>JAJOZX010006661.1:0-267492 GCA_023014485.1 Bathynomus jamesi | reverse complement strand
AAATGGGCGGTCCTTATGGCAGCGGAGGTGTGTTCGTTGGTGCACATAATTGCTCTAACCCCATCAATGACGTCCACATTATCATTGTGTTGATCACTCTATCTATTTATATATAGAGACATACTGTATGTAGATATATATAGAGTATGCAGAGGATAACGTGTCTCAGTCCCAGCTATGGTAGTTGTCTTGCAATTAACAGTCCCAAGTGCAAGTTACGTTAACACCTCCACATAAACTACCCTGAACTAAAATAACATACGTGAAGCCCTTACCCACAAACCATTTAAAAGGTGTGATTTAAAAGCTCTCTGTCTCTCTCTGCCTCTGTCTCTCTCTGTCTCTGTCTCTCTCTGTCTCTGTCTCTGTCTCGTCTCTCTCTGTCTCTCTCTCGGAAGTTGTGAACAGTTCCTCTGTGGATCAGTTCAAGAAAAGGGTAGACGAAATCTTGCACACTATTTGAGTGTGTAAAGACATTTAGGACCTCAGTTTGCGGAAATTTCTTTTCCTATAAAATAGTTAATATCTGGAACCAACTTCCCTCAGAGGTTGTTTCCAGTCAGTGTAAATCTGTTTAAAAATAGGCTAGACAAAGTACTGAACACACTCATAGTTTAAGTTTAAAACCTCAGAAAACTCTGCAGGAGTTCGCTTGCTCGGTGTCTCTGTGAGCAAGCTAAATATAGAGCTATTTATTATTCTCCACTTTCCTGTAAAATTTCCTTGGCTACTTTTCCAGGGTCAAGGTATTTTCTTCAACCTTTTTCCGTACCTGCCTCTGGCAGGGAGGGAGCAGAGGGTGGGGAGAGAGCCTTCTACTTTTCTATCCAGTTTTCTACTACTGCTAGGATAGTTGAAAGAAAAATAAACTTTCACAAAATTTTCCCTGGCACCCGTTGCCATTGGTACCTCCTCGGTATGGGCCGCAAGGCCTTTTGAGGTACTTCTTTTCCTTGTAACTCCTTGTAACTCTCTCTCTCTGATCACACCGCATGGCAATGTATCCATATAACGTTAATAATAACTGAAACTCGAGAAAATATACTTTCTGCCTTCCGCTCTACTCCAAATCCTTTTCTCTTAGTGACCTCTTAATACAAACTAATCTATCATATTTTGCGACTTTTTAACTCTGGTAGGATTCAATTCCATTCCTATAGTGTAAGAGATACTTAAATTCATGTGTGTGTATTATGCCATATGATGTGCGTAATAAATAATCATTTTTAAATAGTTGGCGTTCAAGGTCATCTGTAATAATCTATAGACTACCCCTCAAGCCCACTCTCAACACTTAGATTCCCCTAAGACACAGGCGTCTTCAAGTAACATGAATGCGTAGAGATCTAAGGTGTTAGATTCCATATTATATAATTTATGTGCTAGGTTTAAGAACGCTGGCATTGAAGGATGGAAGGAAGGGACAGTAAAAGCGATAATAGGTTAAATGAAGGAAGTGGAATGAGGATGGAGGTAAGCGTTGCTATGTCGAAGGAAACGAGGTTGGGTGGGGAATTACGAAGGGAGGAGGAAATGCTAAACACAAACTCAAATATTTATTTTAATGCCCTAGACCTAGAAAGACAAAGAGCAAAATACCTTAAACTAACAATGAATTGACAGAAACAGAAGAGTCTGGTCTTAGACGCACTGATAGGTTTAACGTATGTGGCTAGAGGCCGCCACTCAGAATTACCACTACTACCTAAGTCATAATAAGGTTATTTACTATGACAGAGTAGTCATGAGTAGTTATGGAAATAAAATATGATTATACTGTTGATGGCTGACTATATTCAGTTGGGATATAAACTATTGCTGACAATCTTTGATCCTTGGCTTTTAAGACGAATTTTTTATGCATATGTTCAACAAAATAGGAAATTGGCTGATTATTATTACCATTCGAAGGGTTGGTACCCTTCACAACCGAAATCAATTTCAGAAGGGGTGCATGGTATCCTCATTTCCTTTATCGTCCCAGCACGCTTCACATAAGCCATTTACACAAAGATGGAAAGGCCGTCTGTGCACCACGAGACGACCCAGGCAATGCGGGGAGCAATGGTGACATTGCATGAATATGGTGTGCCAATAAGAGAAATATCAAGACGACTAGACGTTCATCGAAGCACTGTGGAACGGTGGATTCATCGGTATGAAGCAGAAAACTCAATCGCTACTTTGCCGAGGTCTGGTCCTCTGCGTTCAACATCTCAAGAGGAAGGTGCTGCGATTGTTAATCATGCCAGAGAGCATCCGTTTGTTCCAGCGACGCATATTTACAGACACCTGAACCTTCGTTGTAACACAAATACAGTGACCAACAGACTTCACGAGGCAGGATATTTTTCTCGCCGTCCAGCTATAAAACCTGCATTGACGATTCAGCATAAAGAGGCGCGGATGGGATTTGCCTTGCAGTACTTGCCGCAGGAGGAAGAATTCTGGAGAAAAGTTGTGTACTGTGACGAAAAAACATTTTCAACAGATAGTCATGGTTCCCTGCATTGTTGGAGGCAGCGCGGAAAACGCTATGAAGAAGGAAATGTTTTCCCGAGCAAACGTAGTGGTCACATCAATCTCGGTGTGTGGGGCTGGATGTCTGGCTATGGTGTCGGAGAACTGACTCAAGTAGATGGACGCTTTACTGGACAGCAATATTGCCAGATACTGGAAGAGGTGCTGCTACCCAGTGTTCGTGCGTATCTGGTTCCAGCACCGGAACCATTTTACTTAATGGAAGATAACAGTCCCATTCATAGGAGTAACGTTGTGAGAGCGTGGTATGAAGATCACCCAGAGATTATTAATCTAATTCTGCCACCACGTTCTCCTGATTTGAATCCGATTGAAAACCTTTGGGCAATAATGATTAACGAATGGGAGCAACGCAATGAAAGAACATTTGAAGCACTTTTAGCTCACACGAGGAATAGTTGGGAGAGCTTACGCCGAACACCAAACATTCCCTACAATCTGGCCTCTTCTATGCCACAACGATTGCAAGAAATTATTGATGCTGGAGGAAACTACACGAAATACTGATGTTAAAGCCATGACGTAAATGTGTATCGAATATATATTTATGTTAATATAGAATTTTATTATATTTTTATGTTTGACATCTATAAAAGTATATATTGTGACCATGAAAGAACTTTACTTATCCTTAGTTAGAATCTTTTCTTGCAATGTCTACGCTCGTGGAGATGATAATATATGCATTGTTGAAACAAACTATGAGAAGGTAATAGTTTCGGGGAAAAAATAAAAACTGGCAACATCGACGTCATCACATGTTTATGGGAATTGTCATATGATATGCTACCAATAAACTCTAATATACTGCTATATACAGTATACTATATTACGTAATAATTACGATGAACAAATCAAATGCAAATTTCTCTGATTCACGGCCCACCAGTCTTGCTTTAGACTAATGACTTTCATAAGCTGCAATAGGTTTAACATAGTTCGTTTAATAGGTTACCACTTAAAACAATGGATAAACTATCTATTAGTGAGACGACCGTGACTTTCTCGAAATGCGAGCGCGTGAGAGGTTCACTGAGGAATTTGGTCATTAGATTCTTCACGTAGGATATATATCACAGACAACAATATTGACAACAATTCCCAACAATTACTTAATATCAATAATTGCATTTGAGCAAATAATTTAGACCTGCGTCAAAATAACTTAGGTATCATGCCATGATTTGGGATATTTGCCGAATTAGTCGTTCGCTATAGTCTACAGTATATATTGAGACGGTACAATGTAATGCCCAGCTAATATTATGATGACTAGGATTGCTCCATAGCCATCCCAACATCCCGAAACTTGCTCCATTCTGCTTCTTAATCATTTGTATTTTAAACACTAAAATGTAGCAGAAGTGACGTAATAATGGATGTCATTGATTGTGTTAGAGCAGTTATGTGCACCAATCCGAACACACCTCCGCTGCCATAAGGACCGCCCATTTTATACCTAACAGACTAGCTTGGGACGAGACAGAAGCGTGAGACTTCTTGTAAGCACTGTACATGGGAACTTCCCTGCCTTCTTGTTTTGTAAATAAAATATTGTGGTTCATTCTATCATATGCCTTACTTATATCTAGAAAACAGCTATAAATAGTTGAATTACTGTCAGTGTATTTAAGTATAATTTCCTTAAGTACATAGATACACAGATCAGTTGAGTGGGACCTTTTAAAACCAAGCTTATTTAGTTCATAAGTTATCATTTAAGCGGTGTAATAAGAATTTCTCTACTAGTTTCGAGAAGCCTATATATATATATATATTATATATATATATATATATATATATATATATATATATATAGGTAAAAACTAAATAGTAGAGAAGTCTTATGAGTACAGAGTTTGACACTCAATTTTGAACCTTATACCCTTAAACAATAGAAATGAAAACTTAAAATAAATACCTGAAAAATGGATTAATAGTCAGAATTAGAATCATACGAGAGTATGTACAGACCTCAAAACATACAAGAAGTTACATTGTATTCTCACAGCATATTATTATAATTTAATTCCACATTATCTTTTCGAATGTAGTTCTATCGCATCGTTTGTGTATGTTAACTAATGGAAGATCACAAAAAACAAAATCAGGTTAAACACATTTTAAATCAAAAAACAATTTCTTTGTTTAATATCTGTATTATGAAAAATAAAATGAAGGTTTATTATTTTAATTTAAATAAATTAATTTCTCTCTTTTTTTAAGGGAAACTGACTTATTTACATCCGATCTGAAGCTCAAATACAAACTTTTTATACATTCATAACACATGCTTAATTGTTTATTTACTTTTAAATATGTAGTTTTCTGTTATTTATCTCGATATATAAATATATTCTGGTATGTGAACTAATAATTTTACTACACATCAAATATTGTTGTAAAATTGTGTGTTTAAAGAAATTTATCTTTAAACGTTAAAGGCAACGTAATTTAAAAATTTTAATGATCTGCTATTTGTATGTAATATTTGTATGTAATAGTTACCCCTTTTTCTTTGATGTATTCAATCTGACGTGAAGACAGCGAGTCTTTTGCTTATATTGAGGTTCTAAATGTAGCTGGGCTAGGCTTCTTTAAACCCTAGATCCATATCCCAAAGCTGGATCCTGTCTGCTTTGCAGATAGCTGGTAAGGGAAGCTATATTTATGGGACCTCTTTGCGAGTGACCCGTTGCCCACGTCGGGCTAGCATCATGAAAAAGAAAAACTATGGTATTTGTCATTTACCATTACTTATTCGGACTATAGTGGATTTAATTATCCCAGAAGAGTTCCTTGTTCCATGCACGGTCTGTGTGTATCATATATATGTATATAATAAGCATGGGTATTCTATCCAACAATAATTACAGGCCTATTGGTATCGCCTCTTGCTTCTCAAAACTACTAGATAAACTCTAAACTACTGGAGAAACTCTTATTACAACGCTTAAATGATAACTTATGAACTAAATAAGTTTGGTTTTAAAAGGTCTCATTCAACTGATATGTGTATCTATGTACTTAATGATATTATATTTAAATACACTGACAGTAATTCAACTATTTATAGCTGTTTTCTAGATATAAGTAAGGCATATGATAGAATGAACCACAATATTTTATTTACAAAACTAGAAGGCAGGGAAGTTCCCATGTACATATTAAATTTATAATAACATAATATACGATGATGAAATACAAGAATTTAAGTATTGGGGTCAAACCACCGCCTTGATTGATGACTCAGATATAAGAAAATCTCGAAGCCTTTGTGTTAAAGCGAATATAACTGTAAGGAACTTCCGGTTCTGTACAAGTGAAGATGAAGAAACTCTCTTTCTACAGTAATATATGCGGACAGCAACTCTGGGTGGCTTATAAAAAAGGTTCTAGCAGAACCCTAAATTTACAGCCCTAAAGATCTTTTAGACTCTTACATAAATTACTCCGAGATACTCAGTTCCGCAAATGTTTGCTACCTACAATGAGCTTCCCGGAGGTAACAAGACTACAGTTTAATGCAACGAATTAAAATATCAACCAGCACGATTAGCCAAGCTATTTACCAGTCCTACAGCACGTCTTCTAAGATATGGAATTCATGGTGTGTAAACGTCTGTTTCTAGCTTCACTTAACTTTGACATTACTGTATTATTTCTCATAAATTGTATATATTCCTATCCTTAGTATGTGATTTATCATTATAGTATTAATATTTGTCATATGCATAATGGTCTGCCAATAGACTTATTCATTTCCATTTCTATCTTCATATAAATCAGTGAAATAAATAAACAAGTGTGCACACGACCACGACGGAACGAGCCGGAAAGGCGCCTTTTTTCCTACGCGAATCTTTGTTTGTTTGTTTGTTTTTGTTTGTTTGTTTTTTACTGTTTTTGTTTGTTTTCGTGTTTTTTTTGTTTTTGTCTCATGAAAGACCATGAAGAAACCCCCAGGAGGATTTTTTTCCTCGTGAAGGAAGGCGAGGATGAATCCTTTTCAATTTAAAAAAAAAATTAAATTTTATTAATTATTAAAATTTTTAAATTCTTTACATTTTTAATTTAAATTTTTTTTTTTTTTCTCATGTAAGACCATGAAAGACACCTTATAAAGGGGGACCGTCAAGAAGGACAGTGAGCGGGAAATTTTCAAATTGATCCACTTTCCTCTCCCCAAACGCGAGCATACTGCTCGGCTTGGGGGGTTCCCAGCTCTGTCGACTGCACGCGTTGTATAACATTTAGCAGTCGTATTGTTTCTGCGATGTTGAAAAAATTTTGTTCTTGATTTGTGTACATATGTTTATTCCTGTTATTCCTATTGTCCTTTGAACTTTGTCCTTTGTCCTTTGGGTTCGTCGGGAGATGTTGATAGTAATTTGTTTCACCGTATTTGCAGGTTCCATATGTTCCGTAAGTCCTGCAAGTGTCCGGGTGGTAGAATCTGCATCTGTCTCCGGATTTACAATGACCATTATTGTAGACGAAATTGCATATTGGGGGTTGTTCGTATATACACATTGTCCTCTTTTATATCTGCAATTATCATTTACATTAATATCTGCATATAATTCCTTCCCTTTTTACTCGGGGCCTTTGTATTTTGCTTCTTATTGGGGAAGAGCTTCACTCTTTTTTCTTGATTATACGTTTGTTTTTTCCTATTTGTGCTATTTGTGCTAATGTCCTTCGTTACCTTTATATCACCTGTTGTCTTTATACTATCTGTTGCCTGTATGTTTCGACGTCATAGTCTCTTTTTTCCTTAAATACCGTAAAAGAGTTTATTTCGGTTATGCAGTTTTCGCAGGAAAACTTTATCCCATTAAGTTGCTTTGCGTTCGTTATGAGAGAGATTTCTTCATGTTCCCATTCCAGGCATTTGAAATCGAAAAGAAATTGGTAGAGATCGCATCTAATCGCCTTTGCCTCATCTGTTACATTGTTACAGAAACCACAGAGTTGCAAGAATTTATTTACCGTTGCCATGTTACTAATGGAAGGTAGCAGCTGGTGAACAAAATTGACTTAAAATGGGATTATGGAAAGTATTGGGTTGGGGTTGACTCAAACTGAGTGAGGGAAAGTATTCTCCGTTACTCAGGGTGATGGGGGAATGTGGCACGTTGTATAATTCTCACTGATTGGTGCTCGAGAGTGTGGCCGCGAGGGCTAATTGGGGGATAGTTGTAGGAATTTTTTTTTAGACTTTCGATGGGTAGTTAATTTCCTTTAAAAAGAAACACTCGGAAAAATGTTGTATAGATTAATTCGCTTCGTTTTTATTTACTTTTTTTTCTGACATCCGCCGCGATTTTAGTACTTAAAGAGAAATACCACTGTGCACTATATATTCACTCAGATAGTGGCACTGCTTAAAACTGATTAACTTTAGAATTTTTACTGTATTACCGTTTTTATTCGGACTTCGATCGAAACACGTGTAACCATTACACCGGCAAAAGGAAAATTTCCCATTTATAAAATACCAAACATTGGATAGGAATATATATATATATATATATATATATATATATATATATATATATATATATATATATATATACACCAGGACAAGAGGGTCACAAGAGAATACCAGGAGCAAGCACAAATGTTGATGGCTCTCACAAACGAGTTTATGTTGACAGAGGAGACAACAGAAAATACAAAAAAAAAAAAAACTGCCTAGATCTGGTATTCACGAATAACACGAACTTGATTGCTGATATAAAAATAATCCCAACTATTATCTCAGACCACAACATAATCGAGATATCAACAAATATGGCGATAACATTAAAAGACAATACACATACTGAAGAAAGAAGCAAAGCAAAGACTAAAGATTGGGAAGCAATCAGACCACACATGGCCCAAATAGAGTGGAAAACAGTTTTAGAGAATAAAACAACTGAAGAAATGCTAACAACCTTGGAAGAAAAGACGCTAAGAATTTTTAAAAAATATACTCCGAAAGCACAGCCAAAAGGAAAGTGAAACCGGTTAGAGAGGCAAAGGACTAGAATATTCCGCAAAAGAAAGAGAGTAGCTGCGAAGTTAGTTAATTGCAAAGACAACAATGCGAGGAAAGTAATACAAGAAAAACTGGAGAGTATTGATAGGGAAATACAAACCCTGATTAAGGGCCATACAGAGGGAGAAGAGGAAAGGGCGGTAGAAATAATAAAGGAAAATCCAAAATACTTCTACAGCTATGCGAAACGGAAAACAGTAACGCTCGTCACTATCAGAACCTTACGGAAAGGAAATAATGAACTAACTGACGATCTAAAAGAAATATTTGAAACATTGCGAGCCCAGTATGAATCAGCCTTTAGTACCCAAAAATTGTCAAAGTGATACCTGACATAGATGCATTCTCTGAAGAGAAATTGCAAGGAGATTGTAAAACAAATTTTGATTTTCGCCCAGAAGATGTAACGAGAGCTACCAGACAAATGAAACCACATTCAGCTGCAGATCCGGACAATTGGAACTCATTATTGATTAAAAACTGTGAAAATGAAATAGCTACACCTTTATACTGGATATGGAGAAGATCCCTAGACACTGGGGAAATACCGAGCATCTTGAAAAGAGCAAACATTGTCCCTATATATAAAGGATGGGATAGATATCAAGCAAAGAACTATAGACCAGTGTCATTGACGTCCCACCTCACCAAAGTATTTGCAAGAATAGTTAGAGAGAAAATCTAGGATTTCTTGGAGACACTGGAAAGATTCAACGAAAATCAGCATGGATTCCGAGCAGGTAGATCATGCCTATTACAACTAACAGAGCACTATAACAATATCCTAGATGCACTGGAAGGCAGTGACAACTACGATGTAATATACACAGATTTTGCTAAAGCTTTTGACAAATGTGATCACGGTATAATAGCACATAAAATGAAATATATGGGAATAACAGGCAAAGTGAGAAAATGGATTACAACTTCCTCAGAGAACATCTACAGGTCGTCAAAATTAAAGGTACAATACTTGCTCCAATCCCGTTCATTAATTATCAATTATATCACCGTGTAACACAAAATTTGTCCATGAGTTAAAACTATTATTTTCTGATTTTTAGGGCATAAATAAGTAAAAATGAGCAGTCACCAAGTTCAGACTTCGGTTCTGAGTTCATGAGATCGATTTATTGATTTTTTGCCATTTTTGCTTATTAATTTAAGGGTTTTTCACACTATCTGCTTTTAAATCAAATGAATCCTGTTAAGTATAATTTTAATTGATGTTAACACGATTATTATGATAAATCAATGATGAAAAATGAAGTTCTCCAGGCTCCGTCTTTAGAAATGAAAATAAAAAGAAGGAAACGAGTAGGGAATAATTATGTATTATAATATGTTAATACACAGACAGTGATACAGTGCAGTGATGCAGAGCGTTGATAAAGAGTATTGCTACGGAGAATTGATACAGAATTGATACAAAAATTCTAGCGTTATAGTTTAATCAAAAAGAAGTTTGTCTACGAGATTGGCGATTGTATTTCAGTTCACTCTCACGCAAAAGGTTCCAGATATAGTCCCCCATCATACTTTCATTGTACTTTCCCTTGTAGCGTTCCTCGAAAGAGCTGACATCCTGGTGAAATCTTTCACCTTGTTCTTCTGAGTAGTCTCCCATGTTTTCTTTGAACTCATCAAGGTGGGCGTGTAGTACGTGCAGTTTCAGCGACATCCGGCAGCCCATGCTCCGGTACGTGTCCACAAGTTCGTCAACGATTTCCCTGTAGTTCTCTGCCTTGTGGTTTCCGAGGAAACCTTTGACTAGAGAAACGAAGCTTGTCCAAGCTGCCCGCTCAACCTCAGACAGCTTCTCAGGAAAGCTGTCGGAGTCAATAAGTCGCTTCACCTGAGGGCCCACAAATACTCCTGCTTTGATCTTCGCCTCCGACAACTTCGGGAACAGCTCCTGGATGTGCTTCAAGGCCTCACCCTCTGGATCCAGCTGTTTAACAAACTGCTTAATGATGCCCAATTTGATGTGCAGGGGTGGCATCAGCACTTTCGTTGGCTCCACCAGCGGCTCTTGCTTCACGTTATGGGCCCCAACCTCATAGCCGGTCCTGAGGGGCCAGTTCCTCTTCTCGTAGTGAAGGGTTGTATTTCGGCTATCCCAGAGGCACAGATAGCAAGGGAACTTGGTGAAGCCTCCCTGAAGCCCCATCAAGAAGGCCACCATCTTGAAATCGCCAATGACCTCCCACCTGAATTGGTCGTACTTCAGTGCACTCAGCAGGATTTTGACGTTCTGGTACTCTTCTTTCATGTGCACTGAATGAGCCAGAGGAATCGAGGGCCACTGATTTATGTTGTGCAGTAAAACAGCCTTGAGGCTTTTAGATGAACTGTCGGTGAAGAGCCGCCAGTCAGAGGTGTTGCAGGGAATGCCCACAGCGTCGAAGAGTCCTCTGATGTCATGGCAGTAGCACAACCCATCTCTAAGAGTGAAGAACACTGAAAAGCCGCGATGCCGCTTCCTCTGGGAAGTAATTCGAACGCTGTCGTCCAGTAAGTCCCACTGCTTCAGTCTGGAAATGAGCAGCTCGGCGTTGGACTTTGTCAAGGCCATTTCCCTGATGAGGTCGTTGATGTCCTCTTGGTTGGGGTAGTAGGGGCACCTTTCACCGGCCACCCGGCGTCGACGGCGCGCAGCAGATGACGCACCTTGCTCCTCCTCGGAATCATCATAGCTTGCTTCTTCTGCTGGACAAGATTAATCCCTCAAGGGAGGCTGTGGCACAGGTAGGTCCGTCGCGTTATGGGGAACAGGTGCAATAGATGACGGAATGTCAGGGTACTCAATGGGAGGCGCATTCTTCCCCTTTCTTCGTTTTGTTGGGTCCACCATACAGAAATAGCAGTCCGTGAGATGGTCTGAGGGCTCACGCCAGACACGGGGGATAGCGAAACGCATTGCCCTCTTCTCTCCTCTAAACCAACTTTCAAGAGTGCGGCGGCAGTAGTCACAGATGACATGTGGTGCCCAGCGTTTGTCTTGGTCACCGACTGGCATTCCGAAGTAGGCATGATAGGCTTCCTTTGCACGGGTGCAACTGTCCAAGCAGTGTTTTTTAGCCGTCTTTGCGAAGAACTCGCCGCACACGTAGCAGAAGGAATCCGCTGGGTATTTGCAACCACGAACAGCCATAACAGTAACTTCGTCACACGTCACACGTCTGAAAAAGTAAAAATAATGGATTAATTTAAAAAATAATAATATTCTTATTTCAACAAAATCGATGTACTGACAACAAACCCGAAGTTTAAAATCACTGACAGCTTTTTTCCAGTGATTTGAAGCATAATGAATCAGAAAATAAAGGTTATTGCCCAGAAACAAAGAAAAATTTTTTTTTGTTACACGGTGAATTATCATGCTAACAAACATAGACAATGCATTAAACAGCAACAGTAAGTAACATCCTTTGCAGACGATACAGAGATCAGCAGAAAAATCAGCGATGCAAAAGAGGTGGGAGGTCTTGCAGAAGGATACGAACAAAAAATACAAATGATCAGAAGACAACAATATGACATTTAACACCGAGAAATTTCAGCTCTTGAGATATGGTAGAAATGAGGAACTTAAACAGGAAACATATTACGCTCCGGATAGAAAGGAAATTCAGAGAAGCACGAAAGCGATCGATTTGGGGTTTATAATAACCGATGATGCGAAGTTCGAGACAAATCAGATAGCGATAAACAAAGGAAAAGCGAGTCGCGGGACAGGTACTAAGAACGTTCAAAACAAGGAACAACACAGTGGTGATTCCCCTGCTGAAAACACTGATCATACCAAAAGTTGAATACTGCTCAGTCTTGACGTCCCCATATAAAAAGGAAGGAACTAATAAACCAAAAGAAACTCAGAGACAAATGCAAAACTTCACATTTTTACGTAGAGGTCGAAATGTGACAATAAAACCCACACTAATAGACGGAGTTTATTTCCACAACAGTTTCGATGCCCACTGGCATCCTCTTCGGGTGGATACAGCAAAACGATTGTATTCGCCCTGTACCCACCCGAAGAGGATGCCAGTGGGCATTGAAACTGTTGTGGAAATAAACTCCGTCTATCAATGTGGGTTTTATTGTCAAACTCAGAGACATTTCACAGCTAAGAACTCAAAAAATTCAACTACTGGGATAGATTACGTAAACTAAATCTGTACTCCCTGGAAAGAAGAAGTTAGAGAGGTACACCATAATCTACATATGGGAAATGATTGAAAAACTGGTACCACACCTGAAACTAAACCCAATTACCACCCAAACAACGCTGGAAAATAGGAAAGGCAGAATGTGTAGTGTTCTCAAATTAAAGGCCCGACAAGGGACCTCGTCAACACTCAAGGAAAATAGCTTGTTTGTCAAGGGGCCAAGACTTTTCAACCACCTTCCAAAGGACCTGATGAACGTTACAGGGGTCAGATATAGTCTTCAAAAAAGACTAGATGCCTGGCTCAGGACGGTACCAGATGAGCCGGGTGTATGTGGCTATATGCGGTGGAGAGCGCAAGAGAGCAACTCGCCCCTCCACCAAGCCAGGCCTAGAGGCGGGTCACTAACTTGACCTTTGTGTGAAGAGAGACAAACGCACGGAACCTCAACGAGGTTAACGAGGTATATTCATATAGGATCTTTACGATTTGATGGACTGCTACAGATTTTTACGAAACTTGGCAAACTAATTATTTACAAATTTTATCGTAAGGAAACGTAAGCTAGGTTAGGTAGGTTAGGTTAAGTTAGGTTAGGTTTAGTTAAGTTTCGTTAGGAATTAGACATTTCCTTTGGATAAAATTTGTGAATCACTGCTTTGCCAAGTTTCGTAAAAAGCTGTAACGCTGTCGAAATTTTATATTGAAAAGGTACATATTGTGAGGGGTTTGAATGGAACACAGGAACCCCCCTCATAAATTATTTTCGCTGTTTAAAACCTCATACCCCTGGCACAATTTTTCACTTTTTAACCTATATTGAAGCATATTCCATTTATACGAGACTTACTCTACATTCAGGTTTTTTGATGACATAAATCTTTATTAACGTATAATATTTTATTTAATAATGTACAGTATCAGGAAAATTAATAAAGTACAACAATATATTCAGAAGAAAAAATTAGAGGCATAATAAATGTGCTAAAATTCAATTTACTTTTTTCATTGTTCCTTATCACATCAAAAGGGAAGAAATTTTAAATATTATTAGGAAATTTTTCATATGTTTCATATGTTTCTTACTCATTCTACTCGGCCTTCCATTCAAACTTGGGCAGTTTTCGTTTAGATTCTAATGAGTTTAAGATAAACTTTTGACGGTTGTCATATCCTATTTTTTTCTGACATGCCTTTGTTACTAGGTTCACTGCCCTTTCCACACTTTGACTGTGGCATGGAAAAGAAACTATCTCCAGTGGTTTACATCGAGCCTGTAGTAGCTCATCGTCGCTAAAATTGTTTAGCAGCGGTGGAGGAGTAATGATCTCTTTTTGCCAATCGATCATCTCGGTGTAGTCAATAGATTGGAAATTGAGGGTTCGAGGCAACTCAAAGTTTCTGGTACCTGAAAATCCTGTTCTTAAAAGGATGATTTTCTGAATAGCTTGCTCCCTAATTTCTAGTCTCTTGTCAGTTACCATTGATATGAGTATATTTTCTGGGTGGGCAAAGGCGTTATTCTTTAATACTGGTTCCATGATTGACCTATGTTGTTCATCTAAATTTCGAAGCAAGCACATTAAATGCCAAAAGTTATATGCACCATCAGTTGCATTAGGATGAGATTTTACCCAAAACCACCCTGGAGCATAGAACTGCATAACAGTGGCGTGCATTTAGGGCATGCAGGTCATGCACTGCATGACCATTGATTTTTCGTAAATACAAAAATAAATTTTAAAAAGTAATTTATCTAACAACATTTAAAAGCAGTAAAAAATTACTTAAAAATTGAATTAATTTGTTTGAGAGAACTAAAGGAAAATATTTTTTTGTCTTAAGCCATAATAAAACATCGTTTTTCTTGCATCCCAGATGCAACAAACGAATTGCATTAGTGCGGCCATTGAAAAATCCTCCGCGAGTCAGTAGTGACTCAAATTCTTTTTCGTTAAATATCGTCGACTCACATGCAATTCCGAAAATGCATCCCGCATTTAGTGCTACCCGTGCCAGTGTTCGGTGAGGATGTGCGCGTTCTGTGTTTTAACTTTTATTGCCACTTAATTTATTCATTTCTTAAATATCTTTCAAAATATCAGCCCTATTGGGTGAAATGTGTGTTATAGAACTTTTGAAGAATGGTTTTTCAAAAAGAGACTTTGAATCGAGACAATTAATTATAAATCATGGAAGGCCTATGCCGAAATTACCTAATTTACGGAGTTCCAACAAGAAATGTGTGAGGCATTTTCAAACTAATTTATACGAAAGAAAAAACTGGTTAACAGGATGTGCTGAGTTAAATAAGTTATTTTGCTGGCCATGCTTGTTATTTAATTTAGAAAAAACTGTTTGGAATGAGAAGGGATACGATGATTTAAATAATCTACATATGGCTATGCTAAAACATGAACGTTCTCAAAGACACATAAAATCTCTGATCGATCTTAAAACATTCGGAAATGTTCGCATAAACTTACAATTAGATATTCATAAAAGACAAAGCATACAGCAGCATAATGAAAAGGTTAAACAAAACAGAGCTATTATGCGAAGATTGATTGATGCAGTTATTTTTTTAGGTCGACAAAAGTTATCATTTCGTGGTCATTTTGAATCTGATGCATCCAATAATCGCGGGAATTATAAAGAACTTTTATATTTATTCAGTAAGTATGATGAAAAATTGGCAAACCATCTAGATACAGCTTCTATTTTCTCGGGTCTCTCAAACAGAATACAAAATGACTTGATCGATGCGGTTCAAAAGGCAATGTTGAATGAAATAGAAAATGAACTTAATCAGGCAAAATTTGTTGCTATTCTTCTAGATGAAACGTCCGATGTATCAAACTATTCACAACTTTCAACTGTTTTGCGATATGTTACAAAAGACTGTGTTGCTAAAGAACGATTTATCGGGTTTAACGATGTGAGTGCAGACCGTTCAGCAAATGCTTTATCTGAACACGTATTTAAATGCATTGAAACTTGGAAGTGTGAAAATAAATTAGTTGCACAAACCTACGATGGTGCTGCTACAATGGCAGGACAATTAAATGGGTTGCAGTCAAAGGTAAGGCAGAAATATGAATCTGCAATCTTTATTCATTATTGTGCCCATGTGCTAAATTTAGTTCTTTCACAAGCATGCTCTGCCTTTTTGAAAACATCATTGAGAATCCTGAATCATGGGATGAAGTCACTATAAATTCTGCAATTGGATTCCGACACAATTTAAAAGATCCTGATTTCCTGTTTTTATTAGAAGTATTTAGTGATATATTTTCCTTCACTGATGTTTTATTTAACATCCTTCAGACCAAAAATCTTGACATTGTGTATTGCAAAGAGCATATAGATAAAACTAGAACAATGCTCGAAAATAAACTGGACGACTTTTTCATGTTTTATGAAACTTTGGAGGAAAAATATGGCATAGATGCAGCAAACCAAACTAAGAGATGCAGGAATAAATCTGACCAATCTGTTGACCCACAACAGCATTACAGAATCCTCTATAACAAAATTATTGGCACAATAGTTGACCAATTAAAAGTAAGATATTCATCATTAGAAGAGCTTAAATTCCTGGAGCTTCTCAATTTTAGCAAAGCTGAAGAATATTGCAAAAAATTTCCAGTGGATGCTTTAAATTCGTTAAAGGCCACTTATGGTGATTTTTTTGATATAATTCGTCTTCAGAGTGAACTATGTGTTTTGTATTCAATGGAGGACTTTATAAAGCAAAGTGTATGCAATTTAATGCATTATATTTATACCAAGGATCTTATTGATGCTATGCCAGAACTCTTCAAGCTTTGCAATTTGGTTTTGACAATTCCTTCTACGACTGCCTCTGTAGAGCGATCCTTTTCTGCATTGAAGAGAATTAAAACTTACCAAAGAAATACAACAGGAGAGCAAAGGATTTCAGGGTTAGCCCTTATGTCTATTGAAAAAGATTTGCTCCAACATTTAATTAAATCAGAAGATTTCTATAAAAGATAATAAACATATTTGTCCTGAAGGATCGAAGAATTGAATTAATTTATAAATGAGGTAAGTAAATAATAATTCTTATTTTTTATAGGTCTTTTTTTAATTTAGATGTACTTATCAGTGATCCCATTACTATGTTACGAAACTAAATGGTTCCTCTTATTGAATTAATTTAAGAAATAATTCAGTAGAATGCATGAGTAACCATGGGCGTCCGCAAGGGGGGGCGGCAAGAGGGGGCAGTTGCCCGCCCCTGGAAATTTATGTTCGCCCACGCAACGGCTTCTATAATTCTATTGCAGCTTAGTCAATGTTTAGTTTCCAATTTAATGGCTGAAATAGTTAAAATTCGTTTGGCTTCCGGGTCCCCGACCCCGCTGGGGAAGCTTACAACGCTCCCCCAGATCCCCTAGCTGCATGCTCATGCACTTCATCGAAACATGCTCTTGATAACCCATCGTCTGTGGTTGATGCAAATGCATCACAGAGATATTTTGACACCATTCTTTTCCATGAAAATGTATCATTAGTTAAAATTCGTTTGGCTTATGGGGCTCTGGCCCGGACCCCGCTGGGGGAGCTTACAGCGCTCCCCCAGACCCCCTAGCTGCATGCTCAGTGCTCGCTTCGCTCGCACTTTGTGTTATCATTTTTGTAGCTGAGCCCCCTCTTGGAAAAATTCCTGCGGACGCCCCTGTGAGTAACTATTGCATGCCCAACCTCGAAGGTCACCGCACGCCACTGCTGCATAATAATCTTGACTATATCTTGAAGGTTTTTATCGGAATTTGGCGTTGAGATATATAATCGAAGGACCCTGTTGGCTAGAGTTAGCCAGCGAGCATGGTGAAGAGTACCTGGGGATCGAGTGGACAGATCTTGAGAAGTATCTCCAGTTTGCACTGCCAGACACATATCATAGAGATATCTTTGATCTCTGCTTAGCTCCTTCACAACATTTGCTGGAATTTCTTTAATGTTTCCCTTTACGCGAGAATATTTGACTACCTCCAATTTTGTTAAATCCGTTTTCAGTTTATTCCCATTTGAACCCACAAAAGTATTTTGACCTGTTGTTTTACCATCAATGGCTTTGTAGACGTGCATAAAAGGCAGCTCATTCAAATGTAAGAGGCACACCAACCACTGCACTGGTGTGATAAGATGAATTTCAATCAGTTTTATGGCTCCACCAATTTTTCCTGTATTTACAGGAATACCATCACACAGTAAAGCTTTGATAGTATCTGTGCTGTTCGAGTCTGTAATAATAGTTATCAACTCTTCTGCTATACAGCGAGCAGTTCATTATCTGGTGTGATATAGTCTACATAGATGCTTCCAGGTTCTTTCACAATAACATAGTGTTCTTTTATCTTTCCAATTTAGTTAATGTGTTATCTTTCCTTCCATCAAATCCAAGGCACTCCATCTTCAGATTTTCGGATTTAGACCTAACAGTATTTGTTTCACCCATGCGATTTCTTTCTCTTTCTAATTTCTTTCTGTCAAGGATGTTGTGGTTAGGGATTCCCATATCTTTTAAAGCTGCATTGACTATTGCAGCTGCAGCTCTACAACTTACACGATAACGATCGGCTGTTAATGCTAGGTTTTTATAGGAGTGCCTGTTCTGAATATTCTGTCTATTCTAAATCGGCCTCATAATCTACATCCTGACTCTCTGAATCTACATCCATGTCTCCTTCGGTATTTTTTATAAATTCTGATGGTAAAACATTGGTGGCTTCAGTCATTTCTTCTTGTGCTTTTAGTTAACGGTTTTGTGCTTCTTGGGCTCTTGCTAAAGATCTCTTCTTTGTTGAACTAGCTATGCGATCAATTGGTCCTAACTGATTTTTTCTTTGTTTTTGACCCACAAAAGACTCATTTTGCCATTGGTATTTTATCCTTACCACCTGCAAATTTCCTATCAATTCCCTTATCATAGCATTCACAAGAAGATATATCAAACATTTCATCATCTGAGCTACTTTTAAGGCAAAACTTTAATTTCTTCGATGTAACGGCACCTTCTTCAATTTTGAGGCTTCTTCTATTAGTCGACTGACTTTAAGATAGATACCTTTGGTGTTAATCATAGGAAAAGAAAATTTTATCCAAATGTCTTCAATATCTTTTACAACAACCCTGTAACAATCACTAGCAATTGCTGATCCTTTTGATTTAGCTTCTTCACGACGGCGCACAAAAAGGTAGTGTCTTACAACATCTGCTTTTGAAGGAGTCATGGCTGCTGGGAATTCCGTAGGATATCCAAAGGCTGCATTTGAGGACTTACTTCTAGTAGTCAAAGTTTATATGCAGAAGTAAAATCAAATTATATGTTATTTATAATTTATGATAATTGAAATTATAATTAAAGCAAATGCAAATTATTTATATTTATCTGAAAAATTATTTCTATTTATCTGAAGCATAAAAATATCAAAGCATTAAACAAACAACTTATCATGTAACATACGAGTATAACAACGTTAAACATATGCAAATATGAAGGTAAAAAAGGGAGGAGGGGCATGTGATAGGGGTAGTAGGGTAGCACATGCTTGATTTTTTAATATTTTGCTAAAGTGATAAAAAAAACCTTCTCACATAGTGTACTTTTTAAGAAATAACATTTTTTTCCATTTAAATATATGCAAATATGAGGGTAAAAAAGAGGGGAGTATGTGCTAGTTGTAGCAGGGGTGGCACCTCCTTGATATTTTAATATTTTGTTAAGATAAAATGAAACATCTCACATAGTGTACGTTTTAAGAAATTAAAAAATTTCCCATTTTCGACCCGGCCTAATATATATATATATAATATATATATATATATATAATATTTAGGAGAAATCCAATGACAAGGAGGAATGTAAATGCCATGAAAAGTCTTCTTTAATGCGCAACGTTTCGAGCAATACGCTCATCATCAGGCTAGATAATAACAATATGAAATTAGAATCAATAAATAAATGTGAACAAGACAAAATAATTTCCATAAAACCTATTCAGTAAAAGCAAATTTTAAAAAGACTAAAAGAAGAGGGTTAAATTCAAAGTTATAAAAATTTGCATATAAAATTAACCAGAAATTTAAAAAGCTATTTTTAAATTACATATAGTAAATTTGAAATTAGTACACTGGAATAATTGACACTAATACAATGGAATAATTAACACTACGAACCTTTCAATGCTGGTTCCGAGGCACGATAATTTAAAACAAAACAAAACAGGAAACAAGCTATGGGTTGGGCGGTTGGAGTTATAAGTTAGGGGAGGGGGGATTATAAAAAATTGGGGAGGGGGGAGGGGAGTCGGGGAGGGGGGTTTATAAAAAATTTAGAGGGACAGCTGAGGAATCCACGTTTATAGAAGGGGTCAATGTTTTAATATAAAGAGATTCCAAAATTCTAAGTGAGTTAGGACAAGAATTACAACCGAGAATTTTAAAATGATCTAAAGTGACATCAGTTTTACATTTTATACTGTGTTCCCGAATACTGGAGGCTTCCTTTTTATTTAAAATTTTACCTGTTCGGCAACTTATTCCCATATGCGAATAAAATCTAGTCCTGAGGGAGCGCACGGTGCTGCCAATGTAAGTACCAAGGAGACACCTTGGGCAGGTAAATAAATATACAACACCGCTACGCAACGAATCAGGAGTTCGATCCTTCGCTGAGGAAAAGCTACCTAAAGACATTTTGTTAATAAATATAATGCGAAAATCAGTATGATAAAAAAATTTTCTTAACAACTTTGTAAATTTAAGTTTAAATTCTTTATTCATGGGACCCATTTCAGGTACCAGGAAATATTTTATATCTTTAGGCACTGAAATACAGGAAAGTTGAGGGCTATAAACATTATTTAAGAAAGATCTTATTAGTTTATCTACATATTGAACAGGAAAACTATTATTGGTAAAATATGATCTTAAATTATTAAATTCATCGCTTAGTAAGGTAAAACTAGAGGTCAAATTATATCCTCTGAACAAGAGAGTTTTAATACACGACATCTTATAGTTAAAATCAGTAAAACTAAAGAAATTCATGCCCAAACCAGTAAAAGTGGGTTTCCTGTAAACTGATGTAGTAATAGAATCACCTTTTTTCGAAATTAAAAGATCTAAAAAGGGAAGGGAGCCATTTTTCTCAGTTTCCATTGTATAAGTTATATTGGGGTGCAGAGAATTTAAGAAGTTAAAAAATTGTTGCGCTTGTACAGCATTATCAAAAACAGCTATCGAGTCATCAACGAAGCGTCGATAGAAAATTGGTTTACAATGGGTGGGAGATTGTCTAAAAATTACACTTTCTAAATGAGTCATAAAAAAATCAGCTGATAGAGGTCCGACGGGTGATCCCATCCCAACACCATCAATTTGTTGGTAAATCTTATTATTGAAAGTAAAATAACATTGCTTAAAAACCAATTCTAAAAGTTCCTTAAAATAAGACCATGAAAAACCATGAAAACTATCATCCGAGCTAAAAACCCTATCTAAAATAATGGCAATAGTTTCTGATACAGGTACATTCGTGAAAAGCGACTTTACATCAAAACTGACAAAAAACTTTTTTGAATCGAAATTCTTACTAAGAAGATCTTTTTGAAATTCATAAGAGTTATTTATAGTATAAGCATTTTTCGCAAAAGGTGACAGGAGACGAACAACAAATTTTGACAATTGAAAGGTAGGTAAGTTATACGAAGCTAAAATAGGACGGAGAGGTGTTCCAACTTTATGGATTTTAGGCAAACAGTATAATTGAGCAAGATCAGAACCAGATACGAACAAAGAGAGTAAGTATCATTTTTTATTATCTTTAAAGACTTTAATCGTGACAAAAATCTATTAACTTGGTCTTCCAACCTTAAAATGACTTTATTGACGGGTTCAAGAATTTGTTTGAATTTGCTAACATCACTTAGGATTTCATTAGTTTTATTTATGTAATCAGATTTATTCAAAATAACAACTCCGTTGCCCTTGTCCGGTCTAGTCACAACAATCTCCTGGTTCTTTGCCAAATTCTTAATAACCTGCAAGTCACTCTTCTTAAATATGAAAGATTTAAATTTAAGGTTTCTAAGTTTGTGAAAAAATTCATGAGTTAAATTAGCAAACTGACATTTAAAATTATTGAAATCACCGACATGGGGAACATTTTTCAAGCCATTAAAAAAATTTTCAAAGTAAAGAAAAAACGAAGGCTTCGTATAACTTACCTACCTTTCAATTGTCAAAATTTGTTGTTCGTCTCCTGTCACCTTTTGCGAAAAATGCTTATACTATAAATAACTCTTATGAATTTCAAAAAGATCTTCTTAGTAAGAATTTCGATTCAAAAACGTTTTTTGTCAGTTTTGATGTAAAGTCGCTTTTCACGAATGTACCTGTATCAGAAACTATTGCCATTATTTTAGATAGGGTTTTTAGCTCGGATGATAGTTTTCATGGTTTTTCATGGTCTTATTTTAAGGAACTTTTAGAATTGGTTTTTAAGCAATGTTATTTTACTTTCAATAATAAGATTTACCAACAAATTGATGGTGTTGGGATGGGATCACCCGTCGGACCTCTATCAGCTGATTTTTTTATGACTCATTTAGAAAGTGTAATTTTAGACAATCTCCCACCCATTGTAAACCAATTTTCTATCGACGCTTCGTTGATGACTCGATAGCTGTTTTTGATAATGCTGTACAAGCGCAACAATTTTTTAACTTCTTAAATTCTCTGCACCCCAATATAACTTATACAATGGAAACTGAGAAAAATGGCTCCCTTCCCTTTTTATATCTTTTAATTTCGAAAAAAGGTGATTCTATTACAACATCAGTTTACAGGAAACCCACTTTTACTGGTTTGGGCATGAATTTCTTTAGTTTTACTGATTTTAACTATAAGATGTCGTGTATTAAAACTCTCTTGTTCAGAGGATATAATTTGACCTCTAGTTTTACCTTACTAAACGATGAATTTAATAATTTAAGATCATATTTTACCAATAATAGTTTTCCTGTTCAATATGTAGATAAAACTAATAAGATATTTCTTAAATAATGTTTATAGCCCTCAACTTTCCTGTATTTCAGTGCCTAAAGATATAAAATATTTCCTGGTACCTGAAATGGGTCCCATGAATAAAGAATTTAAACTTAAATTTTCAAAGTTGTTAAGAAAATTTTTTTATCATACTGATTTTCGCATTATATTTATTAACAAAATGTCTTTAGGTAGCTTTTTCTCAGCGAAGGATCGAACTCCTGATTCGTTGCGTAGCGGTGTTGTATATTTATTTACCTGCCCAATGGTGTCTCCTTGGTACTTACATTGGCAGCACCGTGCGCTCCCTCAGGACTAGATTTTATTCGCATATGGGAATAAGTTGCCGAACAGGTAAAATTTTAAATAAAAAGGAAGCCTCCAGTATTCGGGAACACAGTATAAAATGTAAAACTGATGTCACTTTAGATCATTTTAAAATTCTCGGTTGTAATTCTTGTCCTAACTCACTTAGAATTTTGGAATCTCTTTATATTAAAACATTGACCCCTTCTCTAAACGTGGATTCCTCAGCTGTCCCTCTAAATTTGTTATAAACCCCCCTCCCCCTCCCCTCCCCCCTCCCCAATTTTTTATAATCCCCCCTCCCCTAACTTATAACTCCAACCGCCCAACCCATAGCTTGTTTCCTGTTTTGTTTTGTTTTAAATTACTCGTGCCTCGGAACCAGCATTGAAAGGTTCGTAGTGTTAATTATTCCATTGTATTAGTGTTAATTATTCCAGTGTACTAATTTCAAATTTACTATATGTAATTTAAAAATAGCTTTTTAAATTTCTGGTTAATTTTATATGTAAATTTTTATAACTTTGAATTTAACCCTCTTCTTTTAGTCTTTTTAAAATTTGCTTTTACTGAATAGGTTTTATGGAAATTATTTTGTCTTGTTCACATTTATTTATTGATTCTAATTTCATATTGTATTATCTAGCCTGATGATGAGCGTATTGCTCGAAACGTTGCGCATTAAAGAAGACTTTTCATGGCATTTACATTCCTCCTTGTCATTGGATTTCTCCTAAATATTAAATTGAAGCTTTGTAGAAGCAAACCGCATGACTAATATATATATATATATATATATATATATATTAGGGTTATAACTTTTAGACTTTTTTTCAAATAAAAGATATCCTGTATCATAAATCGATGAACTTTGCTTAAAAACAATGAAAAAGACCCAAATTCCTCTCAGTTTTTAAAAAAGGTCACCCCCAAATCAAAAGTTTGAATCACCATAACCATATATTTACGTTACTACTCATAAGTATATAAATATATTAATTATTATTAGAGGGCGGACTTTTAGGTTTTAACCTAAAAAATATTTTCGAATTTTTCAGTACGCTAATATATCGTGAGATCGCCCGAAAAATCACTTCCGGTGCTCAAATTCGATGACTAATATCAATCCACCCATACAAGAAAATTCTAGAACACACGACATTGTTCTTCATGCACTCGCAAATTGTATAAAAGCACGAAATGAAATCAACCGAATCACTTGTGTCCAGTATTGCGCAATAGTTACTCAACTGTTCAGTTCAACTCAACTTCAGGTAAGCTTTTATTATTTGTAATATGTTCGCTTAATTAAAAAACGTAGCGAAATGTGGAATTCGCTTCTGCACTCTTGAACATTCCAGAACATTTTTAAAATTTATTAACCATAATAATTTATTGAATTTTTCTTCCATTTTAACACGTAAACAAAAGCGTATCCAGAATGTTTTGTAGAGGGGAGTCAAACTCAAAAAATATACAGAGCCCAAAATATTTGGTGATAAATATTTTCGTGAAACGTTCTATGGATGTTCTAAAAATATTTTCCAAAATTTTATCACCTAAAAAATAAATATTTGGTCATATTTTTTCACCTAAAAATCCGCCCCTAATTATTATATTATTTCTATATATTATATATATATATATATATAATATATATATAAACAAACAAACAAATCAACTTAATACCTTTTTATATCTGTTTCAGAAGCAATATAATGTCACACAAGAAAAGTGATACTACCATACAGAAGAACAAGGATATCTGGACCAATAATCTGGTGAGATTCCAGCAGTCACATAGAAGAAGAGGAAGTGTGCCTTTAGAAGAATCTTCACTAGAAGAAAAATGCAGAATGCCACTCCAAATCCAAATCATTGGACGGTACCAGTTTCTTGGAACAGAAATCAAAGGAAGAAAGGAGCGAATAGTGGAAATTTCCAAAGAAGTTACAAAATTATGGAAGAATAAATTGAATTTTCCGCATGTGTCAGATCAAGTAATACGAGCAAAGCTTGACAAGGTGATGAAGACTTATGATGAATGTGTCAGGAGGGGAAAATATGATGCTCTGAATGAACTTTTTGATATCACTAAAGTAAATGGCCAATGGTTATCCTCGGAAGACAAACGACTGTACCACCTTCAAGTGGAAAGCAAAGGAGAAGTGGGGTACTCTACAGGTCAAGTTGCAAGTGAAGAAACGATTCACCCTTCAAAGAGACGAAAATTGCCTGCTGAATCAGCATCAACATCTTACAATCATGTATCTGGTGGTAGTGGTACTGAATCTGAAGAGAGCGAGCATGAAGATGAAGATGAGAGTATTACTCCACCAACCAGAAGACATAACAAAAGTAAAGTTGCAACCAACTTGGTGACATCCACAGGAGTATCAACAAGTAAAGCCGCTAAAATATGCAAACAGTTGTCACTTGATGGTATTGACATTCCAACACCAAGTCAAGCAGCAATTTACAAGTCAGCATACAAAGAGGCTGCTAAATTGAAGGAGGAAATGATTGAAAATTTACAGATGGAAGAGTGGTCTTTACATTTTGATGGAAAGCGCATTGAGGAAAATGAGTATCAAGTAGTGGTACTTAAAAATGAAAGAACCGAAGTAAAATTGGATGCATTGCGTCTGAAAGATGGCAAGGCTGAAACTATTGCTGAAGGAATTGCAAAAGTTATTGATGAATACACCTTATGGAATGCAATAAAGATGATCGTTGCTGATAAAACAAGTGTTAACACTGGGAAAAAGAGTGGAGTTGTTGTCAAATTGCAACGAATGTTCTCAGAGAAGGGTATCTGCAAACCACAATTTATCAGTTGTCAGCATCACATTCTGGACAGGATTCTCCGTTTGGTAATGGACGAAGATCTTGGTGCTAACACCAGTTCTCCAAACATCGAATATCCATTTGTATCCCAACTGGTGAAGAATTATGAGGAACTAAAGGCACAGTTTGTTAATGGAACAGAAGAGGTCCTCGAGAAATCAGGATGGAGAGATGATATTAAGTTTTTGTACCATCTAACACGGGTATTTAGATTCTTTGAAGAAAAAGGGAATTTTCCTTTGATTAACTTTCAGAAAATTCCAAACATCAGCAATGCGAGGTGGCATTCAAGAGCCATTCTAGCTATCCTTGCATTTATTCTTATATCTACAACAAGGAAGACTTTGGAGAAGGTATGCAGATTCATTTCATACAACTGGGCAGAATATTGGTTTACTAATCAGATGTACAATGAAAATGACTTCAAGAACTTGTCAGAAATATTGAAACCTTACAAAAAAGCATTGAACTCATTGGAAAATCACTGGAAGCAGGAGCCATCCCCACTCAAGATACCAAGAAGTAATCAGTGTGCAGAACGTGCAATCAAAGTTATGCAGGAACTGTATGCTGCCTGCAGAAACAAAAACAAACTGCAACTTCGGTTTATTCTAAGCAATAAGCAGTAATATATGTACAAGTATTATAACGATTATGTTGTGAGTTCTTTTATTATATTACGTGGAATATGCAATAAAGTTACGTATGCAATAATCGATTTTTTGATTTCGGGGTGACCTTTTCTAAAAAGATATTAAAATGAAAGTTCATTTCTTTATTTTTAGGCAAAAGTTCATCGAATTAAAGTACAGGAATATTAGGTTGTAAAAAAGTTATAACCCTAATATATATACTCGTGGCCAAAATTCTGGACACTTTTTATAGAGACACAGATCATTTCGCTTTTCTGGTCTTTGCTGCGCATAAACTATTTAGTATTGAATTTTTAGGCATATTTTAATGTTCTTTAATATATTTTATATTAAGATAAATTTTTGTTTCAATCAAACAGTTACTATGACATTTTGTTGAACTAAAACACATAGGTACATAAAAAAGACGCTAAAATCATTTTTATTCAGGAAGTACAGATACATAAAAACATATTTTATGCTTATATTTAGTTGGATAACCTTTTGCTTTGATGACTGCATCGATTCTTCTTGGCATTGAATCAATTAGATGCTTTAAATCATCTGGGTTGATGATTCTGAACCAGGCCTTGATGATAGATTCAATCAACTCCTTTTTGTTGCTTGGCTTAGACTTTGCTACCAGTTTCTTGAGTTTTGACCACAAATTTTCTATGGGATTAAGGTATGGACTATTGCCAGGCCATTGTAACACTTTGATTTTATGGTCTTTAAGCCATTTCATACTTGATTTTGCTGTGTAACAAGGAGCACTGTCTTGCTGAAAGATTTCTCTATCTGAATTGTGTGGGAACATATCCTGAATTGAGGGGAGTAACTTCTTTTCCAAAATGTCTTCTTGGTAATTTTTAGCATTCAAAGTTCCATTTATAATTTGAATGCGTCCAACACCCCGTCCATACATGCATCCCCACACCATAACGCTGATAGGATGCTTCATAGTTGCTGTAATGCATTCAGGCAACATATCTTCTTTTGGTCTGCCTTGCACATATTTCAATCCGTCACTTCCAAAAATTGAAATCTTCGTCTCATCACTCCATATTACATTGTACCAGTCTTCTAATGTCCATCCTTTGTGTTCTTTTGCCCACAAAAGGCGTTTTTTCTCTGAACTGTATTCAGGTATGGTTTCTTTCTAGGTATTCTTGCTTTAAGTCCACTGTCAAAAAGCCTACGCCTTACAGTTCTGTCACTTATGCTGACACCACTTGTTTCTAATGTATGCATTATTTCCTTTGATATTCTCCGACGATCAGTTAGGGATAATCTAACACTACGCTGGTTGTCCTGTTCACTTGTCTTACTTCTTCTTCCAGTTCTTTTGGCAGTTTTGACTGTACCAAGATCTTGAAAGCGTTGGCAAACCTTTCTTACTCCAGATTTTGTTGCCCCATCTCTGAGTCTTTTGGCTATTTGTTCGAATGTGTAACCTTCTTCTCGAAGGGATACAGCTTTTCTTCGCTTAGCTGGTGTCCAGTCTTTCCTAATATGAGGGGACATGGCCAACAGTGAGAGTAATATAAAGGGATAAAGAGGAGAAGAGGAGACTTTGTTATTCGCACTGCAACTTAACAATAACACAATGAAATGCAGCTACCAAATTACTGTTTTCTGATTGTTCATCATAAGTGGCGTGATTTGATGCTGATTGGCTACCATAAGTGGTCTGATTTACGTTGGTTGGCTACGTGAAATAGCGTGACTTATCGCCGATTGATCATTACAATTAACACAGGGACTGAGGCAATATTTCCAATGACATGTACCTTTTTGTTGTTTGTACGTATATTCCAGCTTATTTTTTTTAAATTATGCTTAATCGTACAAGGAATGCCTAATAAACACTTTTTCTAAAAAAAAAAATTTAAAATTAGAATTCAATTAACCATACTCGACTTTAATATAAAAAATCCCGAAAAATGAGAAAGTGTCCAGAATTTTGGCCACTAGTGTATATATTATATATATATATATATATATATCAACGTAAAGAACGACGCTTGTATAGAAGACATTCCGCGCAAGATGAGGAGGGAGAACGAACAAATGAAAAAAATGAGGTAACCACCCGGGAATCGAACGCGGGATCTTCCGACTGCCGGTCAGATATGATAACCATTACACCATGGGCCTCACTCGATCAGTGAGGCCCATGGTGTAATGGTTATCATATCTGACCGGCAATCGGAAGATCCCGGGTTCGATTCCCGGGTGGTTACCTCATTTTTTCATTTGTTCGTTCTCCCTCCTCATCTTGCGCGGAATGTCTTCTATACAAGCGTCGTTCTTTACGTTAATTATACTGCGTGTTCTTTGCAGTTGAAAAAAAAATATATATATATATATATAATATTATATATATATATATATAATATCATGCATGAAAACGCACGAATTTTTCAAGATGAAAAAATTTCCCCACCAGGATTACCAGGATTCGAACCTAACACCTCTTATATATATATATATATATATATATATAGAGAGAGTATATACCTTTCAAATGTTCCGCGCGATGATTCCTCATTTCACGAAAGTCAAGCTTGTCGCCCCTCCTCTCGAGTTGGCCTGGTGAAATTGTGAGTTGGTTTCTTGTACTCTCCACCTCACATCGCCAGGTACGCCCGGCTCATCGGGGATTGTTCTGAGTCAGGCGTCTAATCTTCTTTTGAAGATGTCCACTGCAACACCACTCGTGTTTCTTCGGTCTTTGGGCAGATGATTAAACAGTTTTGGTCCTCTCACAGCAAAACTATTTTCTTTCAGGGTTAAGGATGTTCCGTCTAGCCTTTAATTTGGGAACACGACACATTCTTCCTTTTCTATTTTCCACTGTTGTTTGGGGAGTTACAGGGTCCAGAGTAAGATTAGGGACTAGTTTCTCCATTATTTTCCAAGTGTAAATAATGGTGTATCTCTCTCTTCTCCTTTCCAGTGAATATAGGTTTAATTCGCGTAACCTTTCCCAGTAATTTAGTTCTTTGCACCCATTGATCTTGGCTGTGAAGCTTCTCTGAATCCCTTCTAGCTATATGGGAATGAACTCAGAATGGTGTATCATATATAGATATATATATATATATTATATATATATATATATAGGGTGAACCAAATGTAGGTGGACAGTAAATGATAACGTTTACTTTGAGAATACATATTTAATTTTTTTGTATACTATAATACAAAATAAAATTTAAATAAATTTAGTTATAATATTTAATATAATATAACACAAACACCATAGTTATAATGAACACCATAGTTATAATATAATATAACACAAACACCATAGTTATAATGAACACCATAGTTATAAATAATATAACACAAACCGTATTCAACCTACTGTCCACCTACTTTTGGTTCACCGTGTATATATGAATAGAAACGACATAAGTATTAAGGAACGTTTCTGCACACGCGGAAGAGAAATAACGAATAAATGAAAAATGAGGCGAACCGCCCGGGAATCGAACCCAGGGCCTTTCTGCCCTATGTAGGAGAATTTCGATTTGTGAATGATCGAGGTCCGTAGTGTAATGGTAGCGCATCCAACCGGCAATTGGAAGGCCCTGGGTTCGATTCCCGGGCGGTTCGCCTCATTTTTCATTTATTCGTTATTTCTCTTCCGCGTGTGCAGAAACGTTCCTTAATACTTATGTCGTTTCTATTCATTTATATACTGCGTGGTCATTGCAGTTAAATGCACATATTCACGATTTGCGAGGGTGCCCTCTCAGGGCATTGGTTTCTGCCCTATGTAGGAGAATTTCGGTTTGTGAATGATTGAGGTCCGTAGTGTAATGGTAGCGCATCCAACCGGCAATTGGAAGGCCCTGGGTTCGATTCCCGGGCGGTTCGCCTCATTTTTCATTTATTCGTTATTTCTCTTCCGCGTGTGCAGAAACGTTCCTTAATACTTATGTCGTTTCTATTCATTTATATACTGCGTGGTCATTGCAGTATATATATATATATATATATATATATATGGTGTCCGAGAATTATCTGTACAATTTTTGGCTGTTATTAAAAGTCAACCATAAAGTGTAGAAATTCCAGTTTTATCCCATTTTACAGAGAATCTCATTAAGTTTTTTCTGATACCACGTTTTGACAAGTTTTTTAAAAGCAAGAATCACAGCTGCTATTGAGCGAATTGATGTGGATATGCTGCAGCGTACATGGCAACATTTGGAGTATCGATTGGATGTTTTGCGAATCACTAATGGTGCACATATCGAATGTTTGTAACAACGTTACTTTAATAAAAGAAACTTTTGAAAATACAGATTCTAAATAATCTTGTTTAAGAATTTTACGTGTGTTATCAAGAATTTTATTAAAAGATGAAATTGTACAGATAATGTTCGGACACACTGGAATTTCTAAAAAACTTGTCAAAACTTGGTATCATAAAAAACTTAGTGAGATTCTCTGTAAAATGGGACAACACTGGAATTTCTACACTTCATGGTTGACTTTTAATAACAGCCAAATATTGTACAGATAATTCTCGGACACCCTGTATATATACACAGGGTGTAACAAAAGTCCGTTCTCATAGGGAAATAAGATATAACAGAAGTAATTGTGATGAGTTTGTATATATTACGTGGCAACACTGTTTGTCTACATGGAATGCAATTTGAGCATCTACTGGATTAATTGGTAAGTTGAGCATTGTTTGTAATGCATAGTTAAAACTATTTTCTCCTTCAATTATGTTATATCTTATTTCGCTAAAAGAACGAATTTTTGTTACACCCTATATATATATATATATACACAATGCTACCTAAGAATGATTGTTTGGAAATTCCAGGGGATGTTGAACTTTACATGACCTGACTTCAGGGTCCTAAAAATTTATGAGGTATGACACATGCCATGAGCTATGCTTAAAAAGTATATATATATATATATATGTGTGTGTGTGTGTGTGTGTGGTGTGTGTGTACACAAAGTTGTCGATTAAAAGTTACACGTAGATGAAAAGTATCGAAAAAGAAATTTGCGTTATTCTCTCCAAAAATGTTCGACATTCGATCGGCGAACAAAATCGTAAAAAGGAACCTTCATTATCGTACTAAAAAAGAGAATACCTTTGAAAAGGTCGGGTCAACCAATCTGGGCATTAGAAACACGGCGACAAAAAAAATGGAGTAACTGGCAACTGGTACTTGACGTCGTTTCATATAAGAGTCTTCGAAGTTATTTCGTTGCATTCCATTTTTAAAGTTAGTTTCACACCAGTATTTAACAGTGATGGTAAGTTTAAAGATAATACCAGTAAACCAAATAAATATAATTAACATATAACTGTTATATGAGCATAACACATGTTAATTCCAAGTAGTAAGTTCGAATCCTAGTTGGGGCAATTTTGTGTATATATATATATATATATATATATATATATATATATATATATTATACAGAAGAGAAGGCCAAGGAAGAATGTCCGCAAAAATACCCGCCTTATAGAAGGCGAAGGAGAGAGTCGAAATCAAGGTCTACAGTTTTTGAGATACCTGGATAACGGACACTCTGCGTTTGAAGACTGGAGGTTAGGTTAGGTCGTGATATTTTTGTTAGTTAGCCTTATAAAGCTAACTGAAGAAAGCTGGAGGCCCTGATCTTCAGGTGATCCCCTTATTTTTCTGAGTACACGATTAAAACTTAAAAATTAAGCATGGATCTTGAAAGTAATTAAAATTGTTTATAAGAAACAAAATTTGAAGGGGAAATTAAGAAAAGCTTTTTTATAAAGTAACTTATTTTGTATCAAGACATTTCAGTTAAAATACAAAATACAAAAAGTTTAATTATGTTTCAATGGCGGCAGTCAAACGGAAAAGATCCAAAGATGGATTGGGGAAGGTTATTCCAGAGTTATATATATATATATATATATATATATATATATATATATATATATATATATATAAAACAATTATAATTTTAATATATTTAATTTATGTTGCCCAGAAAGTCCTCAGAAGCTCCAAATGTAAAAATAGGACTAGCTTTATATGTTCAATGGTTAAACTATTTTACCCTATGTACAGAGTGGCCACAAAGTCCATTTGCAGTGAAATTATAGCCTATCTGTATGTTGCTCCTGTTTTTCATGCCAAAGGGACTTTGACTTATTCGTATAAAAATGAGCTTTGAATGTGTAGGGATGGTGTCTCTTGAGACTGAATAGAGAATTAATTTAAGGGTTAGGTTGAGAGTTAAGTTAAGTTAAAGGTTTAATTAAGTTTAAGATTAACACAAACCAGAATAAAGGTAGAATTGCCAAATACTGGAAGTGGTGTTCGAATGAACAACTTTAGATCGTCACTTTTGACTGTCAAAGTAAAAGTTGAAAATAATGTTATGGACAAAAGCAATATGTAACTTACAATAATAATTATTCGAAAGTCTTCTTTTAAAGTATCCTAAACCTTATTTAAATTTGTTACTAGGTTTAACCAGATATAAGTTAAATAAATTTCTGTTCAACGCTTCTTTTGTGCTTAAACAAACATCTTTCGTTAACCTAACCTACTGCACAAACCTTTAACTTACGTAACCAATGTAAAGCGTATTCGAACATTTTTCGGTGCTACTATAGCGTGATTCCTACCGGTGACTTCGATACTATAGGGTGATTCCTACCCGTTTTGGTTCGAAACTACAGTACTGTAGAGTGTGATTCCTATCCAAGGTATAAATGAAAATATAATAAATATAAAATGCGTTTATTATTCAATTTTATTTATTTAAAAAATAGTTTCGGTGCTACTATAGTATGTGGTCTACCTACGATTGGTTAGGTTTAGTCACGATATTTTCGTTAAAACTAACGAAAATATCATGACTAAACCTAGCCAATCGTCAAGGGCGATGGACATTGGAATGTAAACAAGCAATTAGTAAACAAGGTAAGAAGCTATAATTAAAAGGTAGACCGCCGAATCGAGGTAGGAATCACGCTATAGTAGCACCCATTTTTTACTTATTTTAACCTTTTAATTATATTTATTCCTCATTTAACTCTCTTTAATCTTCTCTAAATCCTTTTAATCTATTAAGCAATTTCTCATAATATTATAGGATTCCTTTTAGATCAATAATTAACCGCGTGTGAACCCTACGAAAGATTTCACGTCAGATTTTACTCTTCTATCCAAGATCTTGGTAAGGGGTACATTCGTCTGCCTCCTCTTCATCTCCTGCGCCTCCGCCAGAAGCGTTTCTCGATATGGGGACAACGGCAATGTTAATCTGGTGGAATTTAACATAAGGGGTATCGTCTACGGCAAATGTATTTACAACAACAAAGGAGAAGAAATTACGGTAACTGTTAATTAACATTTTACTCACTTAAATTTCTTTCGAAATAATTTTCATTTATCGACACTATATATTATTAACTATATATATATATATATTATTATTTATATATATATATATATATAATATTATAATATATAATATATATATATATATATATATATATATATATATATATTTGCTAACTATTGTTAACTATATATTGGGAGCTATTGAAGAATAGGGACCCCAGCCTTCTTTAGTTAGCTTTATAAGGCTAACTAACGAAAATATCATGACCTAACCTAACCAATCGTCAAGGGCGTACAGTTAACCTAACTATTGGTTAGGTTAGGTCGTGATATTTTCGTTAGTTAGCCTTATAAGCCTAACTAAAGAAGGCTGGGGTCCCTATTCTTCAATAGCTCCATATATTGTACTATATACAGGGTGTACATAAAGTCAGGATCTATTTTTGTGAAGCACTTGGAAATTATATGGAATTCAATCATAAAATGATAAAGTGGTAACATTTATTAAATAATTAAGAGTAGGATTCGACGTGACGCCCATCAGTATCCCTGCACAGCTCAAATCGTTCCGCAGCATTTCTAAACACATTCTGGAGCATTTGCGGGGTTATGTTATCTGCAGCAGTTCGTATACGTGTACGTAAGTTTTCAAGACTCGTAATCTTCGTCTGATAGACGTGCGATTTGATAAAGCCCCATGCAAAGAAATCTAAAGGGGTTAAATCTGGTGATCTCGCTGGCCAAGGTCTGTTGCTTCCGCGTCCGATCCAGCGATTTGGAAAACGTCCACTTTAGATAATCCTGAACAATTTTGGCATAGTGACAAGGCGCACCATCATGTTGATAGACGACGGGGATAGGATTGTTAGTACCGTCGTCTATCAACATGATGGTGCTCCTTGTCACTATGCCAAAATTGTTCAGGATTATCTAAATGGACGTTTTCCAAATCGCTGGATCGGACGCGGAAGCAACAGACCTTGGCCAGCGAGATCACCAGATTTAACCCCTTTAGATTTCTTTGCATGGGGCTTTATCAAATCGCACGTCTATCAGACGAAGATTACGAGTCTTGAAAACTTACGTACACGTATACGAACTGCTGCAGATAACATAAACCCCGCAAATGCTCCAGAATGTGTTTAGAAATGCTGCGGAACGATTTGAGCTGTGCAGGGATGCTGATGGGCGTCACGTCGAATCCTACTCTTAATTATTTAATAAATGTTACCACTTTATCATTTTATGATTGAATTCCATATAATTTCCAAGTGCTTCACAAAAATAGATCCTGACTTTATGTACACCCTGTATATTAAAATTTGTGCATTTCAGACATTACACAATTCATCCAGTAAATATTTCTAAAATATAAAAATGGGTAATTCCAATTGTCATAAGTGACTAATTTGAAGTGAGGTCTTCTATTTCTTCGGATAATAATTATTCTACTTTATAGTTAATACAAAATATGTCATATATATATATATATATATATAGAGATATATATATATATATATATATATATATATATATATATATATATATATATATATATATAGATATACATATATTTTTATAGATATATATATATATATATATATAGAGATATATAATATATATTATATATAATATATATATATATATAATATATATATATGATGAATAAAACCACGAAGGAAAAAGAAACACAAAGGGGTGCTCAAGCGCTTTCGTCTAATGACATCCTCAGCACCCCTTTGTGTTTCTTTTTCCTTCGTGGTTTTATTCATCATAAATACTTTTCACGTGTCACTTTCGTGAAATAATTTTTCATATATATATATATATATATATATGAAAAATTATTTCACGAAAGTGACACGTGAAAAGTATTTATGATGAATAAAACCACGAAGGAAAAAGAAACACAAAGGGGTGCTCAAGCGCTTTCGTCTAATGACATCCTCAGGAACACTGAGTGTTCCTGAGGATGTCATTAGACGAAAGCGCTTGAGCACCCCTTTGTGTTTCTTTTTCCTTCGTGGTTTTATTCATCATATATATATATATATATTAAAGGGTGATCCAGAGAAATGGGACCCAAAAGAAACCCCTGTAACTCTTAAAGTATAAGTCCTTTTATAAAATCATACGCATCATTCGAAAGAGGATAGTTACAAGTTTGTACAGGATTGTATAGGTTTTGACAATACAAGACAAGATAAGATACAAAACAAAATAAAAGTGTTAGTTAAAACTAACCCTTCAAGATGACTGCATGGACTGTGGAACAGCTGCGTTTCATAACTGAGCAATATTATGAGCATGGAAGAAGTGTAGTTTCAGCTCAAAGATTTTTCAAGACAAATTTTCAGATGTCAAAATCACCTAAGAGCTGAAACTACACTTCTTCCATGCTCATAATATTGCTCAGTTATGAAACGCAGCTGTTCCACAGTCCATGCAGTCATCTTGAAGGGTTAGTTTTAACTAACACTTTTATTTTGTTTTGTATCTTATCTTGTCTTGTATTGTCAAAACCTATACAATCCTGTACAAACTTGTAACTATCCTCTTTTGAATGATGCGTATGATTTTATAAAAGGACTTATACTTTAAGAGTTACAGGGGTTTCTTTTGGGTCCCATTTCTCTGGATCACCCTTTATATATATATATATGGGGAGAATATTCTTTTCACAATAAGATTAACCACAAAATTTTGCCGCTCAGTTAAATTGGCGCGTAACCGAATGTACACCCAAACTAAACTCCAATACTTTTCAAAAATCATTTCTAATTTCAAGCCCCGCTTCTCTCCTAGTCCCCGTAAAAAGAAAAAGGTTTTTAATAAATGTTTGTGAAATGAGAAACTTCCGTCAATTCCATGTTGCGGTTTTAATAATGTAATTATTTACAGTAACTTTTAATTGGCAGGAAATATTTCACATTTTTAAGTTGTTCGTAAAATTGTTTTATGGAAAACGTGAAATCGACTCATGAACGTTTTTTATAAATTCAAAAAGAAAATAAAAAAGAAGAAAAGAAAGAAAAATATTCATAGATTTTAAGAAAGATTAATATTTAAATGATCTGAAATGGTTTCTACTTCATACCAAACATACTAACTGGTAAAAAAGGTGGTGTGTGTATATATATATATATATATATATATATATATATATATATATATATATATATCTCTGCATGCGCCTGTCCCAGGTTCGATTCCAGGCGATGGCAGGCGGCGCTCAGCTCACCCGGCTCTTCATCCTTCTATACAAAGAAATTGGTTGGTAGATAGATGGGTATCCTTGGTAACCTAGTGATTAGGATGCTAGGCTGTTGCTGCTGCTGCTGCTGCTGCTGCTGCTGCTGATCGAGAGGTCGTAAGATCGAATCCGGGCGAGGACTTTGTAATTTTGACCACCTATGGTGGGTCGTGTTCGGATTCCGCGTTAAACTGTAGGTCTAAGTGGGTCAACAAACATGACCTTCATCAGAATGAACAATTCGCCGGAAGCAAAACCGGTGTTACCAAGGTATAATATATGCATGGAAAAAGTTTTAGAGCGCAACTAATAATTATGCCTCGTTTTCAAAGGTCATTTACGAAGAAAATGGAGATGAATTGACGGCAAAGAGTTTGGATCTTACGATTCTCGATCCCATTTCTAAAGCAGTCGAATGCAGGGAAGCCGCTACACAACCTCCATCCTCCAATCTGAGAGGAAGAGTAAGTGTTTTCTATTGTTTTTCATGGAACTTATGAACTCATTCTACTTCCAGAAAGATCTCCCAAGATCTCTACATATGTTGACAAGAGTTAATAGTACATAAAATCCAACATCCTAGAAATAAACAAATTATAGTCAATAAACTTTGCCAATGATACTAGACTTTATGAGCACCCTATACATATCATTATATTACTTGTTTGGAACTCGCTTCACGATTTCGTAATTAATATACTCAAAGAAACAGTGAGTATTATCAATAAACTTTTTACCCTACTTGTCAACCGGTCTCATTTCCGGTCTCATTTACTAATAAACAAACTTCCATTCACAAAACTCTGATGTTCATCAAGGATATATTCTGGTTCCTGCTTTGTTCTTCCTTCATATTTATGAATTCCTTTCCCCTATAACGACTTCTGTTCATTTCTATGCGGACCATTTGACTCTTTATACATTTTAAAAACTTCTTTTTTTTAATTACTTTTCTCTCTCGTTGTAATGAAGACAGACTTATAATTATAAGTATCTAGCATACAAGAGATCTTGGATTTAAATCAGTTTTATTTTAGTAGCAAATGTCATTTGTATAAAGCTCGTTTGGGTATGATCAATGAAACCATGCCTTACTCTTAATTAAATACTGCTCCGGGTAAGAAGTAGGAAAATTATGCGGATAGAATGAATAAGGGTTCAACCCCTCCACTCCTGGGTTGCAACCCACCGCTCCTGCTTTGGCTGATTACACTGGGCTCTCTAGGGAACATCCAATTCACCTTCCCCCAAAAAGCTGATTTCAAAAATGTCTTAAGTTACCCAGCTGCCACGTTGGCACGTTGGGTAATTTAATGCTAACTGGTGGGATTAATTTTGCTAAGAGCCCATTACTACCATTACAGAAGCGGTGGAGACTCAGCCCTACGGTTGATGGGCTGAATCTTTATTTAATGCTGTCCGGATTAGTGTGTTTCATACCCGGTTCCTGTTGTGCACATTATTGTCCCCTATCACCTGGTAATATATTAGCGAGGATATGCCCATCATGAAACAACACCATATCATTAAATCAACTCATTTATTTTTTTACACAGACGTCTTTCTGCACGAAGAAAAATCTGTAGTTAAAATAACTAAATATTTGCGCACTATACCAAATAGTTAACCCAACTATGCTATCTGTTTAATCCAACGTACGACCTTTACCCATTTGGTAGACAAGACAACATCGTTGCTCTAAAAGCCTAGCAACCTAATCCTGCATGGCCTAACCTACCTTAATCTAACCCAAAATAACTTGTTGATTTTGTCAATTCGATCAGATGTCGTTAGCCCGCAACGGTACTGTAGTTACCGTAATTAACCATGCTTATTGTTCTAAAAAACTTAAAGATTTAGTGCCACCAGAGTACAATTGGATTGACTATAGTATAGTCGGATTTACAATTCGGTATTGTGTGCTAATACTGTAGTTAGATGCATATTTAGTTTTTAATCAAAGAGACTTCTCTCCGTTTATGTTTGATATGGCAATGTTTCATTTGCACATTCCTGTAATAGTTAATTTCGACCACATTTTATTATCGTGGTTGACCACTATGATTCTCAATGAACTATCGTGGATATGCAACCCAATAACTGCGATTCCAAATATCTAAATACCAGAATTTCTTTATACCATTACCGACCAAGATACAGAAAGTAGTATCTTCTCAATTTCCCTGAAGAAGCAAAAGGAAAACAAAAAGAGGAGTAGTTATTTCGCTTCCTTCTAAAATATCAAGACTCCATCAGTTTGATTTAGTGAAGTAAAAACTATTCCATCTATTGAAGTCGTTCTAGTATGCGCGTAACAATATCAAACACCACTCGAAAACTAAAGAAAGCACTTATTATCTTCTTTCTCTTCTTCAGGATGACATTGAAGATTCCTCAATGGAATCGCAGCTTCAAACTTACCAACAATTTGCAGATTTCGACAAGAAAATGAAATCAAACTACGACTACGTCTCGCAACTACAACCCCGTTTCATTGGCAAACTGGCGAAAATATTGAAGCTTGGACTCGGGCTGGGGGCTATGAGTTTGGCAGGAAGCACCCACCATATCTCCGCTCCAGACGAGGATCAACAGAACATAGGAATAAGCTTGACAAGACATACTCAACCGAGTAAAATCTTCCCAGGGATCCACCTGATAGACTCACAACCAAATACGCACTCAACAATAGGATTTCCCAGTCATGAAGGGAAAGTCCCAGGGTTAGGGAGTATCATTGGGGGAATCTTATTTTAATCTTTAATGATGAATTAATTTGATATTATAATAACCTTAAAAGAATGAATCTAAAGGATGTTTATTTCATCTTTGGTTCATTTATTTCGTTCATAAGTTTTGTTGTTAGAAGTTAAAATTATATTTATCTATTTATTTGTGTAATCTTATTTATGTTATTTATTTATCTATTTTTATTGTCACCTCATTAACTTTAGTTCACAATTAAAATGAATGTATTATTATTATTATTTTTGTTATTATTATTATTATTATACTTAAATCTTGTCTTTCAAATGGTAATTCAATGAAATTTCGTGTAGTACATAATGTTATAAATATCGTATATGTTAAAATACTCGAAAAAGGGTTGTTTTATTTGCCTTTATTTGCAGTATTTCAATATATATATATATATATATATATATATATATATATATATATATATATATGATGAATAAAACCACGAAGGAAAGGAAACACAGAATGGTGCTCAAGCGCTTTCGTCTAATGACATCCTCAGGAACACTGAAGTACATAGAGAGTTACAGCCTATATATAGGTTACAGAAAAAAGAAAAAAAAATATATATATACATATACATACATACATATACAATAAAAGGAGAAATGAAATTTAAAAAAAAAAAAAATATTACAAATTAAAAGATTGTGGGAGGGACATACAACTTTGTAAGGAAACACTATCGATTTTTAGCACAAGATCAAACTACCGATTTTTAGCACAAGATTAAATTAATTGTTTCCAACCAATGTTGAAAAAAAAAAAAAAATACAAATTTATACTGGAAATCTGCCCAGGTTTTATCACTCTACCCATCTTGTATATAAAAATAAATTGAAAAATAAAAGTTTACCAAAGATTTAGCGTTCTACCCTTCTTATCTAAATCTTTTCTGAAGGAATTCAAAACAACAGGATCGAGTTGAAAAAGACCTTTGCTTATGTTGAAGTTATTTGAAAGTTGGATGATGGCAGACTCAAGAATATTTCTATTAACAATGTTGCCAGAGTGAAATAAAACTGAAGCATTATTCCAATCAATACAGTGGGATAACTCTGACAAATGGACAAAAAGGGCACTGGACGACTGTCCTGTTCTAACGGAATATTGATGCTGTTTTATACGTGTGTGCAAATCCTTTCCCGTCTGACCTATGTAAAAGGAATCACATTGTTTACAACCAATTTTATAGATAATGCCTGAATTATTGGTAGGGCTATTTTTTACTATGATATTTTTCACAATATTGTTATATGAAAATACTACATTAATATCCAAAAGTTTAAGTACATTAGCAATGCCTAAAAAGCCCGGGAAAAATGGAAGTACTAAAATATTTTTTGACAAAGTACGAGTGTTATTATTGCCCCGATAGAAAGTTCGTTTTGCCTTGTTGAGACAAGATTCCATAAACGCAGATGGATAACACAGATCACTTCCAATACCGTTGATTTTCTCTAATTCGGCATCGATGTATTCCGGACTGGCGATCCTAAGGGCGCGGAGAAACATTGAAGAAAAAATGGCCTTCTTAGTGGGGGTGTCATGTCCCGAGTAAAAGTGTACGTAGGACAAATTGTTTTTTTTTTTTTTTTTTGGTTGGAAACAATTAATTTAATCTTGTGCTAAAAATCGGTAGTTTGATCTTGTGCTAAAAATCGATAGTGTTTCCTTACAAAGTTGTATGTCCCTCCCACAATCTTTTAATTTTTAATAATTTTTTTTTTTTTTTTAAATTTCATTTCTCCGTTTATTGTGTATGTATATATATATATATATATATATTTTTTTTTTCTGTAACCTATATATAGGCTGTAACTCTCTATGTACTTCAGTGTTCCTGAGGATGTCATTAGACGAAAGCGCTTGAGCACCATTCTGTGTTTCCTTTCCTTCGTGGTTTTATTCATCATAAATATTTTTCACGTGTTACTTTTGTGAAATAATTTTCATATATATATATATATATATATATTAGTGATGGATCGAGTGGTCGGTTTTTCACAACCGCGGTTGCGGTTGTGTTTGCGGTTGTCGAATTTTTTCCAACCGCGGTTGCGGTTGCGGTTATCATATACTAGGAAAAATGCGTAATTATTAACTGGATTTAGCCACTATAGTGCGATTTAGCCACACTTGGTACATAATATATACTAAATAGTATTTATTTAGTAAATACCTTATGTTGAACACAAGTTTTGCAATACACCGCTACCGCTATTTGTGTGTTGCAAAACTTGTGTTCAACATAAGGTATTTACTAAATAAATACTATTTAAATGAAGTATATTCTAAACTTATATAGCTATTATGAAAGAATAGGTCAAATTAATTAAAACCATATTTTGCACTAAGTGTGTTACCAGGATGAGGGACGAGGACCCATCGCACTGTTCATCCACCTACCACTTTCCCCAGCCTCCACCCATTGGAAAGTTATGGATTATTATTCATTTGAAAAACTGATGTCAAACTTAATGACAGGCAGTGTGAATTTCAAGAATAATATTTTTGCTGCATTTTCACCTTACAACCGCAACCGCACTTATCGAACGGCGGTTGCGGTTACGGTTGCGGTTGTGAATTTTTGTGCGGTTGTAGTGCGGTTGCGGTTGCGGTTATTCGATCCATCACTAATATATATATATATATATATATATATATATATATATCCCTTTGCTTTGTCCGGAGTGATAGGGCGCGTCCCTCTATGACGAATGTGGGAATACACCTTTCTTCGGTGTAAGGGCTTTCTCTGCCCTCGTGAACCATTGGACCCGTTTGGGGACCCGGCTGATCTCCTGCTTCTTTTTCTTTCTTTCTCCTTTCACCCATTCTTTCTGGCTTTTCTCTCTTTTTTGGCGTTGTTTTTTGGACCTTGATTTTGACCCCTTCCTTGGCCCTTGGGTGTGGGAGGTGGTTGCCCTGCACCCTTGTCGCTTTTCAACCAAACCCGATCCCTGTCCCTGCCACTTTTCACCGCGCGTTGGATGAGAGTGGCCGCCTTTCAGGCACAGGGACTGGGTACGGGTGTATCTCCCCTGCGTGACATCTATTGGCGGTGGGACCAAGTGTGCCCACGATTCGCCTTTCCCTTGTTAGAGTCGGTGGTGGCTGGATGCGCGCGGGGGATGAAGTTCTCTTTTGTTCGCTATGGATACTTCTCCCCCTAGGCTTACGACTACTGCTTCTCATTCCCGGACTACTCCTCCTCTCAACACTCGGGTGGTGGGCAACCAGGCCCTCGAGTCCTCTACCACTGGAAGACCGCAACCTGATGGGGTTGATCCCCCTGTGGAAGCGGAACGCTTGCACTCTCCTTTTCCGTTGCCGACCCCAGTCCGTCCCTCGACTATGCCCTTGGACCTACACTCTCTGGAGCAGGGGTCTCGCCCCAGCCCACCTCAGCCACCTTCGGGCAAGTCAAGTTCCACCGAGGACTTGCCCCCACAATCCGGCTTCTTGCTCTCCCCATATGTCCCCCTCACCCGCCGTCAGCCCACCTCCCCACGGAGAGAGCCCCGCGGCGGACGCGGGAGCCGGCATTCACGGCCGTCCTATCGACCGTTGAATATCCCAGTCCACTTCGACTCTACAGCCTCCCTCTCCCTTCCAAGTATCCACAAATTCCTGGTGATTCGGCCTACATCTGGGTCCCTCCCGACCAACTCTGAACGGACGTTCCAGGCGATCCGAACCCACAGCAACTTCAGCCGCTACGACGTACGCCCACAGAGGGATGGCTCCCTCCTCATAAAATCACTCTCAGCCGCAGAAACAAAAGCCCTACTCTCCGTCACTGAGGTCCTTGGATGCTTGGTGTCCGTTTCCCCACACCCTCGCCTGAACCAGAGTCAGGGCACTATTTACGCCACCCGCCTATTGTCGATCGCAGTGAACGAGCTCCTGAACGACCTCGCACCCCAAGGAGTCACTAAGACTTATCGCTTCACATCCCGACAGGGAGGCACCCCCTCCCCCAACCCACGTCTGCTCCTTACTTTCAATACCTTAATTCCCCCGACCGCATTGTATGGGGTATGGGAGACCGCGCGTCATGCGAGTTTTCTATCCACCCATACATCCCGGACCCAACCCGTTGCTTTAAATGCAATAAGTTTGGACACGTTAGCTCCGTTTATCGACAGCCGCATCAACTGTGTGTTTACTGTGGACAACTCGCTCACCCTGACAGATGCCCCAATACACCCAAATGCTCCAATTGTGAAGAGGCACACCCCTCTTCATCCCGCGAATGCCTTTTCTTCAAGTTCGAGAAGGAGGTCCGAGGCCTACAGGTAACGGACTTCCTTAGCCCCCGTGAGGCACGAGACAGGGTGCGGAGTCGGGAGGTGAGGCCGGGGGTATCTTATGCTGCTGCTCTCGGCTCTATCATCTCGGCACGCCGCCCTGGCCTGCCGCCGAAACCCCCCAGCCACTGCTCCCGGTCCCCCCCCCAAAGAAAATCCTCGCAGGACCCGACGGTTTCCTGTCCCCCCACCATCCCTCCCCTTCCCGCACCTCACCTGCAACGAACCCCCCAGGAGTCTGGGACCAGGACACCCAGGTCCCATCCACCTCAAACCCTGCTTCCCCAGTACTCTCTGCACACGCCCGAACCTGCCGCCCGGAGCAAGCCGTCGAGGCGGAGACGCCGGAGCGTGTCGCCACATCCTCCGGCCTTCCAACGTGTCTCTCCCTCTTCCCCAAGAACCAGGAAGACGGCTCGGACCCTCAGACCGCCCACTACGTCTACTATGTCCATCTCTCCCCACCGCAGAGGTCCCACCACTCTACCCCAACAGACTCTGACAATAGTAGCTGAAATCCATGACCCGCCCCCTACGACGAGACCCAGTGTGAACAATATCCTCTTCCCCGAGGATCCAGTGGATGCGGCCCTGGCGCAGCTGTACGGTGTGACCGAGGGGAGCTCGGCCGCGCCCACGAGTCTCATGGATCTGCCCTTGCCTCCTGGTGCCATCTTCTCCACCCCTCCACGAGACCACTCTGGTTCACCTCCTTCCACCCCCATAGTACCTACCCTCCCAACATCTCCGGCCCCCTCCTTGTCAGCCACTCTGAGCACGCCCTCCCTCCCACCCGCCCGGTCCTTCTGATACCCCCTGTCGCCACCTAAGGTCAGCCATGAGACCCCTGACAGGGGGGTGGCCACTTTTGGGGTCAACGTGCCCCCTCCTGGCCCGACCGCAGAAGCTCGTCAAAACACTTCTGAACCTCAACCCACAACGTTCCTCTGTCTGCCGTGATCCACGCCTCCGGTCTCGCTCGGCCGACTCGACCCCGCAACCTCGCGGGGTTCGACAGGCCGACCGATTCCTTCCCTGGTGAACGGTAGATAGCCAGCCATGCTCCCGACCCATCCTTCAATTCGCGAACTCCAGATCTCCCTTCACACTCCAACCTCCTAGCGCCTACACCTTTACCCATCCCCCTTCATCAACTAATGAATCCCCGAAAACCACAATAGTCCACTGGAACTGTAGAGGAACATTCGCGAACTATGAAGGCCTTAACTCCTTGATTGCCACTTCCCGTCCGGTGTGTGTCTGTCTCCAGGAGCTAGTCCTGGGGACCAGGCCCATGCCCTGCCCTACTGGTTATTCTTGCATCGCCACCCCACCTCCTACCTGCACTCGAAGGGGAGCTGCTATTCTCGTGCACCACGCAGTCCCCTTCCACAATCTCTCCATCCGGTCCCCGCTACAGGTGATTGCCGCCCGGCTCTCCTGGATAGACAGTACACCGTCTGCTCAATCTACCTCCCCCCCACGCTCAAGTCTCCCGCGACAACCTGGTGGAAGTCGTACACAACTCCCAGGCCCTTCCTACTAATGGGCGATTTCAATAGTCGCCACCCTTGTGGGTACCGGTAAGGTGGGTTACTACCAACGCGAATTGGGCCCGCTTCCGCGGCAACACGCATACAACCCTTACAACTGCCCACTTCCCATCCATCGGCGAGTGCATCGCATATTTCGAGTCCGTCGTTCTAGCGGCTGCAAGCACTAGCGTACCACGATCCTCCGCCTACCCCCGCGCCCGACGGGTTCCTTGGTGGACCCCGGAGTGCGCGGAGGCCGTGCGCGCCAAGAAGAAGGCAACTCGACGCTTCTACCAGACGCGACTCCCCATCCATCGCACGGAGATGCAGCGGGCCAGGGCCATCGCCCACCGCACAATGAAGACAGCGCGCCGAGCCTCTTGGCGTGCCTTTGTGTCCGGCATCACCGCCACCACACCTTCGGCTACCATCTGGAAGAAGGTACGGGGTGTCGAGAGGCGACATGTCCCCTCCCGACCCCCGGTTCCGGACTAATGACGGACTCCTATGTGAGCCCAAGTCGGTGGCAAACCACCTCGCTTCTACCTTCGCCGCCGTTTCTTCCTCTGCAGCCGATTCCGTACCCGCCCCTGACGATAGCCCCTCTCCACCGTCCATAGACAGCACCTACAACCGATTGTTTACCGTGCGTGAACTACAGGGGCACTGGCCTCTCGACGATCCCCTTGTCCCGGTTCAGACGGTATTCCGTACGGCATGATCCAGCACATCCACACTACCTTACAGATTTTCCTGCTAGACCTATACAATCGCATATGGATAGAGAGCGCCTTCCCCTCGAGGTGGAAGGAGACCCACGTCATCCCTATCCCCAAACCCGGCAAAGATTCCCTGGACCCCACAAACTACAGACCCATCGCCCTGACCTGTTGTGCCTGCAAAATCCTCGAGAAAATGGTCGCTACGCGATTATCGTTCGTCCTTGAAAATAGCAATTCCTTCCCGGCTACCCAGTCCGGCTTCAGACAATTCCGCTCCACCACTGATCCCCTCCTGCTTCTCAGCCGAGACATAGAGGATGCCTTCGACAATGGACAGTTCGTACTATCAATTTTTTTCGACATCCAGAAGGCCTATGACACAACCCGTCGAGCAATGATCCTCGGTCAGCTCCGACATCCGGGCCTCGTCGGAGCCATGCCAACCTTCATCACGGGCTTCCTTTCCTCCCGGACCTTTAAAGTCCAGGTGGGCTCAGTCCTCTCTGACACCTTCGTGCAGGAGGACGGGGTCCCACAGGGAAGCATCCTCAGTGTTCTCTGCTTCTCCGTCGTGATGAACACGGTCTCACAATGCCTTCCACCCACCATCCGCTCTTCCATTTACGCGGATGACCTTGCGATCTACTTCGCAGGGCGAGAACCGTCCGTCGTTCAACGACAAATGCAGCTCGCCATCTACCGGGTGGAAAGGTGGGCGACGTTGGTGGGTTTCCGCCTTTCCATCCCGAAGTCCAAGTGTATGGTCTTCAGTAGAAGAAGACCCACAACCCTTCCTCTACCCTCTGTCACATTATACGGCAGTCCTCTTGAGGTGGCACCCTCCACGCGTTTTCTGGGCATGACCTTAGACCATGGGTCGGGGAACTTTTTTGGGTATTACCCAAAAATCTATTTGAGTAAAATGAAATTACCCCCAGACTTCAAAGTAAACAAAAACAAGCCAATTGCTCTTAAAATTGTTGCATATGGTATACAAAAAAATTCAAATTAAAAAAATGTTTATTGGATCCATTATTATGGAGAAATAAAAAAAAGCCACACATGCTGGCATAAGAATAGCACACAAACAAAATTAGTAAAAAGGATTGAAGAACTGAAGAATTTCATTCAAAACATCTCCACTTCAGGTTTGGGAAAAATGATGGTGTTTTATTTTTGATACAACAACATCAAAATCAGGACGTAAATTCGTAATATTCTAAAATTTACAATAACGCCACATTTATGTAACAAAATAAAATAAAAATATGCGAAAAAAATATCAGCACAAAGTGTCAAGCACTAAAAGCACCTCTTCGTTTCATGATACCATACACACGACTGAGGCTCTGAGGGAAGTGTCTCTCATACCGCACGCATTACCCCCAAAATTTTTAAATTTACCCCATTTGGGGTAATTTACCCTGTTCCCCGACCACTGCCTTAGACCGACGGCTCAATTGGGTTCCCCATCTCAAGCACTTAAAGCAATCCTTTCGACGCCCCCTCGCTCTCCTGGATCACCTCTCCCACACCACATGGGGTGCAGATCGACGCTCTCTTCTTCGCCTTTACACTTCCATAGTACAGTCAAAGCTGGACTATGGTAGTGCAGTTTACGGTTCAGCCTCCAACGCCCGCCTCCGTATCCTTGACCCGGTACTTAATAGAAGCCTCCGCCTCGCCACCGGTGCTTTCCGCTCCTCCCCAGCCTCCAGCCTCCACGTGGAATGCGATCATCTCCCTCTCGCTCTCCGACGGGGTCTACTCCTCATCAGAACATACCTCCGTGCACAGAGGCTACCTTCTTCGCTTCTGGGCACGGTGGTTTCAGAACTACCACCTCAGGGACGGAGCTGGCACTTCACTGAAGCGGTCTGGTCTTTCCTTGATTTTTTCAACATGCCCGCCCCCTCAGTTCTCCCCATTTCATTCAGCATCTACCCCCTTGATCCTCACCCTATCAAGTTTTGCAAAGATCTGTGTACCCTACCGAAGACTACCAGGAGCGCCATGATATCAGGTCACTCTTCCGCGAACACGCAACCCAACACCCGGACGCAGTCGCCATTTACACAGATGGTTCCCGCTCGGAAGCTGGTGTGGCCTCCTCAGCGGTGATTCTGTCCCAGCCGCTTTCCCGGGGCGTCGGCCTGCCCCGCGAGGCCTCCGTTTGTTTTTCGGCGGAACTTTTCGCGATTACGGAGACCCTCGATATTGTGCGCACCCACTCTGCCAGCTCTTCGTCATTTATTCAGATTCCCAAAGCGCACTTCTCTCCATAGAAAGATTTAACTCTCCTCACCCGCTCGTCTGTACCACCAACAAACCTTCCACTTTTTAACAACCCCCAACACAAGACAGTCGCCTTCTGCTGGGTCCCGGCTCATGTCAGCACCCAGGGTAACAAGGAGGCGGACCGCACGGCAAAGACGGCCTGCTCACTGCCGCCTCCTCCCACCCCTTCCCTTCTTCTCGACTTCTTCCCGACTTTCCGCTCCCACTTCGGCTCCATATGCAAAGGGAATGGGACCAGGCCACACAAATAACTCCACATGATCAAGCCACAAATAGGATACTGGGCCTCCTCATTCCACCGGTCCCGCCATAAAGAAGTAATCCTAGCCCGTCTCCGCATAGGCCACACCCGCATCACCCACGGACACCTTATGGCGAAATCGCCAGCCCCGCTTTGCCCTACCTGCCATACCCCTATCACTGCCATACACCTCCTGCTGGAATGCCCAAAGTTGTCCGCTCTTCGTCGCAGGTGTTTCCCTCTCTGCCGAAAATCCCATACCCGACCGTCTACGATCCATACTCGCCGAAGGCCCCCACTTTTCAACGGAAAGCGATTTTCTTCTTCCTTACTCACTCCCATCTGCTCCATCGCATCTAAAACCATACCCTTCCTACCCACTATCCAGCAACTGACCCTTACTCACTCCCCTAGTCTACCACCCCAGCACAGTAACACCACCAACCCACTGCCCACTACCGCTTTCTGTAGGTACGAATCGGCGGTAAATTAGAAAAAATATATATATATATGTATATATATATATACACACCATGCATGTATATATATATATATATATATATATATATATATATATAGGGCCGATTTAGGAGTGGGCAAAGTGGGCAGCTGCCCATGCGCCTCTACATCTTGGGGCCTCCACATATTGACAAGCCATTATCAAAATAGAAAAAACCCGAAACTAGAAAAACCCGATAGATGATCAACAAAAAACACGCGCATCCAATACCACTGTAGTACATAACTTTTACCAATTACTATTTGTTGTGTACTGATTATTATTTTGTTTTTATTACTCTTTTAGGCCTACTCTCACTATAATGGAATACCCGAGTAACCCGACCGGAGGCTTTCATTTTTTGCAGAAATGAGTGGAATGGACAGACACAAGAGTGCACGATGTTTTGAAAGTGTATGTATGTTAATTATATTATGAATCTTATGGATGACTTCAATTATGTCTTCCCCTAAGCCACACGTCTAAATCCGGCTCTGTATATATATATATATAATATATATATATAATATATATATATATATATTATATACATTATATATATATATATATATATATAATATATATACACACACACACACACATACATGTGTATATATATAGTTCATAGCTATATCCCTGCAGAGTTCATGAGGGTATATATCTTGCCCCTGGTCAAAATAAGTATGGAGACATTCTGTCCAGCAATAATTACAGGCCTATTGCTGTCGCTTCCTGCTTCTCGAAACTACTAGAAAAACTCTTGTTACTCCGATTAAATGATTTCCTATGGACATCTCCTAATCAGTTTGGCTTTAAAAGGTCCCACTCACTGACCTGTGTATCTATGTACTTAAAGAAACAATATCTAAATACATTGACAGTAATTCAACCATTTATAGCTGTTTCCTTGATATAAGTAAGGCATATGATAGGGTGAACCACAATATTTTATTTGCAAAACTAGAAGACAGGAAGGTTCCCATGTACATATTAAATTTATTGAAATTTTGGTATTCCCACCAATCTTTCACTGTTAGTGGGGCAATGTACTATCCGAGTGTTTTGGCTCCTCTTGTGGCGTGAGACAAGGCTCCTTGCTCTCCCCTATGCTGTTTAATGTGTAATTGACGGATTAATTGCTTCACTTAATGAGGCAACAGTAGGATGTTGTATAGATAACACAAGGATAAATAACTTAGTTTATGCCGATGATATGGTGTTAATAAGTCCCTCTGTTAAAGGTCTGGATCGGCTACTAAAAGTCTGCGAAGTGTATTCGCAGAAACATGATATTCTTTTTAATGTGACAAAAACTAAGGTTATGCAATTTCATCCTAAAAGCTGTAATCAGCCAGCTGATATAAGGTTTAAAATGAATGGTGAAGTAACTGAGGAAGTACAAGAGTTTAAGTATTTGGGTCAAACTATTACCAGCTCCTTGAGTGATGACTCGGATATAAGAACAATCTCGAAGCCTGTGTGCTAAAGCGAATATGACCATAAGGAACTTTCGTTTCTGTACAAGTGAAGCTAAAGACACACTCTTTCGTACTTTCTGCAGTATATATATGGTCAGCAACTCTGGGTGAATTATAAAAAGGTTCTGGCAGAACCCTAAATTTGCTGTACAACAGGTCGTTTAGACTCTTACATAAATTACCCCCGAGATGCTCAGCTTCGCAAATATTTGCAACCCGCAATGTTCAGAGCTTCCCGGAGTAACAAGACGTGCTCAACACAGTCTAATGCAAAGAATTAAAAAATCAACCAACCCGATCATCCAAGCTATCCATGAGTCCTGCCATTTATCCTCTAAGCTATGGACTTTTTGGTACGAAAACGTCTGTCTGTAGCTCTACTTAACTTCGACAGTGCAGTATTATTTCTAATGAATTGTATATATTTTCATTTTCATTTTCATTTTCATATATATATATATATATATATATATATATATTATATATATTATAATATATACACCATACATGTTATATATATATATATATATATATACAGGGTGGCCCAAAAAAAATGGCACCAATTTTCAGAAGTGATATCTCAATAACCATTGCAGTTAGGGATTTAAGAAAACAACCAAATGAAAGATAATTCTTTTCTCTTTAAATACTTATTCAATAGCTTGATGGTTATAAACCCATGTAATGCCAAAAATTGGCTTATAAGAAAAATATACAAAAAAAAGTTGCGCATTTATATTTATTCCTTTTATTTTTTTCTAATTAATTATCTTCTAATTTACGGTCTTTAAACGAAGTTCTGTGGTTTTAAGTTAAACCTAATTTTCAATAAATGGCTCAATCTGCCCTCCATTATGGCCAACCACAGCCTGTAATCTCGCCCTCCATTTTGAAATTGCCTTTGAGATCGTCACTTGTGAGAGATTTTCCCATGCAGCCTGAATTCGTTCACGAAGATGGTTCACATCACGGATTTTCTGACCATGTAGACTTCTCTCTCTAAGGCAGACCACACAAAGTAGTCAATGGGGTTTAGATCTGGGCTGCATGGTGGCCAATTATTTGGTTCGATAAAACCAGGACAATTATTATTGAGAAATGTTATTGTTTCCTTGGCTGTATGAGATGGGGCTCCATCTTGCATGAACACAAAATCAGTGCTCGTCTCCTTGATCTCTGACAACATTGGAGACAAAATGTCATTACAGTAGTAAATTGAGTTAATTTTAACGCCTCGCTGAATAAAAATGATGGATGTTTTGTTCTCAGATGACGCTGCAAGGGAAACCATTATCGAATCTGAAGTGTTTTTTTTCACGCAAAAGTCGTTTTGGGTCAACATGAGTTTTTGTCGCCACTGCTGCACGAACCCGATCATTTTGGGTATTTCGTGGTGTTTCGACCGTAAATCGTTTCTCATCAGAAAACCAAATTTTTTCACAGACTCATTTGACCGAAATCTTCGCAATAGATTTTTACATCGATGGAAACGTCTTTCTTTCACAGGTTCCGATAAAGCAGTAACCTTCACCCTCTTAAATGTTTTCAACCCAAGATCTTTTCGAATTATTCGCTGTACTGATGAACGTGAAATCCCGGTTTCTTTCGCAACTTCACGTTCACTTTTACTTGTTCCCGGTTGTTCCTCTTGACTTAAAACCATTTCATTTACTTTTTCAATGTTTTCTGGCGTTCTAATACTTTTTGGTCGACCACTTCCCGGACGCCGTTGACTGCTGCCGGTTTCTTTAAGTTTTTGTAAAAAATGTGCCACAGTTCTTTTTTCCAATTTCTATTTGGAAATTCGTAAAGGATTCTGTTTAATGAATATCCTTTTTCTTCACGGAGTGCTTGTATAATGTTCTTATCAGATTCTCTCAATCCCATCTTGAGGGGTCTGGAATAGAAAAATTTCATTAAAAAATTAGAATCAAGGAATAAATATAAATGCGCAACTTTTTTGGTATATTTTTTTTGGAAGCCAATTTTGGGCATTATATGGGCTTATAACCATCAAGCCATAGAATAAGTATTTAAAGAGAAAAGAATTATCTTTCATTTGGTTGTTTTGTAAGTCCCTAGCTGCAATGGTTATTGAGATATCACTTCTCAAAATCGGTGCCATTTTTTTTGGGCCACCCTTTATATACACCCAGGTCGACCCTTGATTTTTGGCCAAGAAATCATTAATTTATCATATGCCTCGCGTATAGGTCGACCCCAGTTGTTGAGGGTAGTGGAACAACAAATTAGGGTAATAAAACACCATATTTTATGGCATATAAAACTCATTTCCAAAAACTAGAAACTGGCAACTGCGTCTATGTGACCTTAAACACGTCATCATGTACAGACAGGTTACTGATAACCTACTGTGTAACAGCCATTTCCAATTGTGTCTTGCTAATTTTAATAATTGGTACATATTTTGTTTTCATTGTTTACTCTTGAACCTGAATTTTTCTACAGAATCAATTTCTAACACGTCACACTCCTAAGTGGGTCATTTATAAAATATAATAAATATTTAAGTGCTGCTCCTTATATTCTACAGTCTTGCTTTTCGCTTCTCCCACAGAACCGTGAATGACGATGAGGTACAACACCCCATCATCGATATTACAGATGACCTCAACGACAGTGTAGTTGTGATCACAGAATTCATCCCCGCTGACGAATCCTCAACAGCGATACCTGTAGCACACGCCAGTTCAAAGCGGAGGCACGATGAAGAGCCTACCACATCAGGTATAAAACGCCCCAGGATTGCGACGGTTGTTAGCCCACCAGTAATAGAACCCCAACCTTCTACGTCTTACGACACAACCCCCACAATAGTACCTTCCTCAGATATACCCACTTATTCCTGTTCAATTCCGGGTACATCCTCCACAGCCACAGCAGCTTCTCATTCTGTTGAGGATGGCATAACATTCGAGTTGGTGCGCACCGCTACCTCCAGGTCCCCCAGCCTTGACTAGAAATCGGTATATAGTCAGGGTTGATCCTAGATCCATGTATAGCAATGGTGTTGAACACGGACTATGGCGCATAGTTGAACGTATTGTAGAGTTTGCCCTTCAGAACCGCGACGAACGTGAAGTCAGGACGAGGCTGTCCTTCGGATTCGGGTCAGATGACGGAGATGTAGATGATTTTTGGGTAGTAATACCATTTCGACGTTTGGCAGCTGAAGATATAAAGTATATATTAGGCCGTATAATGCAGGCCTCTCAAAGTAGTATAGGCTCCCAGTTCACTCACAAAGTCTTGTGGGAGCATGAGTATGATGCACGGATGGAAACAGATGGACAGTACCGTGAAGAAATAAACACGATCAAACGTTCAATGGTGCTGGATCCTCTGAAATGTGGTGATTGTTTGTTCGGAGGGCGTGCAAATCCCTTCAAGCTATACTTTCCGCCTACGGAGGGCGTGAAACTCCATTACTACGACTTCTGTTCTTTATATCCCTACGTGATGTGATGAAGAACAATCCGTACCCCGTGGCTACACCTGAGAAACTGGTGGGACCTGACCTGCCCACCATCGAGATGTTCTCAACAAATTTGAAAGGGTACTATTTCGCCCTTTCTTTCGTAGATGCGCTCCCCCCCACGCGATTTATGGATACCGATCTTACCCGTCGTTATCGATCACAAGCTCATGTTTCCCTTGTGCGTGAAGTGCACAGAGGAGAACAATGGTGAATGTATTCATACAGCTAACCAGCGTAAGATCAGAGGTATATATATATACAAGTCCAGAGCTGGATCTAGCTCTTCGCCATGGCTACAGAATATTGAAGATACATGAGGTGTGGAGGTTTCAGAAGCTGCCCAACCTTTTCACGTCATATATAAACGCTTTTTTGAAGGATAAGGTCGAAGAATCAGGGTATCCGCGAAGAGTTGATACCGAAGATGAAAAATCGGCCTTTATTCAACGTTACCGTGACCGTGAAGGTATACAGCTTGACCGTTCCCAAATTGAAAAGAACCCTGGCAAGCGCTTTAGTGCAAAGTTGTGTCTAAACAGTCTTTGGGGAAAATTTGCACAGAATACTGGCAAAGGGAACGTTCATTTGGCACAAAGTTTGGCAGAATACCGAATTGGCCACAGATACCTTGGGTCACAAACATACCTTTAGCCAGCTTCACAACGGCCTACGCACGCATCGAGCTTTGGGGCCTATTGCATTCTCTTGGGCGGAGGGTTTTGTACGCCGATACAGATAGTGTGATATTCACAGAGAGGGAGTGTGAATACATGCCTCCTATTGGTGAATTCCTCGGGGAGTTGACTGATGAGATCAAGGATGAGTATGGAGACATCGCATACGCCGAATCTTTTATCTCAACAGGGCCAAAAACTTATGGGGTACGGGTGAGGGTGGGGGAGGATATGAAATATATCGTGAAGGCTAAGGGTATCACGCTCAACCAGGCGAATCGGCGGGTCGTTAACTTTGATTCGTTGAAGGATCTAGTGTGCTTGGACGATGATGAGTACGGCCGGCCGCTCCAACTAACTGTAGGTACCCACAATTTTCAGGCTCAGAAGCTGGGGGGCGTGAAGGAACTTAGGGGTACAAAGGTATGCCGTAACACCTATAGGAAACGTTACCAGGTGCCTGGTACCTATGATACCGTGCCCTTTGGATACCATAATCTTTGATATGTCTATTGTTAGCTTATTTATTACACGTATTTGTAAATATATATTCCTTGAATATTTCATTTATTAAATAAATCGTGTTTCAATTAGCGTTTCACTTTCTCCTTTGCGTGCATGCGTGTGTGTGTACAGTAAAAAGCTAAGCTCCGTCCACTGTAAGATCGGCAACGTGAGTCCTGCCACTACCTGGGCATATCTCTTCCCTGCGTGCTCAGTTGATAACAGTAAGCCCTGGATCTCAGACGTGTATTCTCCCACGTAGAAGAAAAATAGTAATGGCTACCTTTAATATTGCGTGTTCAACATTTATGAAGTGGTATTCGGCAAAGTGCCAAGATGTGGTGGATACTGAAAAACTCCGTATTCCCCCCTCCTTTGATACTTTTAAGGCTACATTGAGCAGTGCGAAGGACCAAGATGTTCAAATACTCTACGGGTATTCTGGCGAAGGCATTGTAGGATTTCTTAGTACAAACGATGTATTGAAGTATGTTATAGACCTAACCTTTATAAAGGTTCACATATACCGCGAAGTAGAAGAAGCAACACGTTCAGAAGATAAGCAACGGTTATGGATAGTGAGTCTTGTTGATGAGTGGTGTGACAAGCGATATTATGTCATGTTGCATCATACCGAGTACTCGTACCCTGTGACTGAGAATGTAAATCTTGTTCATCATGGAGAATCTTAAGTATTTTTACCACTATATTAATATATATCATGACAAGGTTTGTAGTGAGGTTGTGGCTAATGGGATGTGTGAGTTTTTAACAGACTTTAGGGACGAGTATCGGTTGTTAAACAAAAAGGAAAAATATGGGCATATGTTTCTCTCAAATAGTGCGCCGGATTGTGAAGATGTTTAGTTTGTGGAAATGAACGTGTGGTGAGTGATAAAACATTAAAACCGATATTGCTTCATGTATCGGAAAATTTCTCAAAACATCTACCCAAAAAAAGGGGATACAAGTATTCATGTTGTGGCTAAAGGTCTGCGTGAGTATTTAACAGAATTTAGGGATGAGTATCGCATGCTAAGCAAAAAGAAAAATATGGTCATATGTTTCTCTCAAATACAGTAGTGCGCCGGAGTGTGAATAAAATGTTAGTTCCTGAAAATCCCCCTATGCAAAAATGTCTGGTGCTTATTCTGGGGAGTGGGAGTGATAAAACATTAAAACCGATATTGCTTCATGTATCGGAAAATTTCTCAAAACACCTACCCAATATAATGGGATACAAGTATTCATGTTGGAACAGCGCCGTACACGTTTCATTAGCTTATGGTGTGACTCACTTCTCCCGTCGAGCCGATCCGTTGCATGTGGCTGATAGTCATCTCAGAGCTTGAACCGACTGGACGTGCGCTCCTCGAATACGATGGAACTTCCTTTGAGCAGCATTCTCAACGCCGTATACGATGTGTCCGTGACGAAGTCGTTGTGCGTGTTCAGGGGTAAAGCCTATGCCATTAACTATGTACTGGAAACGACTTGTAGACAAACAAACAAACGAAATGTTGTTTATTTAAGTGTTGAGATGAATAGAATCTTCGTGGTAGTTGAGAAGTGGAGTGAGGATCGTTATAAAATTCCTGCAGGTGTAGGTACAAGAAGAAAGCAGATTAGTGACACCCCCTCATATGCCGTTGTTTGTACGTTGTGTATAAATAACGATCGGCCATGCATTGATATACGGCTGATGTGGAAGAATGCTTCTGATAATAACGCGCTCGTCCCTCGCGAAACCGTTTCATCCTCGACAAAAGTTTGAAATCGTTGGATTCCGCAAGCTGAAGCCTATATTAGATGCGCGTGTTACGAATATGCTTTATTTTGATACGGTTCTTGAATACGCATACACCGCTCTGCTCGATGGGTTTACCGATATTGGACTGAACAAGGCGAAAATGGTCTAGAGCTGGATGCTTATTTAAAAGGTTTAGACTCTTTGAAATATCATGAACTTTGGTACAAAGCACTTGAGCGGTACAGGGCTGAGCTCACCTACACCGTTCACCGAAGAACTATTTCTTTATATAATGAGCAGCTGTCGTAATGACTTAGAAGATTATTTCAACTGCCGCTAGCAGTGTGAAGAAGAGTTCACGATTGAAAAGCTCGGGTCGGTAAACATAAACCATCGATTGGAAAGGAGTGTTTATAAACTTGTATTAAATAATGACGTTGTGGCTAATGATGATCTCTTTGTGCGTGCTTTTGATTGTATTCTAGAGTATTTAAAGATAACTTGCCAACCGGATGTAAAGTGGGCACAAAATTAGTACTGAACGATATGAAGGCCATTTATATAGAGTATAGGTTTCCCTATAACTTGAGCAGTGAAATAATATTAAGCCGCGTTTGCTGTGTAGTGCAAAGCAATTATGATGTGATTATAGATTCGATTACGTGTGAGTTTAGTGTTTTGCGCAGTAGAACAAAGTGAATGTATTTTGATGAATTTTCAATATATTTAATTAATTAACATAATTTTGTATATATATATATATATATATATATATATATATATATTTCTCCTGTACTGCTATATTGATGGTTATACTCCATCGTTTTGTATTTCTTATTTTTTTTTTTTTTTTTTTTTTTTTATTATATACATATTCCTCGTTCATATTTCTTATACTATTATTATTATTATTTTTATTTTATTTTTTTGATCATTCCATCGTTTGATTGTATATTTTCTATATATTTCCGGAAACAACAATTCATCTAAATAAACAGAATGATGTAATGGTGTTTTATTTAATTCTTTTCGTTGTAAACGATATTATTATTTAATTATACCAAATGGCTGGTTACGCCTTCTAAACCGACTGACGGAATTCTAAGCCAATTGTCAATAATATATGCTTTAATTAAATAAATAGCGCAATCCGACAACTCAACCTGTACAAGCCATTTACGCCTTCAAAGCCAGCTGGCGGATTAAGCCAACTGGCGGATTTTCACCTAATAAGACAGCGGGCGCTCAGATGAAGTCTTAATATGCGCTTGGCTCCTGCCAGGCGAATATCTCTCTTCTACTCTCTCCTCCTCTCTTTCTCTTGGGGGATAACTCCGCCTGCATTGCATACCCCCTACCCCCTGCATTACATAACCCCCTCACCTTCATTGCATACCCCCTACCCCCTGCATTGCATAACCCCCTCACCTTCATTGCATACCCCTACCCCTTGTTGCATAACCCCTTTGCAAGATCTTGCAATATTGATCAACATTTGCGATTGCATTGCAACATTCCTGCACCCTCCCATTTTGCGCCCACACTACTGAGGTGGCCAGTTTTTAAGAGTATAATGAGAATTCTTTGTTCTGCTGACCCATTCACAAAGAAAACAGCAATATTTTGTATATCCAAGTTGTAAACCAAGAAGCAGCCCAATGACTGAGATCACCACATATATGCCAGATGTATCTTTTGTAATTTATTTTATTCAGGAGAAATTTCATATTTTCATACGACTCTTTCATATGGACAGCATGTCCAATGGGAACTGAAGGATAGATATTTTCAGTATGCAACAAGACAGCCTTCAAACTAAGTTTTGACGATCGATAAAAAGTCGCCATTCTCAAGGTTTATGCTTATGTACTAGGGCATCATTAAACTATCAATGTCATTACAAAAAGATCACCAGTCATCGAAAAGAATTTTGATATATTTTTTTGGCGTTTACGAAAAACGGATATGTTGGTATCGTTTGCAAGCAAGTTCCATCCTTATCATCTGGACCCTAAAAGTTTTGCTTGATTTTTCAATAAATTCAAATCTCAAACCAGATCATTAAGCTCAGGTTGAGTTGTCAAGTGAGACTCTTTTCTTGAATTTGTCGATACTCTTCATCTTTATCTGATAATTCCATAGGCTCATTTTCAGCAGGTTCATCATCATCATCTAAGTTCCACGATCCAGGGGGATTAGGAACTGGTAGAGTTTCACAATATACTACTGATCGTATTGCAGACGGCAGATTCGGGTATTCAATTTTCTTCTTATTTTCGGGAGAAAACCACTGACTTTAGATAAACAAAAATAACAATCTTTGAAGTAATCTTTTTGCTCTCTCCAAATCGTGGGAACTGCAAATGGCATAGAGGTACTCGTGCCTTTCAAGCAACTCCTGAGGGTCACAGCACAAGTTTGGGCTCCCCACAGGAAGCCCAAACTTTAACTTGATCCCGATTTTGCAGCCGAAGGAGAGCTCATAAGCTTTTTAATTAAGGAATTAATGTTTCTTTTTGACATGTTACGACAGGTGTGAACGTGTCAGGAGCAGAAATTGCATCCTACATTAGCTAAAATATTTTCTGCTGGGATACTCTCAGCTTTGGGGTAGATGCAGTTTTAATAACACTGCTAAACAAAGTTTTTGTCACAGATATATTTTTACTTGAATTATATGTAATTTTTTACGTTGATCACGAAAATGAAAACAATTTTTCTATCATCCGCAGTTTTAGAGTGACACACGAATTCACATTACTTAGGATTTGAGTCAGAATCCTAAGGGGGCGGGGTCTGCCCCTTGCTCCTCCTCTGCTTATAATTTGCTACATGTCACTGTTGACTTTCATTTGTCAGTTACTCACTTGATTTCGCTCATTGAACATCGTGCATCTTATTCGTAGTTTTCCTTAATCATTTTTTGTGTCAGTTTTTTCGTATTGTTTCATGACAGAATGCCACGTAAGTGTGTCAGACATCCAAACTGTTTCTGTTATGTGTGCGGAGAGTTAACTTTTAAATCTCAAAGGCGAAATTTCACCCCTCTCATCAAAAAAGCATACGAACTTTATTTTGGTTGCAATGTATGGGATCAGGACAAGACGTGGGCACCTCGTATATGCTATATTACGTGTTTAAGACTTCTGACAGGCTGGCTAAATGGGTCTCATCAAATGCCGTTTGCTGTTCTGATGATATGGAGAGAGCCGAAAGACTATTTAACGGATTGTTATTTCTGCTTAACAAATATAAGGGGTTCCGTAAAACCTTAGCCCCCCCCTTTGCAGCTTACATGTTTACTTATATCGAAATAGTTTTTAGTGATTATAAAAATATATAAAATTCTTTATTTATTGCAGGTATTAAAATTACTCTAGCTGATAAAGTGATAATATAATGGCTTCTCAATTAATTGGTAATTCGGAGAGGCAACGTGTGATAGATCGCATACGAGCAATAACATTTCGGGAAGCTCGTGATGCTGGAGCCACCTTTATAACACGTTCATGGGTTGCCAAAAAGTTGCGAAGAAGTGAGAACTTCGTCAAAAGAAATTGGAATAAAACTTTGGATGAATGTGAAATGGATACAACCAAATCTGGGCGCCCAAATTTGCCACTCTCTCAGGAAACAAAGGACATTTGAAAGCGGTACGCGTAAGCGGTACGCGTAAGCGGAAAAACAGCTGTGCTAAACTTTCTAGAGAGATCGAAGTGTTGAGAGGAAAGATCGTTAGTGGTGAGATCATTCGACTGTACCGTCATAAGCAAGGTTTAAAGCCTTGGCATGAACTTCCAAAGCCAAGAAAAACTCAACTTAACATGAATGACAGAATGTGGTTTGCCCATTATCTTGAAGATTGGGATGTGGATGATTTCATGCATTTAGCTGTCTCCGATGAATTTTTTGTTTACGTAACGCGTCGGCCTAACTACCAAAATGATCGAGTGTGGGCCACAACACCAGATGAAATCGATGGCAATGAACATTATCGCGAATTATTAAAAAGTCCAGACTGTGTTGGTGTGTTTGTTTTGTTCACTGCAAAGAAGCTCATGTGGGTGCTGAAGCCAAATGGTCAGAGTTGGGATGGACAGTATTTTCGTGATGTTATTATATCTCAGCATGTCATTCCTTTTCTAAGAAACCCAAACAATGTTATGGATGTCGATCAGGTCACACTTCTGCACGATAAGGCCTCCTGCTTTAAGGCATTAGCCACTCAACAGTTGTTGCGGAACCATGAGATCGATTTCTTTGGAAATGAAGAATGGCCAGGAAATTCTCCTGACCTGAACGTCTGTGAACACATTGGATCAGTTATAGAGGACAAGGTTGAATGTCTCTTGTTTCAAGAACCTGCAGCAAATCGATTTTCGAAGGATACAATGACGCAACACAATGAAACTGTTTTAACAAATTTGCGTAACGATCAAGATCTATTCACGTCACTTTTGGCAAGCTACCCAAAGCGAATTCAGGCTGTCTTGGAAGCCAATGGCGGGAACACCAAGTTTTAATTGTTTCTCATTAAATGCAGGATTAAATTCTCTTTTATAAGGTATGTTTAGTTTTACTGTACCTCTAATGGTTTAGGCCATGGGCGGGGGGACTAAGGTTTATTGGAGCCCCTACTAGGCATTACTGCAAAATCTAAACATACGGTACATTACACTAATTTACCAGCAGTAAACCATCTTGTTCATCGACAGAGCCTCACTTAATATCTCAAGCAGACCTGAGCGATCTTGTCCGTGATGTGAAATTGTCAAAAGATCAATGTGAGCTTTTGCTTCCAGATTGAAAGGTTGGAATCTTTTAGAAAAAGGCACAAAGATATCTTTTTACCGCAAGCGTCAAAGAGACTTTCTACCCCTTTTTTCCCAGGAAGGCAATTTAGTATATGTAACCCTTGGCCAACATGACCCCAAACGAATGGCACCTATTTATTGATTCCTCGAAGCTGAGTAAATACCCTTCAGTTCCAATAGCACATGTTGTTCATATGAAGGAATCATACGACAATATGCACCTGCTTGTGAAACATATCCAATATGATAAATATTCTTGGCATATCTGTGGAGACTTGAAAGTGATTGCACTTCACTGTAAGAATGGGACAGCCGAGCACGGGAAAGCCATTACTCAAAGAAACAATAGCCCCCTCGACAAGTGTTGATTCCAGGGCATAAAAATGTCACCAGTCCACCTCTGGTTAATCCCAAAAAAGTTTTTTTGCCACCACTACATATTAAACTTGGTTTAATGAAAAATTTTGTTAAGGCTACTGGTCAAAATGGCAGTGGATTTCTCTACTTGAAACAGAAATTTCCGAGGATCAGCGAGATCAAAATCAAAGAAGGAATATTTGTGGGCCCGCACATTAGAGAAACTTTAAGTGAAGTTGAAGGAGCAACATGGAGAGCATTTAAAGCAGTGACCACAAATTTCCTCGGAAACTTCAAGGCCGAAAATTACAAGTCACTTGTTGAAGAATTTCTCAAGGCCTACAAAGTCATGGGGTGCAACATGTTGAAAATTAATTTTCTTGACTCACATCTCGATTTCTTCCCAACAAACTTAGGTGATGTTAGTGATGAGCATGGGGAACGCTTTCATCAGCAAATATCCACGATGGCGATACCAGGGAAAGTGGAGCCCCAGCATGTTGGCTGACTACTGCTAGACATTGTCAAGGTAAGGCCCAGGGGCGAAATACAAGCGTAAACATCAGTAGCTACATTTTAGGCGAGTTCAATATGCATTTTCTACTTTGACATTGCTATTACGTCTAAAATTTAGTCCAAATTCCATTTTCGATTCACTCAGTATTGGTGGGTGATAGACAAATTTTGAGGTCATGTTTGAACTCGGCGTTAAAAAACCTATAAGGTCCACCCATTTTTGTTCGTGTGACAACAAAAAATTCTTTTTTGTCAGTGTAATTTGTTCAATTTATCATCTACTAGTACAGTTCCCGTCGCTTCGCTGACGGTTAGACAGGCTAAACTACAGAAAAGAACGCAGCCGTGAAAATTTTGAGCTTCACATTGTGTCAACATTTCTGAATCTGGTATCTCCCAAAACTTCCTCACCCCCATTCATGCAACTTGGGGGCTAACCCCCTCCCCATTACCCCCACCCCTCCCCATTACACCACCCATCCCCCATTACCCCAACCCTTCCCCCATTACTGCCCGGGATAAATTTCACAAACAGACAAACAGACAGGCTAAACTACAGAAAAGAACACAGTCATGAAAATCTTGAGCTTCACATTGCCGCCCGTAATACAATTTCTGAATTTTTTTCTCACAATTTTTTCTCACAATTTCTGAAAGTGTGACAGACAGACGGACAGCTCTCTTATTATAGTATAGATTACAAATTTCGTCAAGAATTCAGCCCCAAATTTCACGAAAACCTGACGTAATAGGAAAATTTCGTTATCATTTTTGTAATTAGGGATGAAAAATGCAAAGGAAACATTTACTATCATCTGAGAAAAAAAATGTTGTTAAACAGTGAATTATCAGTCCAATTAAGAACGTGACCCCTTATTCCGTGAGCTTTAAGTTTTTCTAACAATCGTTTATACGGAACTTTGTCAAACGCTTTTTGGAAATTTAAATATATTATATCTACCGCTCTACTACTTGGGATGGGTGTTAATTGAAAAAGTCTGAGATATTTTTGGTCTACCACCCCCTAAAACATGGCGTTGATTGTTCTATTGAGGAATGTGATAATTTTTGTGGGATTGAAAATTGGCGTCTTTGAACGTTTTTGTGGCATTTTCGGTATATTTGAGTTTTTTATGTACTTCAATATATATGTTTATTTAATTTTGAAATTAGTCCTAATCCTATGAATGTGCATGAAATTAAATGTCAAATACATATTTATTTCATGTATTGTACAGTTGCGCTCATTATTCTTAGGACACTCTTGAGAACAGATAGCGACACCTGGCACATATTTGTTGTGTGCACTACAAACGGTTGTAACATTTTATGAATGAATCTCGGGTTTAGCGCTAATTGGTTGACTCATTGCCAAATGTCTTTAGAACATAATTATTTCATTCATCACTCTGGTTTACATATAACTAAGGAAACATAAATGAATAATTAAATATAAATTCAAGAAGGGGATATATATTAACAATAAAGTGAATAAAAAATGGGGATCTTTTCTGTTTGACTGCCACCATTGAAACATAATTAAACTTTTTGTATTTTGTATTTTAACTGAAATGTCTTGATGATACAAAATAAGTTACTTTATAAAAAAGCTTTTCTTAATTTCCCTTCAAATTTTGTTTCTTATAAACAATTTTAATTACTTTCAAGATCCATGCTTAATTTTTAAGTTTTAATCGTGTACTCAGAAAAATAAGGGGATCACCTGAAGATCAGGGCCTCCAGCCTTCTTTAGTTAGCTTTATAAGGCTAACTAACAAAAATATCACGACCTAACCTAACCAATCGTCAAGGTCGTACAGTTGACCTAACGATTGGTTAGGTTAGGTCGTGATATTTTCGTTAGTTAGCCTTATAAGGCTAAGTATAAAAGGCTGGGGGCACTCACCTCTTATGTTTCAATGGCGGCAGTCAAACGGAAAAGATCCAAAAATGGTCTTGTAAAAACTAAAAAAAAAAAACCTTCGGACGTGATGACATTGTTCATGGTATTGGCAAGCCTGTCATTCTCAACGAACGGAGCCGTTGGTAAGCATTATTGCGCCCTGAGCAAATTCCAAATTGATTTATTTATTTATTTACATTTAATATTGAACATAGATTCAGATATTATTTTGTGTTATAACAAAGACAGAGCAAAAACCTGATATATATAAATACATACTGTATATAGGTGGTTTATGAATGAAAACACCATGTTTTAATGTATATTAAATTTTAATAACATTATAACATTACCAGATTGATGGGAATTTGTAGGTTTCATACGTCACTGCTTAGAATATCTTCCAATTGGCAAGTGAACGACAGCTGAATGGATACTACTGGTATGGCATTGTTATATCCGGACCAAATGCTATTTCTAGATCAGCAACACTGATATAGAAATAAACAGTCAGTGAGAGAAATATTATTTAGAAATGAAGAATGTTTCGTATTGAGGCAGCATCATAAATGCATATAATTGTTTTGTATTAATAAGTTCCATGTTACAACTTAAGTGTTGAACCACTGCAGCTGTGACTCTTGGCAGTCTCTCACCTCAAAGGAGAGAATTACAGGAAATAAAACTATTAAAGTGATTCATATCACTAGACATAGAGCCATATAAACGATGATATTTGATAATTTTGCAAACGTTTTACATATCCATAATTACCATTGTATTTGAGAGATATTTTATACATGAACACAACAAATTTAATATCTTGTCCAGCCACCGTTGGTTTCTATATATATATATATATATATATATAAGCAAACAACTACAGGGAGAAAGGAAGGTTGTTTGCTTATTAATAAGATCACTTGTTATTTTGTGATAAGCCAATTTTCTATCGACGCTTCGTTGATGATTCGATAGCAGTCTTTGATAATGCGGTACAAGCACAACAATTCTTTAACTTCCTAAATTCTTTGCACCCCAATATAACGTATACAATGGAAACTGAGCAAAATGGCTCCCTCCCCTTCTTAGATCTTTTAATTTCGAAAAACGGTGATTCTATTACTACATCAGTTTACAGGAAGCCCACTTTCACTGGTTTGGGCATGAATTTTTTTAGTTTTACTGATTTCAACTATAAGATGTCTTGTATTAAAACTCTCCTGTTCAGAGGATATAATTTGACCTCTAGTTTTACCTTACTTAATGATGAATTTAATAATCTAAGATCATACTTTACTAATAATAGTTTTCCTGTTCAATATGTAGACAAACTAATTAGATCCTTCTTAAATAGTGTTTATAGCCCTCAACTTCCATGTATTACAGTGCCGAAGGATATAAAATATTTCTTGGTACCTGAAATGGGTCCTTTGAATAAGGAATTTAAGCTTAAATTTACAAAATTGTTAAGGAAATTTTTTTATCATACTGATTTCCGCATCATATTTATTAATAAAACGTCTTTAGGTAGCTTTTTCTCAGCGAAGGATCGAACCCCTGACTCGTTGCGTAGCGGTGTTGTATATTTATTTACCTGCCCTAGGTGTCTCCTTGGGAATTACATTGGCAGCACTGTTCGCTCTCTCAGGGCTAGATTTTATTCGCATATGGGAATAAGTGGCCGAACAGGTAAAATTTTAAAAACTAAAGAGGTTTCGAGGATTCGCGAACACAGCATAGAATGTAAAATTGATGTCACTTTAGACAATTTTAAAATTCTTGGTTGTAATACTTGTCCCAACTCACTAAGAATTTTGGAATCGCTTTTCATCAAAACATTGTCCCCGAGTCTAAATGTTGACTCATCCGCCGTCCCCCTCAATTTGCTATGATCCCTCCTCCTTCCCCAATTCCTTATAATCCCCCCTTCCCCAATCGCCCTCGCCATCTTTTGTTTTCCCGTATTGCCTCGGCTCAATTCAGTTAGCCTCGGAAACTGCAGTGTAAGGTAGTTAGTTTCATTATTCCAGTGTACTATTGTTAATTTTTCCAGTGTATTAATTTCACATTTACTATATGTATTTAAAAATAGCTTCTTAATTTTTATATGTAAATCTGTATAACTTAGAATTTAACCCTCTTTTCTCAGTCTTTAAAATTTGTCTTCATGAATAGGTTATAGAAATTTTCTGTTTTGTTTTTCATTCAATATTGATTTTAATTTCACATTGTTATTAAACAGCCTGAAGATGAGCGTATTGCTCGAAACGTTGCATTAAAGAAGACTTTTCATGGCATTTACATTTCTCCTTGTCATTGGATTTCTCCTAAATATTAAATTGAAGCTCTGTAGAAGCAACCCGCATGATTATATATATATATATATATACATTTCAACTGCAAAGAACACGCAGTATAAATAACGTTCTCTCTTCTCATCTTGCGCGGAATGTTCTCCTATACAAGCGTCGTTCTTTACGATATATATATATATATATATATATATATATATATATATATATGCACACGTACAAAGCGATAGCGCAACATTCAGTAAAAAAAATCCTATAAATCCTAAAATTATACGTTGTTTAGAAATTGTATGTACGACAAGGTTAATAATTTTGATAATTCTGATAGCTCGATCATTATATGGCAAAAATTGACCCAATCGTCGGTTTTACTTCGTCGAATGAAAAACGTAATCTCGTTCCGTTTTCCAGACGATTTATTGTTTGCTCCGGGCCGAAAGCAAGAGGTTGAACCGGAAAATCGGAAGTAACAGGACTTCGGCAATTTTCAACCATTAAACCCCGCTTTATGATTGAAGTTTCGTGCAGAAAGAAAGAGTGTTAGTAGCAGTAGTAGTAGTAGTAGTAGTAGTAGAAGTAGAAGTAATTGTCGTTATTTAATGGTTCCGTTACTCCTTTGGAAGAATAAAAAGATATGAAGTTATGAAGTTTACAGTCATTTCATAAATATAAGTTCAGACTTCAAAGTTCAATATTCCACAATAAACCCTTGTGTGTGTGTGTGTATATATATATATATATATATATATATATATATATATATATATATATATATATATATATATACACAGTGGCGCTCATAAGTATTTGTAAAGAAAATATTTCAGTTATATTCGTCCCTATCTTTTCTACCATGCATAGGATATTCTATGAAAAGTTTACTGTTCTGCCATCTCTGATTGGGGCAGAGAAAACCTTGTTGCTTTGAATGCCTCAAAAACTCAGTTCCTACATCTGTCTACTCGTCACAATCTTCCACACGACTATCCCCTTATCTTCAACAACACACAACTTAATCCTTCCTCTTCTCTTAACATTCTTGGCGTTTCTTTTTCTCGTGATCTTTCTTGGAAAGTTCACATATACTCTCTTTCCAAAACAGCTTCTAAGAGGTTAGGTGTCCTGTACCGCCTCCGCAGTTTCTTCACCCCACTCAGTTGCTGTCTCTGTACAGGGGTCTTGTTAGCCCCTGTAAGGAATATGCTTCTTATGTATGGGGTGGCTCAACCCACATAGCTTTATTTGGCTAGGTGGAATCAAAAGTTTTTCGTTTCATCAATTCCCCCCTCTTACTGATTGTCTTCAATTTCTCTCTCTTCAGCGCAATATTGCCTCACTCTCTCTTTACTATCACTATTATAATGGACACTGCTCTTCTGAACTCGCTAACTGCATGCCTCCTCCTTCAAGGAGAGCACGCAGCACCAGACTTTCGACACTTTCTCAGTCCTTTTCTGTCCAACTCTCTAACGCAAGGGTTACTCGGTATTTTGAAGCTTTCACCTACCAGAACAACCTTTCTCAGTCCATCGTTTCCCCTGTCTGTGACATCCAATATTCCAAATGCAGAGTGTCCAGGCATCTCAAAAACCCTGGACCTTTATTTTGGTTCTCTTCTTCATCTATTGGGAGGGAGATGTTTTTGCTGGCATTTGCCCTTGGCTTTCCTGCACAGTTCCTTATACTCGATAAGGAAGAACTAAAGTATAATACAGAGTTAATAAAACGTGTTTGAGAACTACATTTCTAAGTTTAAACATTATAACAACGCTCCTTCAAATCTTTTTTTAGATATAATTTACATGATCACTCCATTGCAAATTCTTGTCTGGTATTACACCAAGAAATTTTGTTACAATACACTCCTTTACAGCGATTTCATCAACCTTTAGTTCCTGAAGATACCAATTTCGTTTAGAAGTTAAAATCCTGAAATTTTTTTACTGGTATTTTGGAAGAGTTTATTAGTGGTCAATCATTTCATTGCATTGATAGGGTGTGTCAATTTTAGTAAAGTCAACAATTCAAAACACTACTTGTGACCAAATGATGCATTTTTATGTGCTAAATCGAAATATGGCTTTAAAATCCAGATTTGACCACTCCTAGCTACTTATATTTGATGTTGAAGTTTACGAAAAATCAGCAATTTATGCAAGTATTTTTTGTATTGTATATAACTGCATTTTACATACATTACATACAGTTAAAGACATTTTGATTGTATTTCAGTATTAAAACTTAGAAATATAGATAGGTTTGTTGAACTTTGCCAAGGATGCCATATATAACTACATTTTACCTACATACAATTAAAGACATTTTGATTGCATTTCAATATTAAAACTTAGAAATATAGATAGGTTTCTTGAACTTTGCCAAGGATGCCATGTCTACCTTGCTCTTGTTCCTGGACATGAGCTCTCTACTGGCCACCTGGCCGCTGATGTACGCCTCCCTCTTCTTTTGTGAGTAAACATGTTGTGTTGCTTCAGTTTCATCCTTACACACCTCTCTACTGACTGTGTATGTGAGGGCTATGCAGGAACTTCCATTGGTCTATCCAGAAACTCCTTGATTGCAGCAGTGGTGAGGGAGCAGGTCAGAGGAAGGTCAGTCGCGCCAGAGTTCCAGTCAATAAACTCCGAGAGTTTGGTGGCATGTGGGTTGATGTCAGGAGTCTTCCTGGGTCTGAAACTGCAGTCTCCTACCTGTGTGTCATCATCTCCTTCACCTCTGATTTCCAGTAATTTAGGGTGTGTCAATTTTACTGGAAAGATTCAACGAGAATCAGCACGGATTCCGATCAGGTAGATCATGCCTATCACGACTGATAGAGCATTATGACATTATCCTAGATGCATGAACACGAACAAAATATACAAATGGTCAGAAGACAACATGACATTTAACACCGAGAAATTTCAGCTCTTGAGATATGGTAGAAATGAGGAACTTAGACTGCATATTATGCTCTAGTTAGACGGGAAATTCAGAGAAGCATGAAAGCGATCGATCTGGGGGGTAACAATGACCGATGATGCGAAATTCGAAACGCAAACTCAGATAGCGATAAATAAAGCAAAGAGAGTCGCCGGACAGTTACTAAGAACGTTCAAAAGAAGGGACAGATCAGTAATGATTCCCCTGCTAAAAACACTGATTATACCAAAACTTGAATACTACTCAGTCTTGACGTCCCCACATAAAAAGGAAGAAACTAATAGACTAGAAGAAACTCAGAGATATTTCACAGCAAAGATTGATGGCTGCAAAGAGCTCAACTAGTGGGAAAGACTACGTAAACTAAATCTGTACTCCCTGGAAAGAAGAAGAGAGAGGTACACCATAATCTACATATGGAAAATGATCGAAAAACAACTACCAAACCTGAAACTAAACCCAATTGCCATTCAAACTACACTGGATGATAGGAAAGGCAGGATTTGTAATGTTCCCAAATTAAAGGCCCGACAAGAGACTTCTTCAACACTGAAGGAAAATAGCTTGGTTGTCATGGGGCCAAGACTTTTTAACCAGCTTCCAAAGGACGTCAGAAACGTTACAGGGGTGAAAGTTGAAGTCTTCAAGAGAAGACTAGATACCTGGCTCAGGACAGTACCAGATGAGCAGGATGTAACCTGGCTATGTACGGTGGAGAGCGCAAGAAAGCAACTCGCCCCTCCACCAAGCCAGGCCTAGAGGCGGGGCCACCAGCTTGACCTTCGTGTGAAGAGAGACCAACACACGGAACATCAACGAGGAAGCATTGGAAGCATTGAGGCTTTTTAGACAAAATTAATGGCACTTAGCTTACTTATTAAATAAAAAAGGTGAACGTTGCGAGTAATAGTGATAGAGACAACAAAATATAATAATAATGATAATAATAAATAATTAATATTGAATAACCTTTATTGATAAAATAAATACAGTACTTTTACAATTTACAATGACATAAATAATTGTGAAACTGAACTATTTATTTTATTTAAAGTTTACGAAGTTTACGAAATGTTACATAATTTTAAATTAAATTATTTATTGTATATTTGTTAGAAAATAAATGCTGCTTAATAAAAAAATTATAGAAAAAGAATAATAATAATAATAATAATAATAATAATAATAATAATCTTTATTCAGAAAGAAAACATTACATAAGTTATACATTACATAAATACTGGTTTACGCAATGTTAAGATTAAAGTTTAATTTTTGTAGTTTAATTACAGTATTCTTATCTGAATATGTCATTGGGAAGCATGACAGCTTTTCAGGCAAAAGTCTTTGAGATTCATTTCTATTTTTTCAAAGGAAAATGTCAAATACAAATAGAATTTGTGGAAAATAAAATAATGTTGCATTTAGTTAACTCTGTCATTACAAATGAAAATTGAAATAATCTTTGAAATAATAAAAAATGAGAATAAAAATAATAATATAAATAAATAACAAGAAAAATGGTGAACAATACAAATCATGATACAATCTTAAAGTTACAGATACAATCTTAAAGTTACAAAGATACAGACGAATGAGGCATATTATAGCTGTGGCGTAATATGCTGGAAACTTTTAACATCTAATTTATATGGTTTATGATTGCATCCATTTTAAGATTGTAAATTTTTCAAATATAATGGGTGATTTTCATTGGTTTGTAATATTTACATGTTGCAATATATATATATATATATATATATATATATATATATATATATATATATATATATATATATATACAGGGTGTCCCAAAAAAAAACTATATACTCTTTATAGCATCATATATTTTATAATTTAAAAAAAAACCAAACAATATATTGTTATAGCAATTGCCAATGAAAGGTAAATTAGTAATCTAAGTGATCAAAATGTTATAGCGAGTTGTTTGCATATAAAATTTAATTAACTACGCCAAGTGCTCAAAATGTTCTCCGGCGGCATGAATGCACTTTTAAATCCGTCGACTAACTGATTCGCAGACATGGACTAATGTGGATGCTGTGATGGTCCCGCACTTTTCCCTAATTGCATCCTTAAGGTGTTCGAGTGTTGCAGGTCTTGTACCATAAACTGCATCCTTCAGGTAGCCCCACAAGTAAAAATCAAGTGGAGTCAAGTCCGGTGAACGTGGAGGATACTCAACGCTTCCCCTTCGTCCTATCCAACGGTTAGGCAACGTTTCATCGAGGTGCCTTCTGACATCACAATGATAATGAGGGGGGCTCCATCTTGTGAAAGTAAAAGTCGTCGTTTCCAAACACTTCCGAACTGCAGGTATAATTTCTGTCCGCAGCATGTCGAGATATGCGGCACCGGTAACTGTCCCATTAAAGAAAAATGGTCCAACCAAACCCTGGATGATAAACCACACCATGGTGTTAATCCTGGTAAATTAACATGTTTATCCACATGAACGTGTGGATTATCAAGTGACCAGTACCTGCAGTTGTGTCGATTTACTGTGCCATTCAGCTTGAAGGTAGCTTCATCAGACCACACGATTTTGTTGTATTGAAAGTGCATTCATGCCGCCGGAGAACATTTGAGCACTTGGCGTAGTTAATTAAATTTTATGGGCAAACAACTCGCTATAACATTTTGATCACATAGATTACTAATTTACCTTTCAGTGGCAATTGCTATAACAATATATTGTTTGGTTTTATTAAATTATAAAATATATGATGCTATAAAGAGTATATAGTTTTTTTTGGACACCCTATATAATATATATATATATTATATATATTATATATATATATATATATACATATATATATATATATATATATATATATACATTTAAACTGCAAACACGCAGTATAATTAACGTAAAGAACGACGCTTGTATAGGAGAATATTCCGCGCAAGATGAGAGCGAGAGAACGAAACAAATGAAAAAAGGAGGTAACCACCCGGGAATTGAACCCGGGATCTTCCGATTGCCGGTCAGATGTATAAATGTATATAATGTACGGCATGCGGGAGGTGCCCCCTTGGGGCATTGGTTTCTGCGCGTATGTAGAGGAATTACGGCATTTAATTGAGTGAGGCCCGGGTGTAATGGTTATCATATCTGACCGGCAATCGGAAGATCCCGGTTCGATTCCCGGGTGGTTACCTCATTTTTTCATTTGTTTCGTTCTCTCGCTCTCATCTTGCGCGGAATATTCTCCTATACAAGCGTCGTTCTTTATGTTATATATATATATATGTGTGTGTATATATTACAGTCAAAGTGTGTAACCATCCACTTCGCCTAATGGCTGAAACTTTTAGTTATTTCGCGAAATGGCTGTTTAACTTGGTCATTTCGCGAAATGACTAAAATCTTCAGCCATTCCGCGAAGTGGCTGAAATTCCACCTTGGTCATTTCCTGAAATGGCTTAAATGATTTTTGTCATGAATTCATAGAACAAAAAACATCACAGTAAAAATGGAAACCTTTATTTAACAACTAAATCTGCTAAAACATACATACATCCACACTCCACAGGTCTGTTCAAATAAGTGAGAAACACTCTTCAAATACACATTTGAACACATTTGAACATTTGAACACATTTAAATTTGAATTTTCAATATAGAAGTTTTCAAATACTAACCGGGCCTTCAATGTTATTCCGATGTTCGCCATTGAAGGCCCGGTTAGGTCAACTGTATGCCCTTGACAATTGGTTAGGTTAAGTCGTGTTATTTTTGTTAAAACTAACGAAAATAACACAACCTAACCAATTGTCAAGGGCATACAGTTGATCTAACCGGGCATACAGTTGACCTAACCGGGAAAATTATCTTGTACGATATGACCAAGGTGGAATTTCAGCCATTTCGCGTAATGGCTGAAAATTTTAGTCATTTCGCGAAATAACCAAGTGAAACAGCCATTTCGCGAAATGACAAAGTTTCAGCCATTACGCGAAATGGTTGGTTACATATTTTGACTGTAACATATATATATATATATATATATATATATATATATATATATATATATATATATATATAGACATACACACATTCATTAGTAGGAATTTATGAAGCGTTTCTTTAGTGAGTTGCGAAACGAAATTATTGATGGTGCTTCTCTGATGTTTATGGGTATAGCGTTCCAGATATTTGCCCCTTTGTAGGAGAGAGCATTTCCTGCAATTTGCATGGAATAATTTGGTTTATGTATGAACTCATTGGGAAGCCTTGTATTATGATTATGGTTGATCTGATGGGGGGTAATCTCCCTCTGAATGGGCAAAGTATAGTTTCTATTATTAACAACTTTGTATCTACTGATACCGACAGTAAGTTTATACAGGTCATTTAGTTTTAGAATATTTTAGTTTCTGAACATTGAAATTCTGAACATTGGAAAGGTATGAGATCGTCTGTTATCATTGTCTGAGAGAATTCGTAAACATCTTTTATGGATTATTTCTAGCGGACATGGTAATTCTTTGTACTACCCTATGCTGTGATTCCATATTGCAGGTGTGGATGGATAAATGAGTAATACAGTGTGATGAGGGTATTTTGAGGATTTGTTTTTTTGAGTTTAAACATTACTGTATGTAGAGAAATCTAAATATTTGGTACTTACGTATTATCGGGACTACCAAACTGTTTATTATATATTTTTGCTCTCGTCATTTTCGTTTAAACTAACGAAAATATCACAACTTAACCTAACCAATCATCAAGGGCGTACAGTTGACCTAACCGGGCATTCAATTAACCTAACCGGGCATTCAGTTGACCTAACCGGGCATTTTCCGTTTTATTTTGTTTTTCGTAGCTAACCTAACCTAACCTAAAATCTTTCCTTTTTTTCAGATCATTAGAAATTTTCAACCATGAAAATATGTTAGGTCAACTGAATACCCGTTAGGTTATTGAATGCCCGGTTAGGTCAACTGTACGCCCTTGATGATTGGTTAGGTTAAGTTGTGATATTTTCGTTAGTTTAAACGAAAATGACGGGAGCAAAAATACATAATAAACAGTTTGGTAGTCCCGATAATACGTAAGTACCAGATATTTTTTATTTGATATGTTGGGTATGGCTTTTGAAATTTAATATTTCATCTAACTTGGTGCCAAGAACTTTAACTTCAATTACTTTTGCAAGAGGAGGGTTTCCAATTATTAATGGTGTGTGCACGATTGCAGTTTTTTTTTAGTTACGAGCATATATAATGATTTTGTCAAGTTTAGTAAAAGCTTATTTGCACACATCCATTCTCGACATGATTTAATTACCTGTTCACTTGGTTCATTATGTAAGTGATATCATGGTGTGTAGAAGTGAGTGTTATATCATCTGCATATGGAATACAGTCTAATGTTGTTGATCGCTAAAATTCATTTACATGCATTAAGAAGAGTAAGGGTCGAAGGATTGATCCTTGTGGAACCCCACTTTCCAATATAGCATATCTGATGAGATGTCATTTACTTTAACATACTGGTGATGATTAGAAAGACATGACTTAAACCAATTTAGCATATTCCCCCTTATGATATATGTGTTTAATTTGTCTGGTAAAATATCATGTGAGAGCGTATCAAAGGCTTTCAACAGGTCAAGGGAAACTAAGATTGTATGTTTTTGTAGTTTAGATTTTTAAAGATATTTTCTAATAGCATGTTAATGGCATCTTCTATGATGCGGCCTTCTCTGAACCCAAATTGTATTTTTGTTAGGATGCCGTATTTAGTTAAGAATTTGATTAGTCTATTGCAGCGGTGGCCAAGTTTCCTGGACCCAAGAGTCACATACGACGTTTTTCAGATGTACGAAAGCCGCAAAATATTTTAAAAAGAATTTAATTATTAAAAACATATACATATACATATAGTTATACTCACATTATTAAATTGTTTAATTACTGCTTGTAGAATGCAGTGGCGGCTCGTCGGTTGGCACTGCGGAACTGCAGCACCCCTAAAGTTTTTATTTACAATTGAAATAATCAAGAATAATATAAGGATGAGCTCACTGAATAACTTTTTCAATAACTTTGAAACTTTTGTTCATTACTCAATGCTCATCCTTTTATTTCAGTAATTATTTCAACCCATTCTTAGAGACAGCACCCCTAGAATTTTTAGTCACGAGCCGCCACTGGTAGAATGCTTAGTTTGGTGTTCATTTTGGCTGTTAATGCTTTAAAGTCTGGCTGATGTGATGTTAAGGCGGTATGAAGAAGCTCAGTCAGGTGTTCGTTAGTGAGGGCAGCACGATGTTTTGACTTTACAAACTTCATTACCTAGAAGAGTTAGAAATATTCACAAACGTCTACAAAACGTTTACGGAGATGCTGTTATTGATCGAAGCACAGTTGGACGCTGGTCTAAACGTGTGAGATCATTGGAGAGAGGGAGAGCCAGCCTCGATGATGAGCCACGCAGCGGTCGCCCGGTATCAGCTGTGACATCTCACACTGTGCAACGTGCTAACAGCATCAGTCGATCAAATCGGCGCGTCACATACAAGGAGCTATCACTGGAGCTAGGAATTAGTGAAGGAAGTGTGAATACGATAATTCAGCAACTGGGATACTCAAAAGTGTGTTCACGGTTTGTTCCTCGCGAACTGACTGAAGATCACAAAACTCAAAGAAAAGAAATTGCTTCTGAGTCGTTGGTTCGATACGAGACAGAAGGGGGATGACTTCCTTTCACGAATTGTGACTGGGGATGAGACTTGGGTACACCACTTTGAACCTGAAACTAAACGCCAATCCATGGAGTGGCATCACGCAGACTCTCCACGCAAGAAAAAGTTTAAAATGGCCCCCTCTGCAGGAAAGGTTATGGCCACCATCTTCTGGGACATGAAAGGGGTGATTCTGGTGGACATTATGAAGAAAGGAAAAGCAATCAACTCAGAGGCATATATTGCTACCCTAAAGAGACTCCAGAGACATAAAGCGAGTTCGACCGGAGAGAAAATTGGAAAACGTCCTTTTTTTGCACGATAACGCAAGACCACACAACAGTTTGCAAACAAGAGAGGCCATCACAAAAATGCGCTTGACTGTGTTACCCCACCTCCATACAGCCCGGATCTGGCACCTTCAGACTTTCATTTGTTTGGGCCAATGAAGGATGCTATTCGTGGAAGAAAGTTTCAGAGTGACGATGAGGTTGTTGAGGATGTTACGAGGTGGCTCCAGCGGAACCCAGCGGACTTTTACTAGCAAGGCATAAAGGCCTTGTTTCGAGGTGGAGGAAAGCCGTAGAAAAGGATGGAGACTATGTGGAAAAATATAAATTTGTAAAAAAGGTATGTAACTACTTGTGTACAAAATTTCTGGAACTTACAAGGAAAATTGGAAAGAAAAAAAGGTAGGGCAAAATATAATGAGTGGCCCTCGTACATATGATACAACTGCCTACCAACCACAATCCACAGATCCACATCCACATCGTGTGGACTACATCATACACATGGGCATAACAAACTAATAATGCCTAAGTTTGCTATCTAGAGGCTAGCTAGTTTTGTAACGTTTTAAAGTAATGTATTACGATTATAGGTTTATAGCAGTAATGAAATATTGAATGTATCTACAATAAACTTTATTGACAATGTATCAGAGAGCATTTTTTAAGCTTTACCCACTGGGCGACAAAGGCAGATCGGGAAGTGTAGGGAGTATTAAGACAGGGGCGTTGCTGCCAATTTCTTAACAACCAGTTTTGATACAGATAGGGGTGTAAATAGGCGAGCGCCACTGGCGCAAGTCATTAAACTAGGGGGTTTGGGGTGAGTGGTAGCTCACTCAGCGGGGTCCGGGGCGGGCCCCGGAAGCCAACGCATTTTAGCTTTTCCAAACAACATTTTGTAACATTTTGGCGGAAATTATTTAACATATTCTTTATACTCACTAATGACATAATTATCTATAAACTAATTTTTCATCAAAAAATAAATAAATATTGAAACGACCACTGCTTGTGATACTACCTATATTTTTCTATAAAATCCTGAAAAAATGAAAAAAATTTAGATATAAATAAATTTTTACGGACTGTTAAATATTTGTTAAAAACAAACAAACGGTTCGGTGATCCAATCAAAATTTAACAACCGGTTCGGGCGAACCGGACCGAACCGGTCCCAGCACAACCCTGGATTAAGGATACTATGGATCCGGATGTTCCCTAATCAGGCCACCATCCCCGTGTGGTCTGAAATAACACTAGCATTATCTATATATAAATATTCAATGTAAATTTCATATTTACATTTAGGATAAACACTTCTAATTGTGGCATATGTACATGTATTATATGTATTTATATGGCTTCCAAGACAATGCCCCCAAGACAATTCCCAAGACAATTCCCAAGATAATTCTATTTTTACAAATTTTGAAAATTCCTTGTCGCCCAGTACCCTAAAATTACATTTACTGGGCGACAAATTTTCTTCACTGGGTGACATTCATGTCGCCCACTCACTAGGTTAAAAAATGCTCTGCAATGTATAGCTACAATAAACTTGATTAAACAAATAAAAATAACTGGAATTAACAAAAAAATGATAATGGGCGATAATGAGAAATCCTATTTTCCGATTCGATCCTCAAATACAAACACCCTTATTATATAAAAACAAACGATTTTTTAAACATATGCAGAATTACCTTTTAGCATTATGAGTATCTCAAACATGCAGTCTGATAAATTTCCTCTCTTTGGAGCATGTATGTGGCCTGCAAAGCTAAAGAGTCTTTCGACTGGTGCACATGATTGTAATGGAGTGTTGTATCGTAAGAATACTTTTTTTAATTCTAGGATACCGAGACAATGCTGTCAATGAACAGTCTTCATCACTGAAAAACTTAAGCACATCCATCTCTGCCATATCTTTACTAGATGCAGTCGCGGGTATGTGTCCATATCCGTAAAAATCGTCAGAACTACTTGATGAATCTTCATCTGCAATATTATTTGTTCTACATTCGATTATTTTCAGCTTTGATGGCTAAGCTTAACATATTTTGAAAAAAATTTCTGTACCCATCAGTATTCCTGACTTCTTTTATGGTTAGCCACTTTAACTTGAACATAGGGTTAGATACAGAGGCCAGAACAGCTGGATTAACGGCACCATCCAGGTGCAAGAACTTATCAAATCTCTTGTTAAATCCATCGGTAACTGCATCAAGAAGTGGCTGACAATAACGTAGTGAAGAGAGTGCCAATCTTTTTAGTTTCCTTTCCACAGCAAATAGCGTAGGTATGAAACATCCGTAGAAACAGTTGATATCGCTCTGTAATCTATCAAGCGCTGTGGCTATAGGCTTGAGGACGGCAACATATTCTTCCAAATAATCTATTTCAGCATCTCTGAACAGAAGGAGTTTAAGAGCCGACATTACATCACTGAGTTTATCTTTCTTCTGCAGAAGAGGTTGTACACTATCATATAGTGAATTCCATCGCGTTACGCACGGCAATCGCAAATGACAGTTCATAATACTATGTATTGTTTCTGCTGACTTTGGTTTCCCTGCATGGTTCCATAATGAGGAACATTTACCCATAGCAGTGTGGTGAATTTTACCTACCGAACCTTTTTGAGCATTCTTCATGTCAGTGGTACAGACCAAACTTAGTGTGTGGGAAACACACCTGTAATGGTTGGGAAGAAGGATATCGTTTCAAGAGAATTAGTTAAATTTTGATCGAAAGTTTTTTTCATAATTTTCGTGTGTACCAACTTTTTCTTGGGTTTATAAACTTTATACATGTAACGAGTAACGAAAAATCCGTTACATTGATAAAAAATTTGCAAAGCGTTACCGTTACATTGATAAAAAATTTGCAAAGCGTTACCATTACAGTGATACATTTGAAAATCTTTCAGGGGTTACCGTTACTCGTTACTTTTCTAACGTTCGTTACGTAACGTCTTACATGTAACGCGTTACTGCCCATCTCTGCGTATTGCTTCCTATTTTCGAAACGAAATTATTTAATAAATTGGCCATGTCTTTGGGATCACTGTAGGAAATTCCAGCCTGTGTTAACGAAGTTACGGGATTTGTCTTTTCTTTTTTGGCATTAACTAGGACCTTTAAAGTATTCCATAATCCTTTAGGATTAGATTTTTGTTCGGTAATTTTAGAGCAATAATGGTCCGCTTTTGCGGTTTTTATGAGCGAATTTAGTCTGTTACAATAATTTTTATAGGTTTGTTCATTGATAATCACATTCTTCCATAGTTGATAGAGAAAATGTTTACGGTTTATGCTTACAATAAGGGCTGCAGTGATTGATGATCGTTACAGTGCTTTTTTGACACGAGTTTCGACTTTATAGGAAAATTATAATATTATATGTATGTTATAATGTTATAATGTTGCAGACCAGCAAAGATCTTAGGATCCACTCATGGCTAGTCTACCTAACCGTGTTTGTAATTGTGTATTGCGAATGTCCTCCGTGGTGGCGGAGGGGACCTACAATTTTACGTGGGTTTCGAACCACAAAAACCTTAATTTTACTACCTTAAACTATACCTAATCTATCAGCATATGTATCTAATCGATTTTTAAACATGTTTATAAACGTGCTACTAATTACTTCTACCGGCACTTAAATATATCCATTAGTGTGTTTGAGAATGTTTGAAATTTTATTTCTATTTCACAATTACTTTCAGTTATTCTCGACCAGTCAGAACTTGATATCTCTCTGGTAAATTTAAATTTATTATTATAGATGTAGGGTCTGCTGTCATTTTTTATTCTATTCTTTATTTGTAAATGGCTAATTAGCATTGCATATGTGGGCAGATGGTCCGTAATGTGTAATAGGAGTATACGTGACGTACAGTCAAGGGAAGTCCATACCTAGATTTGGTCTAATAAAGTGGAGTTTTCTATGGTAATATGTAGTCTTACCATATGTATCTAATCGATTTTTAAACATGTTTATAAACGTGCTACTAATTACTTCTACCGGCACTTAAATATATCCATTAGTGTGTTTGAGAATGTTTGAAATTTTATTTCTATTTCACAATTACTTTCAGTTATTCTCGACCAGTCAGAACTTGATATCTCTCTGGTAAATTTAAATTTATTATTATAGATGTAGGGTCTGTTGTCATTTTTTATTCTATTCTTTATTTGTAAATGGCTAATTAGCATTGCATATGTGGGCAGATGGTCCGTAATGTGTAATAGGAGTATACGTGACGTACAGTCAAGGGAAGACCATACCTAGATTTGGTCTAATAAAGTGGAGTTTTCTATGGTAATATGTAGTCTTGTTGGTTTAGTTGTAGTTAAATGAAAATGAAAATGAAAAGGTTTATTAGTAGACTATAGTCCATATGACAAATATTATTAATACAATGACAGTTCATATACTAAGGATAGAAATATATACAGTTGATTAAAAATAATACAGTAATGTCGGAGTTAGGTGGAGCTACAGACAGACGTTTTCGTACCAAAAATTCCATAGCTCAGAGGATAAACGGCAGGACTCATGGATAGCTTTGCTAATCGGGTTGGTTGATTTTTTAATTCTTTGCATTAGACTGTACTGAGCACGTCTTGTGATTTCCGGGAAGCTCGGGACATTGCGGGTAGCAAACATTTGCGAAGCTGAGCATCTCGGAGGTAATTTATGTAAGAGTCTAAAAGACCTGTTGTACAGCAAATTTAGAGTTCTGCCAGAACCCTTTTTATAATTCACCCAGAGTTGCTGTCCGTATATATTACTACAGAAAGTACGAGAGTGTGTTTAGCTTCACTTGTACAGAACCGAACATTCCTTATAGTCATATTCGCTTTAGCATACAGGCTTCGAGATTTTTTCTTATATCCGAATCATCACTCTTGTACTTCCTCAATTACTTCACCTTTCATTTTAAACCTAATATCAGTTGGCTGATTACAGCTTTTAGGATGAAATTGCATAACCTTAGTTTTTGTAACATTAAAAAGAATATCATGTTTCTGCGAATAAACTTCGCAGACTTTTAGTAGCCGATCCAGACCTTTAACAGAGGGACTTATTAACACCATATCATCGGCATAAACTAAGTTATTTATCCTTGTGTTATCTATACAACATCCCACTGTTGCCTCATTAAGTGAAGCAATTAATCCGTCAATATACACATTAAACAGCATAAGGGAGAGCAAAGAGCCTTGTCTCACCCCGCAAGAGGAGCCAAAACATTCGGATAGTACATTGCCCCACCTAATGGTAAAAGATTGGTGGAAATACCAAAATTTCAATAAATTTAATATGTACATAGGAACCATCCTGTCTTCTAGTTTTTTAAATAAAATATTGTGGTTCACTCTATCATATGCCTTACTTCTATCTAGGAAACAGCTATAAATAGTTGAATACTGTCAATGTATTTAGATGTTGTTTTTTTTAAGTACATAGACACACAGGTCAGTTGAGTGGGACCTTTTAAAACCAAACTGATTAGGAGATATCCATAGGTAATCATTTAATCGGAGTAACAAGAGTTTTTCTAGTAGTTTCGAGAAGCAGGAAGCGAAAGCAATGGGCCTGTAATTATTGCTGGACAGAATGTCTCCGTACTTATTTTTGACCAGGGGCAAGATATATGAGGGGTCGCGCGTCTTAAGGTACCTAAGCGCCACCACAGGCGAAACCGTGTTTTTGATGGATATCACTATTTTCACCCTTCTTCTATCACGTGGTTTGGGTTATAATGACCTTACGACACTAGAAGTATGGTTGAAAACCTTATGAAGCGAACTACTTTTTTCACCTCCATCGCCAACCAAAAGTTCACCCAAAGTTCGGCATAATAAGAAAATCAAAAAATTAAAAAATATATATATAAAATATAAAATATGAAAATCTATTCCAAAAACTCATCGACATCTTCATTACCATACTTAGAACTTTAATTTAGCCAAAAATGAACGTTCTAGCTCAATTAATAACAGAGATACTATTGCGAGAATATTGCTGAACTTTGAAGGCGATTTCTGGCGAATTTTAATTTTGGCGCTTAGGTACCTTAAGACGCGGGACCCCTCATATACCCTCATGAACTCTGCCTGCAGGGATATAGCTATGAGCAAGCATGGCTGATAAGAGCAATGATGTATGCAGACATACTAAACCATTGGCGTATGTTAAGTGCTCATTCGATAGGTAATCTACCCCTGACGCAGAACCAGTCTTTAACTCTTTAATTAACCTCTTTACTTCAGGAACTGATATCACAGTATTTTCCCTTGTCCCTCCCACAGGCGTTTCGCTGCAATCTGTCTTAAGATTATCCCTACTCACACTGTTAAGAATGTTAGAGTAGTGGTTTTTCCACAGCTAAATTAAAGCCATTTGCGGTAATGCGATAACGAGATTGTAGAAAAAGTTAGCTTTATTAGTAGAGTTTATTTTGGCGAAATCGATGTTTAAATCTCCTGCAATATATTACGAAGTCAAAGGTGCTTAATGAAATTTGCATATTTTAAATAATTTATTACAAAATTGATTGCTATGGTAAAAATGGCAATGTTGAACATCAGTAAGAGCTAATGAAGTACTTTTTCAGTGATTTGCGAAATAGAATTAATGATGAAGCCTGCCTGATGTGCATGGGAATTGCATTCCATACATCTGCTCCTTTGAAAGAGAGTGCATTTCCTGCACTTTCTACTTTATAGTTAGGTTTGTATATGAAATCACTGGGCGGTCTGGGGATGATTGCTCTTTGAATGGGTGATGTATGTCGAATTTTGTTGATAACTTTGGAGCTATTGACAACAACAGTGAATTTGCATAAGTCATTTAGTTTTAAAATATTTAGCTCTTTAAACATTGAGGAAGTATGATTTTGTCTGTTGTCATTATTCGAGAGAGTTCGCAGACATTTTTTAGGAATTACTTCCAAAGGATGTTGTATATATTTTTTGGAGCTACCCCATGCTGTAATGCAGTATAATAAATGTGGATGGATTACGATATTACAGTAATTGAAAAAACCTGGAGCCCACGAAAGAGCATATTCGACATGTGATGCTGTATGAGTTCCATAAAGGATCTAACGCTAGTGAATCCGCAAGAAACATTCAAAGAGTTTATGGAAATGATGTTGTGAGCGAATGGATGGCTTGAGAAGTTCAGAAATGGAGACTTCAGTCTGAAAGATTATCAACGAACAGGACGACCAAATGAGTTAGATGAAGAGTTGCTGAAAGCAACAGTGGAGGAAAACCAAATGGTAACTGTAAGAGAACTTGGCCTGCAACTCGGCGTTAGCCATATGACTATTCATCGTCATTTGAAGCTGTTAGGAAAAGTAGTGAAGGTTGGAAAATGGGTTTCGCATGGTTTGTCACAAGCGAATCTTCAACATCAAATCGATATTTGCACATCACTGCATTCTCAGCAACTGCATGCACCGTTTTTGAATCGGATCTCACTGGGGATGAAAAATGGGTCCTCTATAACAATATTAAGCGTCGACATCAGTGGCTTAGCCGTGAAACAAAGCCTGAACCTCAGTCAAGGAATGGACCCCATCCAAAGAAAATTTTGCTATGCGTTTCGTGGGATATACAAGGAATTATTCATTTTGAGCTTCTGCCAGATAACCAAACAATCACAGCTGAAGTCTATTGCCAACAACTCCAACGATTGAAGATGGCATTACAAGAAAAACGTCCTGCATTAATTAATCGTAGAGGTGTTCTACTCCACCAGGATAACGCTCGCCCTCACACTGCCCGAATCACCACTGCCCAATTGGAGGCATTTGGTTGGGAAAAAATGCCTCATCCACCTTTTTCTCCGGACATCGCACCTTCAGACTACTATTTATTCAGAAGTCTGCAAACCACCTAGATGGACAAAAGTTGCAATCCAGGGAAGCTATCGAAAACGAAGTGATCGCTTTTTTTAACTCGAAACCAAGGGATTTCTTCGAACGTAGCATAAAAAAACTTTTCTACAAGTGGGAGGAGGTTATAGAAAAAGAAGGGAATTATATTGATTAATTTGTCATTATAAGTCATTTAATTTTTGTTGTGAATAAACTAAAAATTCGAGCAAATTTGTCCTTATAAGTCATTTAATTTTTGTTCTGAATGAACTAAAAAATCGAGCAGAATATACAGTATGTTACAATTTTATACTTTAATCTCATTTACCTTTGCAAGAGTAATATTCCTAATTTTTATTTGACATTTTGTATTATGTTTTGTGGTAATAATCATATAAGATGACTTTCCAGGTTCAATAAAAGTTTATTAGCACACATTTATTTATGAACATTTTCTAACTGCCTGTTTGTTTCATTTATCAGAAAAGCTGCGTTATGATGGGAAGAAGTAAATGTGGTATCATCTGCGCATTTTACGCAATTTAATGTGGTACAAAGATGAAAAACGTTGACGTGAATTATGAAATTATATTTTTTTGGCAGTAAGTTTAAGCAAAATTGAGCAAAATGCAGTTAAGCATAATGGAGTTAAGCAAAATCCTTGTAATTGACGTTCTCGATGTGTGCCCCACCGCGGTTCAGACAGGCTTTGATCCTGACTCCTAAGTTCTCTCCAACTTTCCTCCAGGTCTCAGGGGGCATTTCCTGGAGGTAGTCTGATACTTTCTGCTTCAGATCGTCCAGTGTGGCAGGGCGGTTGGCGTAGACAGAGTCCTTGGCAGGCCCCCAGAACCAGTAGTCCAGAGGGTTCAAGTGTGGGCTATGGGGTGCCCAGTCATGAGCGGTACCCAGGGAAATGAGGCGGTTTCTGAAGATCTGCCGCAGGATAGTGATGGTGCCACCAGCTGTATGTGGGGTGGCACCATCCTGCATAAACCAGGTCATCCTGAAACCAGTAAGGCCCTAGCATTCCCCATCTGACATTGAAGGCGTAGAAGCATGTGACGCTAAGCCCTTCAGGCACCTCTCAGTGATCTCCTCAGGTGGTTTTGCGCCCCAGAAAATGTTATTGTGATGGTTGATGGCACCGCTCAAATGGAAATGGGATTCATCACTGAACCAGATCAGGTTGTTGTTGTTGTTTAGCCGATCAGCCCATCCTGATCGAGCAAGCCGGCGGCACGCAGGTAACCGATCGCCCTCTTCGGAGTGGACCAGAGGTTCAGCGCACTAGTGATGTTGTGTTGTGTGCGTTGTTGTGCTAGAGCGGTACAGTCTGTCATAATGTGTTGAGTTGTTTGTGGTGTGTCGTGGCACAGGTGGCAGGTGTCGTCTATGGAGTTGTCTAGTCTGTGTTTATATGTTAGTAAGATGGGGTGATGTCCACATCGGAATCGTGCTAAGTTAACTCGATCCGATCTGCTCAGGATGATCTCTGACCTGTTAATGGGTGGCGGCTTCGCACCTAGGACCGCATTCGGACCGAGTCGTGTCAGTGCTTTGTGGGTTAGGTGTGTGTGTATGTGTTTTCTGTACTGTGTGATGTCTGTGGGGCGTGGTATGGAATGGAGTATTTGGTTATAATGTTTCTCTGGTGTTACCTTAATGGTGCGAGGTGTCGGTGCATGATTGTACATGTAGTGGCAAGGGTGTTGTGGGTTAGTTGGCGCTGCTGCCATGAATTGTGTTCCCCTCATGTCTAAATGTTCCCTAACTTTCAGTATTTTTGTTTCTGTGTGCAGGTGTTCTATTGGTGTTGTTTGAGTGCATCGTGTAATGATACGAAGTGCGTTGTTTTGTATTGTCTGGAAGGTGTTTATGTGTGTGTTTGAGATAATGGGTGCCCAGCATGGGCTAGCATAGTCCATAACTGAGCGAATATATTGTTTGTATATGAGTGATGTTGTTTCCTGCGGGTGTCCAAAGTTTGTGCCTGTTAGTACCCTAAGCGTGTTAAGTCTTGACGTACATTTGTTTTTAATATCCTGAATGTGGTTTGCAAAAGATAATGATGTGTTGTATGTGACCCCAAGTATTTTGGTCCTGTGAATGTGTGGAATGTTGATGTTCAGTGTAAGCTGTGGAATTACCTGGTGTTCTTTTGTGTTGCTTGTAAGCAAGGTGATGGTTGATTTTGTGGGCGCTACTTTGAGTCTATTGTGTGTGAGTCAGTCTTGTATACTGTTTATGTAAGTTTGTAGGTTATTTGTAGCGATGTCGTTGTTGTTGTGGGTAGATGTTAGAGTGATGTCATCTGCATATGATGATAATGTAAGCTTGTTATCTATGGGTGTTGGAATGTCATGCATGTATAAGTTGAAGAGTGTTGGTGAGAGAACAGAGCCTTGAGGGACCCCGTTCGGAAAAAGCTTGTTTTTGGATGACTTGCCATTAAATGTGACATGTGAGTATCTTCCTGAAAGATAGTTGCTCAGCCACCTTTTGGTGTTATTGTGCATGTTTGTGTTGAGTATTTTGTTTATGAGAGGGAAGCGTGGGATAGCATCAAATGCTTTACTAATGTCTATTGTTGCTAATAGTGTACGTTGAGCTGGTCGTCTGGAGTTGATGCCATCCATGATGTGCTGCGTGAGGTTAGTGAGTAATGTCGTGGTTGAGTGGTGAGGTCTGAATCCATGTTGAGTAGGCGATAGTGGAATGTGTGGGTTGGTGATTTGTAAGATTAGTCTTTCTGTTTCTTTGGAAGGTGTGCATAGTAAAGTAATGGGTCTATAGGAAGCTGGTTCTGTTGGATTTTTGTTTGGTTTGAGTAGTGTAATAATTTTACCTTGTTTCCATATGTCAGGAATAATACAGTGTTGGTATGAATATGTGCTGATATTTGTGAGAGCTAGTATTCCTTGTGGGCCCAAGTGTTTAAGGTGTATGTTAGATATGTTGTCTGGTCCAGTAGCCTTTGAATTCTTAATGTTTTTGATGATCTTGGTGGTCTGGTCTGTATTGAAGGGTGTAATGGTTGTGTCGAGTCTGTAGGTTTTCTTGTGTCTGGCTGTTTGTCTGTCTGCATATTTCTGGTTGTTGTCTCTGTTTAAGTGACTTATCTTTGCGTAGTGATTAACTAGAATGTTAGCTTGTTGTGTGTATGTTGGGATATTATTTTGGCTACGACAGATAGCCGCGTGTGAGGTGTGAATGCCGCTGTTAGAGTGGGTAATGCCGTTTATAGTCTTGTATAGTCTGGATGTATCTGTGGAGTGGTTTAATGTCGTTATGAATTCGCTGAATGTTTCTGTTTGTTTTTCTTTGAGTTTGTTGTTTATTTCTGTGTTGAGCTGTTGTATCTGCTGTTTTATGGTTTCTGTGTGTGGTGTTTGTGTGCTATGTTTGAGGTTGTTACGTTGCCTTATGAGGTGGGCTATTTCTCTAGTGTAATTTGGGTTGTATTTCCTAATGTTGCCCTTCGGTATGTATTTGTTTGCATTATTGATGATCTGATTAAATGTCTTGAGTGTTGTATTGATGTTTATGATGGGTGTGCTGTTTAATGTGGTGAATTGTTCCTCAGTCTGTATTTTGAACTGTTCCCAATCAGCTTTCTTGTAATTTCTGTGAGTGTGCCTAAGGCTGTTGGGGCAGAGTGTAGAATGTGTTGTAATGATGATGGGCAGGTGGTCTGATGACAGTTGTTTTTCTGTTCTCCATTGTATATGTGTTGCTAGTGAGGGGGAACAGAACGTTATGTCTGGGGAGGAGTTTGAGTATCCTGCTTGATGTGGTATGTGTGTATGTTCTTCTGTATTGTTAAGAATGAAGAGGCTGTTTAGTTGTGTGGCTATGTTGGCGCCTCTGGTGTTGCTTTGGTTGTGCAGGTACCAACTAGTGTCTTTGGCGTTGAAGTCTCCTCCTAAGATGACATTAGTGAGAGAGGCCAGATTGTGTAACTGTGGATTGTAATTGGCTGGCACCTGAGGTGAACTATCTGGTGGGATGTAAATGTTGATTAGTGTGGTGTTGTGTTTTGCGCGTGTTTTAATGTTAACTGCCTGTATTTCTATCGTGTTAGCTGCTTGGATTGTGTTTGTAATGTTTTGGGTAGCATCAGTGTAGCTAATGCTTTTACGTATGTAAGTGATGAGTCCACCCCCGTTACCCCCAGTACGATCTTGACGGATCGCCGTGAAGTCAGGGATGGTGGGTGTTTTGTGTGTGCGTTTTAGTTTTGTTTCTTGTATAAGTGTTATGTGAATGTTTTGTTTGTGTACGAATTCCCTAAGCTGCATGATTTTGTTTGTGAGGCCATCTACGTTGTACTGTAATATGTTAATATTATACTTCTGTATGTGTCTCATGGTGCTATTGTGTCTATGTCTTTGTGTATGGTGACATGTGTAAGTTGTCGTGGGGCCTGGATTAGTCTTAATGTCGCCAGAGAGTAAGAGTAGTTCGGGGAGCACGCAATTGCTCCCTGTAATTGAAAAAATAGCACGCTGAGAATAGGTCCGGCCCCGGGAGCCGATCGGCACTCTGACCGTGCCACGCAACAGGCCGTCGACTGCCAGTCTGGCCAACCGTAGACAGCCCGCTGCACGGAGATTTGAGGAAGTTTGGCCACCAGCGCGTTGATGTTACCTGGTCCTACCCTGAACCTGGTCCTACCCTGAGGTAGGACCTAATAGGACCTCCAAGTCCGTAAGTTTTTAATTCTAGCTTAACACCAGCGCGTTGGGTGGTCGTGAGATCGAGTCCGGGCGAGAACTTTGTAATTTCTGACTAACTTGGTGGGTCGTGGTTTGTTTTCTACGTTAAAAACTCTCCCTCTCTCTGTCTGTCTGTCTGTCTCTCTCTCTCTCTCTCTCTCTCTCTCTCTCTCTCTCTCTCTCTCTCTCTCTCTCTTCATATTTATCGGGTGATTCATAAGTCTGTTACCACTGTAATGGTGAAATATTTTCTGTGTTTCAGATTGTTGATTTGTGAAAATATTTGTGAAAACCAGATCAGGTTGATCCAGTTTGAGTAGCGCTCCATGCTGTCACTGAGCCAATTGCACATGTGAACTCTCTTTCTCATGTCATCTTGAGTCAGTTTATGCCCAATAGAGATGATGTATGGGAAAAGCTTCAGTTCCTTAGTGAGGATACGCCATGATGTTGCTTTGATGCCCAGATCCTGGGAGCGCCGGCGGTGGGACTTCTTTGGACTGTCCATTACAGAATCCCGCACGACGTCGATGTTGGCTTGCTCTTGGTTACTGATGCTGGCCTGCCACTGTTGCCCTTGCTCTGGTTGTACACTGTACCCTTGCCCTCAAAATGTTTCACAACACGTTAAATGCCACAATTTGTTGGTCCAACACGTGTTCTGAGATTGAATTCCAGGCAGAACCTCCGGCGGGTCTCTACATATGATTTCGTCTCATACCACAGAGACACCACTTTTGTCTTCTGCTCCACTGTCAATGGCATAGTTGAGCTAGGGAGCTAGAAATTCCAGAGAATAAATATCAGAATATCACCACCAAAATCTGAAAAAGAAAAGGGTATAGATTAAAAAACAAAGAAATGGCAGGACATTAAAGTTGTATAACTCTTTTTAAAACGCCCTGTAGACACAGGAATGTTATGAATGTTATTTTTTGTATTTTATTAATTTTCCAATAATATTCCGGACCTCAGTCGAGGTAGCAGGAACAAAAGAAAATGAATTTGGTGGACTGGATGGCATATATTCTGAAGGTGAGTGATCAATATTTAGTAACTGTGAACGAAGCTTATCAGCTATTGAAGTAAAATGGCCATTTAAAATGTTTGCAATAGAAGTATCATCAGTAATTTCTTTATTACCAACATTTAGTTTCTCTATTGAATTTTTATTAATTTGGTTTCCGAAAAGACTTTATAGTTGTCCAAATTGTCTCCTTTATGATTGGAAAATTGATTGCTATAGTAGTTATATTTTGTAATATAACTTTTTAGTTATATTTAGTTATAGTGAGTGTATTGTACTTCAAGAATTTTGATTTGTAATTGCACTTAGAATAATTTATTTCCTTTCTTTATTGAAGTGATAATTCCTGGAGTGATCCATGGAATATGGAATAAAGTGTCATAGAAGAACTGAAGCATATGATCTGGATCATTCATAGGTTCGTCACAGTCAAATCGAGTATTTTCTACAGCCCCGATAAATTTTCTTTTGTTAACTTCTGAAAATATTCTGTAATCAATAGTTGTTTTATCTTCAACCTGAACAATGTTATTATATGTAGTGTAATTGGAAAAAATGATCACTGATGTTTGTGGTTATAATTCCAGGTTTCCAGAATTTATGAGGGCATTGCTATTTACAAATATATGATATTATCAATTTTAGATTCTGTTATTCCATTGCCATAGTTGCAGACTCGAATGGGTTTACTAATACAGTAGTATGACTGAGAGAGAAAGAATTCATTAACGTTTGGTAACCTTTGGTTTGCTTCTGCCCGAATTGTTTATTCTGACGAAGGTCAAGCTTTTCACTCCATCTTAGACTTACAGTTTAACGTGGAATCCGACCACGCCCCACCAGCAGCCCAGCGTCTTAACCACTAGGCTACCCAGGGTAGCCATTTATCTACCAACCAATTTTTTTATTGTGTGGGAGGATGAACAGCTGGGTTTGCTGCTCACCGTCTGCCGTCACCGGATCTCGATCCTGGGGCCGATGGATTCGTAGTCAGCGACGCTAACCACTACACCACCGAGGCGCATGAAGGATTGCTTCAGATTGCAAATTGATGTTGAAGTCACCCGCAACTATGGCATTCGATTTATAGAAGTTGCACAACCTGTTATTTAAGTGAATTTAAAAAGTCATTGAAATTAGTATCAGGTGGTCTATATATCGCATAAACAGAAAACTCAGGTTTTCAGTATCACTGTTACATACAAAAAATACTTCTTTAGAGTTTTATGTACATACACAGAGATACCACCTCAACCTGACCATCTCTTACGACTTACAGTATGATAAGCAACGTAATTCTCTATATTATACTTACAGTTTTTAATACTACTATTTAACCAGATTTTCATGAGAATTATAACAAAATTTGTCCGTAGAAGTTTTCAAAAGGATCAAAAAGTACAAGTAGTTGTAGTTCGTAGGTAAGCTCCAAATATTTAGATTTAGCAATAAAAGTTTTATAAATATATTTTTGTAATACAAAGGCATTAAACTCATCATTCGATGAGACCATGCAATTGTCTATACCAGATTCCTGTTCAAAATACTCTGTAGGGGATATAAAAAATTTTGTTAATAAACTGAAATAATTTATATCGGGATATTGGTTAAGACGCTGGGTTGCTGATTGGGTGCTCATGAGATCGAGTCCGGGCGAGAACTTTGTAATTTCTGACTACCTTGGTGGGTCGTGGTTTGTTTGTACGTTAAAAACTCTCTCTCTCTCTCTCTCTCTCTCTCTCTCTCTCTCTCTCTTCATATTTATCGGGTGATTCATAAGTCTGTTACCACTGTAATGGTGAAATATTTTCTGTGTTTCAGATTGTTGATTTGTGAAAATATGGGGTATGGTCAAGGATAGGGTATATTATTATGTAACAAAACCTCGTAATATCAATGATTTAAAAGAAAGAATTTCCACTGTTAATTTCCAATGTGTAATTGTGTAAAAATAATCTCAACTAAAAAAACATCACAGGTTACTGTGGTTTGTAGTTATTTTTTATTCACCATTACAGTGGTAACAGACTTATGAATCACCCTGTATTGTATATATATATATATATATATATATACTCCCACAAAGTCTGTATATTTACTTTTTATGCATAAAACTAAAGTGCCGTTAAACTTGGATAGGGCGAGGGTGAGGGGGAAGGGGAGAAAGGCGATTTGGGGGAGGGAAGAAGAGAGGGGTGAGAGGTGAAGGGGCGGGTTGGACGAAGAAGAAGCGGGTGATAAACTTTATGCATCGTTGCCTGCATGTTCAGGAAATGGAGAAGGGATTATTTTTTGTGTTGAACTCCATTTATAGAAGATGTGAACTCAAGCTAATTTATACGTTCAAATGACTCAGTTTTTCAACGTTTTTTAAATGAGTTTTATTGATAACTTGTAGTGGATTATGGTTTTCAAAGTTAAGTTGAAAAGCTTCTGGAATTAAAGACAACATATAACCAGCAACTGATGAATGGAAGAGAGTTTGAACCTCAATATAAATATGAAAATCAGGTTTGAAGTAAAGATGTTCATTTTCTAATTTCTAATTTATTACATTTGCAAACATTGTAGGATCATGTCACCTATGAAATGAGTAAGATAAAATTAAAACTGACAAAGATACAATTAATTTAGTTTATCTGCACCACTTCATATTGTAAATTAATAGTACCATTATCAATTTTTTCAATAAATAAATATATATATATATATATATATATATATATATATATATAATATATATATATATATATATATATATATATATTATATATATATATATATTATAATATATATATATATATACATATATATATATATATATTATATATATATATATATATTTATATATATATACACACACACACACACACACACACACACACACACACACACACATATATATATATATATATATATGCATATTAGGCCGGGTCGAAATTTTATATTGAAAATGTACATATTGTGAGGGGTTTGAATGGAAGACAGGAACCCCCCTCATAAATTATTTTCGCTGTTTAAAGCCTCCTACCCCTGGCACAATTTTTCACTTTTTGACCTATATTGAAGAATATTCCATTTATACGAGACTTACTCTACATTCAGGTTTTTTGACATATATCTTTATTAATGTATAATATTTTATTTAATAATGTACAGTATCAGGAAAATTAATTAAGAGCAACAATATATTCAGAAGAAAAAATTAGAGGCATAATAAATGTGCTAAAATTCAATTCACTTTTTCATTGTTCCTTATCATATCAAAAGGGAAGAAATTTTCAATATTATTAGGAAATTTTATTTCATATGTTTCTTACTCATTCTACTCGGCCTTCCATTCAAACTTGGACAGTTTTCGTTTTGATTCTAATGAGATTAAGATAAACTTTTGACGGTTGTCATATCCTATTCTTTCCTGACATACCTTTGTTACTAGGTTCACTGCCCTTTCCATACTTTGACTGTGGCATGGAAAAGAAGCTATCTCCAGTGGCTTACATCGAGCCTGTAGTAGCTCATCGTCGCTAAAATTGTTTAGCAGCCGTGGAGGAGTAATGATATCCTTTTGCCAATCGATCATCTCGGTGTAGTCAGTAGATTGGAAATTGAGGGTTCGAGGCAACTCAAGGTTTCTGGTACCTGAAAATTCTGTTCTTGAAAGGATGATTTTCTGAATAGCTTGCTCCCTAATTTCTAGTCTCTTGTCAGTTACCATTGATATGAGTATATTTTCTGGGTGGACAAAATAGGCGTTATTCTTTAATACTGGTTCTATGATTGATCTATGTTGTTCATCTAAATTTCGAAGCAAGCACATTAAATGCCAAAAGTTATATGCACCATCAGTTGCATTAGGATGAGATTTTACCCAAAACCACCCTGGAGCATAGAACTGCATAATAATCTTGACTATATCTTGAAGGTTTTTATCGGGATTTGGCGTTGAGATATATAATCGAAGGACCCTGTTGGCTAGAGTTAGTCAGCGAGCATGGTGAAGGGTACCTGGGGATCGAGTGGACAGATCTTGAGAAATATCTCCAGTTTGCACTGCCAGACACATATCATAGAGATATCTTTGATCTCTGCTTAGCTCCTTCACAACATTTGCTGGAATTTCTTTAATGTTTCCCTTTATGAGAGAATATTTGACTACCTCCAATTTTGTTAAATCCATTTTCAGTTTATTCCCAATTGAACTCACAGAAGTATTTGGACCTGTTATTTCACCATCAATGGCTTTGTAGACGTGCATAAAAGGCAGCTCATTCAAGTGCAAGAGGCACACCAACCACCGCACTGGTGTGTTAAGATGAATTTCAATCAGTTTTATGGCTCCACCAATTTTTTCTGTATTTACAGGCAGAGCTGGGCACTTGCGTTTTTTTGCCCGTTTTTTTGCGGTACTGCGGTACTGCGGTACTACTACCGCACTACCAAACCGGTACCGCATAACGCAGTACCGCAAAGGATCGCTGAAAGTACAGCAGTACCGCAAAGGATCGCTGAAAGTACAGCAGTACCGCTACCGCATTCAAATTTCCCGCGGTACTTTCCGCGGTACCGACCAACACGGTAGTACCGCAGTACCGCAGTACCGCAAAAAAACGGGCAAAAAAACGCAAGTGCCCAGCTCTGTAAATTAAAATTACAGGAGCACCATCACACAGTAAAGCTTTGATAGTATCTGTGCTGTTCGAGTCTGTAATAATAGTTATCAACTCTTCTGCTATGCAGCGAGCAGTTCCATTATCAGGTGTGACATGGTCTCCATAGATGCTTCCAGGTTCTTTCACATTAACATAGTGTTCTTCTTTTATCTTTCCACTTTTAGTTAGTGTTATCTTTCCTTCCATCAAATTTAGATCTAAAAGTGTTTGTTTCACCCATGCGATTTCTTTCTCTTTCTAATTTATTTCTGTCAAGGATGTTGGTGTCGTTAGGGATCCCCATATCTTTTAAAGCTGCACTCACTACTGCAGTTTCAGCTCTACAACTTACACGATAACGATCGGCTGTTAATGATAGGTTTTTATAGGAGTGCCTGTTCTGAATATTCTTAGTCAATTCATCCATGTCTTCTTCGGTATTTTCTATAAATTCTGATGGTAAAACATTGGTGGCTTCAGTCATTTCTTCTTGTGCTTTTAGTTGAAGGTTTTGTGCTTCTTGGGCTCTTGCTAGAGATCTCTTCTTTGTTGAACTAGCTATGCGATCAATTGGTCCTAACTAATTTTTCTTTGTTTTTGACCCACAAAAGACTACCATTCTGCTATTGGTATTTTATCCTTACCACCTGCAAATTTCCTATCAATTCCCTTATCATGGCATTCACAAGAATATATCAAACATTTCATCATATGGAGCTACTTTTAAGGCAAAACTTTCATTTCTTCGATGTAATGGCACCTTGTTCAATTTTGAGGCTTCTTCTATTAGTCGACTGACTTTAAGATAGATACCGTTGGTGTTAATCGTAGGAAAAGAAAATTTCATCCAAATGTCTTCAATATCTTTTACAACAACCCTGCAACAATCATTAGCATTTGCTAATCCTTTTGAGTTACCTTCTTCACGACGGCGCACAAAAAGGTAGTGTCTCACAACATCTGCTTTTGAAGGAGTCAAGGCTGCTGGGAATTCCGTAGGATATCCAAAGGCTGCATTTGAGGACTTGCTTCTAGTAGTCATAGTTTATATTCAGAAGTAAAATCAAATTATATGTTATTTATAATTTATGATAATTGAAATTATAATTAAAGCAACTGTAAATTATTTCTGTTTATCTGAAAAATTATTTCTATTTATTTGAAACATAAAAATATCAAGCATTAAACAAACAACTTATCAGGTAACATATAACAACATTATACATGCAAATATGAAGGAAAAAAAGGGAGGAGGGGCATGTGATAGGGGTAGTAGGGTAGAACATGCTTGAGTTTTTAATATTTTGTTAAAGTGATAAAAAAACTTCTCACATAGTGTACTTTTAAGAAATAATATTTTTTCCCATTTAAATATATGCAAATATAAGGGCAAAAAAGATGGGAGGGGGGAGTATATGCTAGGGGTAGCATGGGTAGCACATGCTTGATATTTTAATATTTTGTTAAGATGATAAAATGAAACTTCACAGGCAGTGTACTTTTTAAGAAATAAAAAATTTCCAATTTTCGACCCGGCCTAATACATATACATATACAAATATACATACATACATATATATACACACACACATATATATATATATACACACACACACATATATATATACAATATATACATACACACACAGACATATATATATATATATATATATATATATATATATATATATATATATATATATATATACATATGAGGGGTCGCGCGTCTTAAGGTACCTAAGCGCCACCACAGGCGAAACCGTGTTTTTGATGGATATCACTATTTTCACCCTTCCTCTATCGCGTGGTTTGGGTTATAATGACCTTACGACACTAGAAGTATGGTTGAAAACCTTATGAAGCGAACTACTTTTTTCACCTCTATCACCAGCCAAAAGTTCACCCAAAGTTCGGCATAATTAGAAAATAAAAAAATTTAAAAAAATATATATAAAATATAAAATATGAAAATCTATTCCAAAAACTCATGAACATCTTCATTAGCATACTTAGAACTCTAATTTAGCCAAAAATGAACGTTCTAGCTCAATTAATAACAGAGATACTATTGTGAGAATATTGCTGAACTTTGGAGGCGATTTCTGGCGAATTTTAATTTTGGGGCTTTGGTACCTTAAGACGCGGGACCCCTCATATATATATATATATATATATATATATATATATATATATATATATATATATATATATATATATATATATTAGGGTGGCCCTTATTTTCAACTTTTGAAATTACTTGCTCCCAACTCCTAATCTTCCAATATATAAAAAAGTGCTCTGTGCAAAATTTCAGCTCAATGGGCTATATTAAGGTGGCCCCCAAAGGCCCTAAAGTTTCAAAATTCACCGATAATTGGTATTTCTAATATAAAACCTTTATAATTCATTTGCAAACTTTGTTTGGGAAAATAATCACAAAGCATAATCGAAAGTGAATTTTATTCACAACAAATAATTACGCCGCTTATATAGGCCGCAGGCGCAGAACTTTCTAGAACCTTCCAGAAGCGGTTTTTTTACGCACTTATGATACTTTTCAATTTCTGTGAATATCTCGTCCAATTTTGGTTTTAAGTAAATAATGGTTATAACTAAATTTATTGTAAATTGAATTCTCTTTCGATCATATTCTATATTTCTTTCGAATAAAACACTGTGAAGAATATAAAAACGGTTTTATATGAAAAAATATCAATATTGTTAAAATCTGAAAATTTAGGGCCTTTGGGGGCCATCTTAATATTGTCTGATTGAGCTGAAATTTTACACAGAGCATTTATACATGGATTAGAACAACTTTGGATGTTGGGAGATGAAAAATATTTCACTTCAGAAAATCACATACAACCAAGGGCCACCCTAATATATTATATATATATATATATATATATATATGAGGTTGTGTTCAATTGAATATTCGGTATTTCAACATAGAAGAGAAAACCGCAATTTTGAACATGATAACGCGAATTTTGGGGAAAGTTGCATTAAAGAAACCCCTCTTAGAATTAAATTTTACATAAAAATACATATTAGCCAGAGTGAAATTCGGAATCGGAAAAGTATGATATGCCCTAGTGGGCATGGATACGACAGTGTGGGTTTGATGCGTGTGCTCATTGTGGGCGTATGGGTGTGCGTGAGCTGAGTATGCCAATCCCACGGGGAGCTACATCACCCTTAAATATAACGCATACATGGTCATTAGGGTGGATCGATTTTACATTTTTTTCGATTTCCATATTCTAATAGACAAAAACTTGCGCATGCATGAGAAAATAGCCTCTGCAAAATCTTAGCTTAATAGGTAATCATCTTCTGTCCCCGGCAGAGCGATGAAAATCATATTTTAGTAGTCAAAAACGTATTTTTAAACCCTAGCCTAGAGTCATAAAATTTTGCGTGTGTGTTATTTCATGCCTAAGCAACGATATAATGCTATGGGAAATATATAAATGCATTATTTAAGACAAAGAGCCGATCTGAAAATATGTATATTATACATATTTTCAGATCGGCTCTTTGTCTTAAATAATGCATTTATATATTTCCCATAGCATTTATATCGTGCTTAGGCATGAAATAACACACACGCAAAATTTTATGACTCTAGGCTAGGGTTTAAAAATACGTTTTTGACTACTAAAATATGATTTTCATCGCTCTGCCGGGGGCAGAAGATGATTACCTATTAAGCTCAGATTTTGCAGAGGCTATTTTCTTAGGCATGCGCAAGTTTTTGTCTCTATTAGAATATGGAAATCGAAAAAAATGTAAAATCGATCCACCCTAATGGTCATGGAGTCTCCCTTAACCTGATCCCCCACCCTCAAAACACCTCAAAAACTTTTTTCCTTCCTTGAAATACATCTCATAAAGGATGTAAGTAACGCGTGAAGTCATCATGCCAAATATTTTCCGTAAATCTAACTCGCAGACGAACGTGAGGAACTCAAGGAGGAAATTCTCAAATCGATCCATTTCTGTCTCCTCAAATGCGAACATACTACTAATTCAAATCCATCTGTTGTCTCACTGAGGTCGTTTATATATATATATATATATATATATATATATGAAATAGGATCCCTCCTAAGGAGACGTAGTTTTACATTTAGGATAAAAACGAAGACGTAGAGCAAAAAAGTCATTATATTTGGCTGCAGCCGACGTTTCGGGCAACTCTACCCATTTTCAAGGCCTAATAAATAAAAAGCTAAAATTAATACATGACAAAAATATATGAATGTCAAAAACTAAAACTAATTTACAGTACAGAATAAAACCTCCAAGAATAAAAATTAAAAAGCATAAAACAAGCATAAGCCAAAAACAAAAAGTAAAATTTATATACATGACAAATATACACATGATAAAAATAAAACTTAAAAACTAAAAACATTCAAACAAATTAGTTAAAAACTTCACTAATAAAAAGTTAAATGAAAAAACGCAAAAGTGCACCAAGCATACCATGCTCACTTGACAGCCACAAACAACTGAGGCGAAAAGGAGACAGGGTCAAGGGGGGGGGAAATTAGTTTGTAGGTATTTTAATTAATATAAAGGGGGTAACAACTAGAATCAATATTTAAACTGGAGTTCAGAAATTTAATGCACAGAGATTCGTAAATACGGAGAGAGGACGGGCATTTTAATGATTTAAGAATTTTAAAGTTATTAACGGAAATATCAACCTTACACTTAACACAATGATTTCTAATGTTTTTTCCGTTGTAAGGACAAAATCCCCCCTGCGATGAACTGTTCTGTCGTTTATTTGTTTACCTGCCCTGGGTGTTCCCAGGGGAACTACGTTAGCAGCACAGTTCGTTCTTTGCAGGCAAGATTTTGCTCCCATATGGGTATTAGCCATAGGACAGGGAAAGTTTTATCTAAAAAGGAACAGTCTGCCATTAGAAATCATTGTGTTAAGTGTAAGGTTGATATTTCCGTTAATAACTTTAAAATTCTTAAATCATTAAAATGCCCGTCCTCTCTCCGTATTTACGAATCTCTGTGCATTAAATTTCTGAACTCCATTTTAAATATTGATTCTAGTTGTTACCCCCTTTATATTAATTAAAATACCTACAAACTAATCCCCCCCCCCCCCTTGACCCTGTCTCCTTTTCGCCTCAGTTGTTTGTGGCTGTCAAGTGAGCATGGTATGCTTGGTGCACTTTTGCGTTTTTTCATTTAACTTTTTATTAGTGAAGTTTTTAACTAATTTGTTTGAATGTTTTTAGTTTTTAAGTTTTAGTTTTATCATGTGTATATTTGTCATGTATATAAATTTTACTTTTTGTTTTTGGCTTATGCTTGTTTTATGCTTTTAAATTTTTTTTCTTGGAGGTTTTATTCTGTACTGTAAATTAGTTTTAGTTTTTGACATTCATATATTTTTGTCATGTATTAATTTTAGCTTTTTATTTATTAGGCCTTGAAAATGGGTAGAGTTGCCCGAAACGTCGGCTGCAGCCAAATATAATGACTTTTTTGCTCTACGTCTTCGTTTTTATCCTAAATATATATATATATATATATATATATATATATATATATATATATATATATATAAAATGTCCACCCGTTCTTTCTTTAACACCTAACACATAATAAATACATTACCGCATGTATTGAGTGTTACTTCCTCAATTCATCTCACAAGGAATACTGCACAAAAAATCTATATCATTACCTGATTTCCCTCTAGCCACGGAGAGAGTAAGAAAGGTCTGAAGAATTGACAAACAAAGTAATGAAGCATTTTCCATCTCCCTCCAAATTCTGAAGTTTTAGAAAAAAATAATATTGATATAAAAAATTTATTTTAAAGTAAATTTAAAATTTGAAATAAGTAAAACAAGTAAATAAGTAAAATGTAAAACATAAAAATAAAACCTGAGAACTTTTAAGAATTTCTCAAAATAAATTTGAGCAGAGATTTTTTCTCGGAAAAAGAATTTAAAAAAAATGTCTCTTGGGAAGACACACACACACACACACACACATATATATACATATATATATATATATATATATATATATATATATATATATACAGGGTGGGCCGTAAGTTTCCATACATAGGAAAAATTAAACGTTTGTTTTTATGTTTCAGATACCCTAAGAATATGCGTTTGACGAAAGAGCAACGAATTGAAATCATACTGATGGCTGGGTCGGGAAGCAGTCGCATGGTTGCAATGAACTTTAACAGACAACATGGAACGAACATCACACACGACACTGTGGCAAAACTTATTAACAAGTTTCAGAAAACTGGAAATGTTGCAGATCAACCGCGAAGTGGTCCAAGACGTACAGCCACCGATGAAGACACAACAGCTACGATACTTACAGCGCTTACACGGAGTCCCAGAAAAAGTACACGACGGTTGTCTGCAGAAAGTGGTGTCAGCAGATCGAGTATCAGGCGCATTTTGAAAGCAAACAAATGGCATCCATACAAATTGCATATGGCACAGCATTTGAGTGAAGACGACCCGGATAGACGGATGGAATTCTGTGAATGGGCATTAACCAAAGTGAACGAGGATGCAAACTTTTCAACTAAGATCTTGTTTACTGATGAAGCAAATTTTTACGTCAATGGAGAGGTTAATCGGCAAAACATACGTTATTGGAGTAATGCTAACCCTAACTGGCTGAGTCCGACGAAGATGCAAGGTGCCGGTAAAGTGATGGTGTGGGCCGGGATATGGGGTGACAGAATTATTGGACCAATTTTTGTCAGTGGAAATCTTAATGCCGAAAGGTATCTTAACATGTTGCAAGAAGAGATTTTCCCATCCCTGCTAAACGAGGAAGGTAACTTCCCAGTTTACTTCCAGCAAGATGGAGCTCCACCTCATTATGGTCTTCACGTGCGTCGGTATTTGGATCAGCAGTTTCCGGATGCTTGGATTGGTCGGCGTGGTCCTGTGGAGTGGCCTCCCAGATCCCCAGATCTCACCCCCCTTGATTTCTATCTTTGGGGGCACTTGAAGGCCATGGTGTATCAGGAAAAGATACGAGACATAAATCATCTAAAGGAACGTATCACCAACGCCATTACAAGCATAACGTCAACTGTGCTAATGCGTGTTCATCAACAGTGGGGAACACGTATTGAAATGTGTTTTCAAAACAATGGCAACCATGTAGAGCATATTATATAAATAAAAATGGTTGTCCATAAAAAAATGTTTATTTTTCCTATGTATGGAAACTTACGGCCCCCCTGTATATATATATATATATATAGATATATATATACATATATATATATATATATATATATATATATAATATATGTGTATATATATATATATACATATATATATATATATATATATATATATATATATATATATATATACACACATATATATATATATATATATATATATATATATATATATATATATATATATATATATATATATATATTTAGGGTGGTCCACAACAGCGTTTTTTGGAATTTTAAATTCGGTCACATCTGCCCTTATTCTATTCCCCCACAAGAATAAACGTGCCAATTATCACTGGTCAACAACAATTTTGTCACAAGGGTTTTGATGGGTGTTCTAAGTGTACTTTTTCATGCTGAATCTAAATATGAAATCAGATTTTTTCTATCAGGCTTAGTTTACTTGTGACGCTATGTTCATTTTTTCCTCATTTAGCATGATCACCGGATAAAAAAATAATAACATATTATATATAATTAAGTATATAACAATATTATAATATAAAACATTATAAAAATAATAAATATAATAATATATTATATTAATTAATATAACTATAATAAAATATATTAATATTAATATATATGTTGTATTAATTTTTCTGTAAAATTAGTACAATTTATTCCTTTGGGGAGAAAGTTCTGATAATGCTGGCAGGATAAATTTGGTCGGAGCAGCAGACTGTGCAGGTTGAAACATGTTTGTACCTGTTCAGACATGAGCCTAGTTTCTGTGTGTAGAGCAGCTCCAAGTCAGTCTGCTTGTAAATGTCACAGTGTTAACAGCTAGTGTCTGTTGCTTCTTGTTAATTTTACACCAGTGTTGTATTCATATAGATGTTTTGTAATGCCGCGGAACTGTCTGAATCATCCTAATTCCTTTTGTTATGTAAGTGGTGATCTAACTTTAAAATCCCAGAAACGTAACTTTACACCATTAGTATAAAAATGCTATGAACTTTATTTCGGATGTAAAGTAGGCGATCAGGACAAGAGTTGGGCCCCTCACATTTGTTGTGTGACATGTGTAAGACTACTTACAGGATGGCTAAACGGTTCACGTCACATGCCATTTGCTATTCCAATGATTTGGAGGGAACCCAAAGATCACACAACAGACTGCTATTTCTGCCTGGTAAATACAAAGGGGATCATTTAAGAAACAAAGAGCCTTATGAAATACCCTAATCTACCATCTGTAATGAGACCAGTTCCCCACAGTGCTCAACTTCCAGTACCAAATCCTCCTGAACATGTAAGTTTAAGTGATGAGGAATCAAACGTAGCTGTAGCATATCACGAGGAAAAAGATGAAGACATTTCTGATCCAACATTCCAGGCTACCTGTTCCTCCAATGAACCACATTTACTGTCACAAGGAGATCTAAATGACCTAGTTCGTGATTTGAAATTATCTAAGAAGCAGGCTGAACTTTTAGGTTCAAGATTAAAGGGTTGGAATCTCCTGCAACGTGACACTAAAGTTTGTTTTTTCCGCAGCCGCCATGATGAATTCAAAGAATGGTTCTCCCATGAAGATGGACTTGTGTTTTGTAAAGATGTTAATTCAGTCATGGGGGCTCTTGGTCATGAACATAACGTGGATGAGTGGCGATTGTTCATTGACTCCTCAAAAGTCAGCTTGAAAGCAGTCCTTCTTCACAACGGAAATAAATTTCCTTCTGTACCTATTGCACATGCTGCAAACATGAAAGAGTCATACGACAACATGAAGTTGCTTTTAGAAAAGTTTCAGTATCAGAAAAATAAGTGGAATATCTGTGGAGATCTGAAGGTCATTGCACTTTTGCTAGGGTTGCAGCTAGGTTACACCAAGTACTGTTGTTTTTTATGTGAGTGGGACAGTAGGGTCAAGCAAAACCACTACGTTAAGAAGGATTGGCCAAAACGCACCTCACTTGTTCCAGGCAAGAAAAATGTTGTGAATAGTTCACTTGTTGACCCTGAGAAAGTGTACCTTCCTCCTTTGCATATCAAGCTTGGACTTATGAAAAACTTTGTTAAAGCGATGGATAAAGCGCAAACAGGATTTACATACTTGAGAAATAAGTTTCCCCGGATCAGTGATGCCAAGATTAAAGAAGGCATTTTTGTAGGCCCTCAGATCAGAGAATTGTTAAGAGATGAGAGATTTGAAGGAGAGTTGAATGAAGTTGAGAAAGCTGCGTGGCAGAGTTTCAAAAGTGTCTGCACAAATTTTTTGGGAAATCACAAGGCCGAAAACTATCCTGAAATAGTAGGAGATCTTCTTAAGTCTTACCAAGCAATGGGGTGCAATATGTCATTAAAGGTTCATTTCTTTGACTCTCACTTGGACTTTTTTCCGGAAAACCTGGGTGCGGTAAGCGACGAACATGGTGAGCGTTTTCATCAGGATATTTCTGCCATGGAAAACCGTTACCAAGGCAAATGGAGCCCAGTATGCTGGCTCACTATTGCTGGACTCTTAAGAGAGACATGCCTGAGGCAAAGCACAGCAGAAAATCAAAACAAGCTACTTTTTAAACTACAGGTATGTCTTTTCGATCATATTTTAATAAGTATGTAACTATATGGGTTTTTAAAAATTAAATTGCATGTCACACAAAAACCAGACCTGATAGAGAAATTTTACAAACTTATTTGGATTCAGCACAGAAAATACTATAAGAATAAGGTATTTTCATTCTTGGGACACGAAAAAAAATTTTTTTTTGTTGCCCAGTGAATTATCTTTGCTCTAGGACCTTTTTATGCACTCGCTCAAAATTAAACAATTTGAATAATGACTTGACAATTTATGACTGAAACATTTATTGAACAACGATAATGACTCAATTTATGAATATATTATATATACAGGGTGTCCCAAAAGTCTCCATACATAGGGAAAATTAGCACTTTGTTGCAAAATGTCTCCCAAAAGTCTCAATAGATAGCTAATATTTTTTTTTTTTCAGATACTCTTTAAGAATGCCTTTGTCAAAAGAAGAATGTATTGCAATCATTTTCCTGGCTGGATCGGGAAGCTGTCGCAAGGTTGCAATGAACTTCAACAGGAAACATGGCAAGCACATCACACACGACACTGTTGCCAAACTTACACCAAATGTGTTAACACGAGTTCACCATGAGTGGGAGAGACGCATCCGTGTGTGTTTACAAAGAAATGGCAATCATGTAGAGAATGTTTTGTAAATAAAGTTACATTTTGCTAAAAAGTGCTAATTTTCCCTATGTATGGAGACTTTTGGGACACATTATATATATATATATATATATATATATATATATATATATATATATATATATATATATATATATTATATATTAATATATTATGAAATTATAACAGCGGAACAAATAACAGCGGAACAAGATCTTTAGGTCTTCTTGAGACCAGTTTTAGTCGGCTCTTTGAATTCCTTGCCGTGCTGAGCGACTGTGCGGAGAAGGTACTGCTTTTGCGCTTCATCCTTCGTGATTGTGCTGTTGAAAGCCTTAATGAGCGCAACTCCTCTTTCTGCGAAATCGTTAACCACTGCCATCTTCTTTACACGTTCCTTCATTCCTTGGTAAGCTGGATCTGTGTTCCAATCATTTGGTGTCTTGGACAGGAATGATTGCGCCTGTTCACTTCCGTGCTGCATGACGAGGTTGAAGAAGATTGCTGAACGTTTGGTGGCATAGAATTCCAAGGGATTGCTCGAGGAGAACGTTTTTCCGTCCACGCGCTTGAGTCCTTTTCCTTTTTCGGGAACAGCTACGATGTTGTGAGCAATCCTCTCCTTCGTGGACGCGTGAACTCGAGGATCAAACAGTGCCAAAGGGATTAAGTGCTCAGAAATGAACCACAAATGGCGCTTCATCGCGGCAAATGCCGCGTCGTCGTCTTTCCTGGGTGAGCTTTCAGCTGGCGCAAGAAAGTGAAGTCATTCAATGGAGCCATGTATGCAACACTGGCCTCGTTCCAATAGCGGCCGTAAAGGAGCGTGATAAATAGGCTTAGTTCCTCGATGTTCCGTTTCTCGGTCTGAAGCAAGGTGAATTGATCTCTGAATAGGAACACCTTGAGCGTGTAAATGGCCTTGGCCATCCATCGCGCATGGTGCATGGCTCCAGGGATTCGAATTCTCAAAGGACCGTCAAGCTTCCCTCCCAAGAAAAGGAGGTAGAGAAGCATCAGTTCATCATAGTCGTCCCGCAGGCTCTTCTTCTTGACAGCCTCCTTGTAGTAGGAGACCATTTCCTTCCTCTGCTCTGCTGTTTCAATGAACAGGCTGTCGGGTGCACTCTCGAACTTGCTGCGATCAATGAAAACCCAGTGCTTCTTGAAGCGCTTGAATAGGTCAATTTCAGGTCCACTGGATGTTCCGAAACAAGCACCGAAGGCCGCAGCAAGGACGACTTCTACCACGTGGTGTCGGCAAGCGATCCACACCAGATCAATACCCAACTCTTTTTCAATGAGAGTACAAGCTCCAGCATGAAGTCCCGTGTTGGACGCAGTTGTATCGAAAACAAGACCTCGAACGTTGCCCCTCAAAGACCAGTCGTCCACAAGCTTCAGGCACGCCTGAGCCTGAGATGCTCCAGTTGCAGCAGTTACCATTGGAACTCCAAGGAGTTTCTCTTCCCCGTTACCGGTTACAAGCACAACCACACGGTCCACCACCTATAACCAATGGGAGATATCTGTAAGCATCTTACTATCCCAGTGCAAGAGAAGGGGCTCATGGGTCTTGAAAGTGGCCTGATCTTCGCGGCACACCGCTTCACGTGTACATTGTCTCACGCGACGAATGGTGCTGCGTGAGGTTGACACTTCGTCCAAGTTGCTGCGACCACTGCCATTCCTTTCCTGTCACTGTTGTGGCGATCCAAGGCTAAGGAAATGTCAGGCGTGATCACAGACTTCAATCGCTTAGGAGTTGAACGTTTTCGTGCTGACTTCTTAAAAACTACAGTATCTGAATCTGATGATTCAGATGTGCTTCAACTAGAAGCCTCCAGTTCTCCCTGGGACCATCTCGCATCCGCCTCGCGCTTGGCCTTCTCTCGGTTCATCTCAGCCTCACACCGAATCCTCTTCCTCGTTTGTTGGTCAGCCATTTTCTTGTCAATCGGGCCAAAGCTGGAGGAAGTGGGATTATCGAGCTGAGCGACAAGGAAGTTCTTGTCCTCCTCATTCATCATGGTCTCGAGGGCGTCATGACGTGAAAGATCGAACACATCGTCAAGGTCTCCGCGAAATATGTCCTTCATTCTGTAGGATGGGAAATTTTTTGTGCGGTTCTTCTTCAGCCCCTTGTATTGTTCGTACAGTTTCAGGAGCTTCTTCTCAACGTATCTGGTATCCGTCGTTGGAACGATTGCTTTTGTCCAAAACGGGATCAAAGCCTCAATGGTCATCACCGCACTGTTATATTCTGTCTTCCTCTCCTCCAGATGGTGGAACATGAATTTCCGGAGGACTTGAAGCTTGGTAGGGAGTCCTACCCTAGTTAAATTCTCCTCCGCTTTCCCTAGTAACCACACCTCACTGCTAGACCGTGTTTTTGATTGCTTCGGCGGCATTTCTACACATTCTTACCAAAGAAGAAGCCAAATTTAGTAATACTTTAGTAATCAATCATTAGTGAGACATGTCATGCATGATTGAGCGACCTCTTAACGACACCGTAGACCAACCATACTTCACACAGTTATTCACACTAAGTGTAGGAACAAAAGCAACAATGACCCAAAAGTGAAATCAATCTCAGATGCTAAATTTTCCCTATGCTTGTGAACCACCCTAAAATATATACAGTATATATATATATATATATATATATATATATATATATATATATATGTACAGGGTGGGCGGAAAGTAGCTCCCTATTTTGGATTGGTAAAAAAATACGTATATTATCCATTTATTTCAGAAGAAATAATATGAAAAGGTAGGCATACATGGTAGGTTTTCTCTCAAATTCAATGTGGGCTCCAACTCTTTCCACCAGCTTCTGGAGCCGCCCAGGAATGGCGTCCACTGACTTTAGCAGGAAATCCGGCGGGATGGAGGACATGACTTCCCGAATTCGGTCCTCCAGTTCTTCCAATGTCCTCGGTTTGGTGCGGTAGCCTTCTTCCTTTACCCACCCCCAAAGAAAGAAGTCGCATGGTGTCAAGTCGGGGCTCCTGGCTGGCCATTGATGTGGACCACGACGACCCATCCAACGCCCAGGGAAGTGGGCATCCAGCCACTCACGGACAACAAGAGCGAAGTGCGGAGGGGCGCCATCTTGCATAAATATCAGATCGTCGATGTTCTCCCATGTGCTGACAACCGGCCAGACCTCGTTTCGCAACATAGCAAGGTACCGCTCAGCATTCATGGTGTTGAGCAGAAGGAACGGGTCCACAACCTGATCTGAGGTCATACCACACCACACCGTTACACTGAACCGATTCTGCCGTTTTTCAGCGGTAACCATGGGATCCTCTCCTGCCCAGTAGTGGCAATTGTGGCGGTTGACAAAGCCTCCGACGTGGAACACCGCCTCGTCGCTCCAGAGGATGTTGCGGAAGAGATGGGGCCAGTCTTCATGCCAAGCCAGCATGATTTCCCCGAACTCCATGCGAATGTCGCAGTCCTCGTCCGAGAGAGATTGGCAGTAATGCGGCTTCCACGCACGCCAGTTCAGCTCCTTCTTCAGCACAGTTCGCACTGAGTAGCGGGAGAGTCCACTTTCCCGAGCTGCCTGGCGAGTTGACTTTCGTGGACTCCGTGCGAACATTTCCTGAACTGCCTGCACCGTCTCCTGGGCCCTGGATGTCGAAGGGCGACCACATCTTCGAACATCTGCCACAGACCCCGTGGTCATGAGCTTCGAGTGGCAGTTCTTGATTGTTTTCGGGTCCACTTGGGCACGTGGTCCGTGAATGGCCCGCCACCATCTTTGAACTCGAACGACAGATTGCCAAACTTCGTACCGTGCCGCCAACTGGGCACGCTCCTGCAGTGTTAAACGCTCAGCTCATCTGAAATGAAAAAAAAAAAAAATGAGCGTTACAATTGTACCACTTTAGAGAACACACCATAACAATATAACAATACAATCACAATTTATACATAATTTATATGTAATTTAAATTAGGGAGCTACTTTCCGCCCACCCTGTACTGTATATATATATATATATATATATATATATATACAGGGTGGGCCGAAAGTCTGGATCCATAGGAAAATATTTATTTTAATACATAAATTACAACAAATGGTAAATACTTAAAATGAATATCAACTTTAACTCGTAAATGCGTATCCGTGATACTGTACAGTAGTTCCTACTCCAGTATAAATACTCAAATACTTTTTTATTTCAGCCCAGAAATGGCTTCGAATCTAACAACAGAAGACCGGGTAGAACTTGTGCTCATGTACGCAAGACAGGGCGCTACACACAGAGAAGTTGCTACCGAATTCAATAGAAATCATCCTGATAAGCATCCAGTAACACATGCGATTGTTGGCAAGTTGTTTAAACGTTTCAAAGAAACAGGAAGTGTACATGATCGACGGCGTTCTGGTCGTCCAAAAACTGCAACTGATGAAAATACCTCTGCAATGGTATGTGAAACTTTAACGAATAGTCCAGTAAAGTCAACAAGAAGATTATCAAATGAAACACGCATCTCGAGAACGTCAATTCGAAGAATTATTAAAAATAATAAATTCCATCCCTAAGTGTCTCGATGTCAGAGGCCGCCAATTTGAGCATTTGTTATAATTTGTTGTTTATACTGGAGTACGAACCACTGTACAGTATCACGGCTACGCATTTACGAGTTAAACTTGATATTCATTTTAAGTATTTACCATTTGTTGTAATTTATGTATTAAAATAAATATTTTCCTATGGATCCAGACTTTCGGCCCACCCTGTATATATATATATATATATATATATATGATGAATAAAACCACGAAGGAAAGGAAACACAAAAAGGTGCTCAAGCGCTTTCGTCTAATGACATCCTCAGGAACACTGAAGTACATAAAAGGTTACGGCCTATATATAGGTTACAGAAAGAAAAAAAAAATAAATAAATAACATACATACACACAAACATATATATATATATATATATACATACATATCTACACACATACATATATATATATATATATGCAATAAACGGAGAAGTAAAAATAAAAAATAAAAATTAAAAATTAGAGGATTAACAAAGAGGCATACAGATTTGTAAGGAAAAATATCGATTTTTAGCACAAGATCAAATGAGTTATAAAAATACAAATTTATACTGGAAATCTGCCCGGGTTTTAACACTTTGCCTTTTTAGAGTCAAGTTTCGATATATATAAAAATAAATTGAAGATTAAAAGTTAATAAAGTAGCATACAAGTTTACCAAAGATTTAGCGTCCTACCCTTTTTATCTAAATTTGTTTTGAAGGAATTCAAAACAACCCCTTTTTCTTTGTTGTATTCAATCTGACGTGAAGGCAGCGAGTCTTTTGCTTATATTGAGGTTCTAAATGTAGCAGGGCTAGACTGCTTTAAACCCTAGATCCATGTCCCAAAGCTGGATCCTCTCTGCTTTCGTTGGCGATTCCATTGTTCGAGGGCAGCTCGAGGAATTCTGTGCGAGAAACCCTCGTCGTAGGCGCCGTTACCGCTACCCTGGTGCAAGGGTGGAGGATATAACTAATAGTGTTATAATAACGTTTTAAATTCTAGATCGGAAGAGCTGCTGCCTAGGTACAGGGACTTACTAGATCGACTAAAGGAAAAAACTAATAAGATTGTTTTAAGAGGTATACTTCCTCGAATTATCCAACGTAGCGATTTCTACAGCAAGGCGACCTACATCAACAATAACCTAAAGTTTCTTTGCCAACAGGAAGGAGTGCATTTTCTACGGCAGGAAGGACTTCTTCCTCGGAGATGGACTTCATCTTAATGACGTTGGAGCTGCGCGTTTAGGAAAACTTTTTTATAATACTGTCTCTTCTTTTCAGGCTGCCGTAACTCGAACGGTCCCGGCGTAATTTCCTCAAATTTCCCTTACGCTCACGAAGGTATCACAATCACAAACAATTTGAAGGTTCTATCCTTAAATGCTCGTAGCCTACGAAATAAAATAAACGAATTTTTTTCTTTAATTGCTTGTAAAGACTATGATTTAATTGCGATAAATGAATCGTAGCTTAGCACTGAAACACGTGACTTTGTAGGGGAGTATCAAATTAGAGGTTATAGACTTTTTGTTAAAAACAGAATAGGTAGGCGAGGAGGTGGCGTTATTTTGTATATCAAAGATAATATTGCGAACGTTACAGAAGTAAAACACACAATTCCAAAGCCGATAGATTCGACTATAGCAGAACTTAAATTGAACGATTTCAAACTTCTTATTGCGGTTATATATAGGCCCCCTAATCAAACAGCTGATACGGACGAAGCGTTATATCGTGAACTAAAGAGAATAATAGATAGTGAGCAGGCCTTAGTTATGGGTGACTTTAATTGCGCAACGTGAATTACTAGACAATCCAGGGTGACGCGGAAGGCTATCTTTTAGTTAATTTTCTCGAGGATAGCTTTCTTATTCAAAAGGTTGGCGAACCTACGAGGTTGGACAGTATTTTAGATTCAGTAATAACTACGGATGATAGGCTAATCACAGATGTTCAAGTAATAGAACCGTTAAGCAATAGCGATCACAATATGGTAGAGTTTGTCCTCTCAATAAGTCACTCGAAACCAGCTAACTCGACTAAAATTCCTAACTTCCAGCACGCAGACTTTTGTAAATTTTGAAATGAATTGTCACACGTCAATTGGGAAAACGTAATGGGGACTATAAATGAGGAATGTGTGCCGACAAGATTAAGCGTGCGAAAGTAAACAACAAGCCCTTGTGGTTTACATCTTGAGTAGGAGATATTATAAAGAGTAGAGATAGGGCTTATAGGCTACATAAGTGCGATAAAGACAATTTGTGGTTACGAAACAACTACATATCTCTCAGGCGTGAAGCGAAAAGTGTAATAAAAAAGTCCAAGTGCGAATTTGAAATCTCCATAGCTTGTGACGGCAAAGAAAACTACAAGCGATTCTTTCAATACGTCAATACGTCATCATTAGGAATCCAGTAAAAAGTGTCTTGGGGGGGCCGTTGAAAAATTTTAACGGAGAGCTAGTTTCTGAAATGGCTACCTTGCTAAATGAATTTTTGACGTCAGTTTTTACTATAGAAGATGTAATGAATATCCATATGGTCATAGACATAATACCTTTTAATAAGGGTAATACTTTGGATAACATTGTGGTTAGTGAAAGGGAGGTCATGGGCTCTATTGATAACATGAAAATGCGTAAATCACAATAATTCCATATATCCCATACAACTAAAAGAATTAAAAGAAAGCATTGTTTTGCCGCTAACAAAGATTTTTAATGCATCTATTTCTGTGGGGTGCGTACCAGATAATTTCAAGTTAGCAAACGTAACACCTATCTTTAAGAAAGGTGATAAAGGTCCGGCGGGAAATTATAAGCCAATCAGTTTAACGTCTTTTGTAGGTAAGCTACTGGAATCAATAATTAGGGATCGTAAGTCGAACACTTAGAATTGCATAACTTAGTTAGAAATACGCAGCACGGTTTTAGGCGAAACAAATCTTACTTAACTAATCTCTTAGAATTTTTTCAAAGAGTGGTTGAAGTTTACGATAGTCATCGGGCGGTTGATGTAGTGTATTTACATTTTTAAAAAGTGTTTGACACCGTACCGTACAAAAGACTCATTGAAAAACTAAGGCTCATGGAATCAGGGGTGTAGTAATAAATTGGATAGAAGAGTGGTTGCGAGGTAGGAAACAGAGGGTGGTCGTTGATGGAGCGGAGTCGTGTTGGTCTAATGAAGCGAGCGGCGTTCCTCAGGGTTCTGTATTGGGCCCCTTGCTTTTTCTTATATAATATATATGATATATATATATATATATATATATATATATATATATATGTGTGTGTGTGTGTGTAAAAATGAACAATGAATAATCCCTATATAATCATTGTATAATCCTTATATGGATCCTTATATTCATTGTCTTCATACAGTACTTATGTTTGTATGGTTTTTATGTTCGAATGTTCATTTTTACATGAGAAATCAAAATCGCTTGAGCGAGTTTGGATAGAATTTCGATTTGTGCTTTCTATTGTGCTATTCTATTATGGTTGTCTTGCATCTAAACTTCCTCCCTAAATTTTGTTAGATTATGCATGCACATTGCATATAGCAGGATTGGAACCCGTGGTTTTACTTCTTAGTCCTTAATACCCACTCTTTGTCTCTAATTCGTTTCTTTAAAATCCTCCCAATAATGACTGGTACTGTATGTACGAATTGAATAGCCGTGGCATATTGATTATGAATTGACGTAGGAAAACGTTACATATAAATATCTCGTTATTTATATGTTATGGCCTGTCTGGTATGATGCAATATAACTATTATTCGACCATATTCATCCATACGTCCATATCTTATCTTGACCATTATCCTATATCAATTTTATTAAATATTCATTTTACTCATGTCAGTCTATGAAATGTGTACAAAACTTTATGCATCCGTACCTGTTGGTTGGAAGTCGTGCAAATACGTTCGCATGTATTATTTTTTTTATTTTATTTTAATTATTTCGCCTCGCAATAAACTCGAAAATGCTTATGCAAGTGTACGCAATTCGATGATCACAGCATAAATTGAGCATCTGAAAACGTAAAATCTCCTCTCGCTCTTATTCAGATTTATAAAACATTATCGTGGCTTATGTTATATATCATGTGTGTCATGTTGTATATAAATATATACCGTATGTGCCCATGTACTTTGTTTTGTACTAATAACCATATATAAATAGAAAAACACTGTAAGAATTGTAAGTGACTAATGTACTTAATGACGTAATTAATGTACTTAATGATGTAATATACTTAATGACGTAGTGAATGTACTTTAATGGAACTGTAATTAACGATAAGTGCCAAAATTACAATGTACTCAGTGATGTACTTAGATTGTACTCAATGTATTACTCCGAAATGATCTCGCCCTTTAGAAATGAATAAGCGGCGAAAATACGATTATTTTTATTATAATTTTTTAATTTTTATTTGGAATCTTTCAAAATTCTGATCATGTGTTTAAAGGGGGAAACTTAACCTTCAAACTGCACTCCCCCAAAATTTAGATTATATATAAAGCATGTAATTGTAAAATAACTACTACTTCTTTTTCTTCCTCTTAAATTTCACTCCGAGAGGAGGGGGCAGAGGCCCCTTGCCTCCTTTTTTATTTTAGATTCCGGCCTGAGCCATGGTCGAAAGAGGTCGAACCTCTACCCCTATAAATTCAGAGCACTACCTGTACATTTTTAGAAGTAAATTACAGTGAGAGAAACTTTTTATTTTTCTCCTTCGAGTTTGGCTCTCTTCAGAGAACTTAGTAAATAAAGTAGAGAAAATAGTTCCCGATCAGTTATAAAAAGAAAATCGGCGAACCTTCAGAGAAAGTATAAGAGTTCTATAAAATGAGAAAAAAGAAATGAGAGACAAATTAGAATATTATAGAAGAAAACTATCGCGAGAAATATCCGTTGCTGCCTCCCAACAAGAACCCCCGTCGATTTCGAACCACCCAAGGCCATAGACGGAAGGGTTAACATATATATATATATATATATACAAACACACACACACACGCACATATATATATATATATATACATATACAGGGTGTTTCAGGAGGAAAGGTTAATACTTCGGGAGGTGATAGGATCGGTCATTGTGAGAAAAAAAGTTCATATGAACATATGTCTAATTCTGAATGGTTACGGAGATAGAGCTGTTTGAATCTTAAATACAAAAGCATTGTTAATGGTAATCAAGAAAGAGAAATCAAGTACTGTTTCTAACATTTAATGTTTAACCATTGGCATTTTGAATGGTATCAGATACAGAAATGACAAATTTGTTACAGTTTACAATACGTTTTCGAAAATCTCACCGTCAACCTCAATGCACTTTGCAACTCGTGTGCGAAGATCGCGTTTTTCGTCTGAGTTGATCTTGACGTTCCTTTATGCGGGCACAGCATCCAAAATGCGCGCGAGCAATTCGTCTCATGTATCCACCTTTCTTTTGTAAACTTGACTTTTCACCCACCCCCACAAACAATAATCTAACGGAGAGAGGTCTGGAGACCTTGGTGGCCATTGAATAGGACCACCGCGGCTGATCCATCGACCAGGGAAAGTTTGATTTCGGTATTGCATCACCAGACGGGTAGAATGTGGAGGAGCTCCGTCACGCTGAAAGTACATACCAGCGCGTGTAGCCAAAGGAACATCCTTCAATAATCCTGGCAATTCATTTTGCAGAAATTCTAGGTAACTTTGTCCTGTAAGACGATTCTCTAAAGTAACAGGGCCAATCAGTTGATCATCGATGATACCGCACCACACATTGGCAGAGAAGCGATGTTGAAAATTTGTTTCCACAGTGGCATTTGGATTTTCGTCTGACCACCGATGAGAGTTACGAGTGTTGTTGATATTGTCACGGATGAAAGTAGTTTCATCGGTGAACAGTATTAATCGAAGCAATCGGCGATTAGCATTTACCCAATGAAACAATTCCAGTCGCATGGCAGCGTCTCCTGGCTGAACGTGTTGTACATGCTGTACATGATATGGATGCAAGCCTTCCTCACGTAATGTTCGCCATACTCTTGTGTGTGGTACACCGAGACGTGTAGAAATTCTTCGTGAGCTAGTAGTAGGACGACGCTCTACCAACTGAAGAATGTTTTCCACTTCATCCACATCTTGTTGACCTTCACGTTCAGATGAAACATGAACGCTGGGAAGTGTACCAATCTCAGGCAATGTGTTGAAGACCCTAGTAAACACTCTTCGATCCGGAATTCTGCGGTTCGGAAACCGTCGACGGTATTCTGCAACAGCAGCTGTTGCACTTCCATCGCAAAAAACGTAGACATACACCATATCTGCAAGTTCGGCATGTGTGAAGGTGTGTGGCATTCTTAACACTGCTTCAAACACCAAACAATGTCACTCACAACAGTCAGCTGTCGAATGGCTTATGTTACATGCTTACATTACAGCTTACATGGTTCAAGGTTATAGGGGAGGGAAGGTGGGGGGAAGAGCTGAGCGCGCATTAGATTCAAACAGCTCTATCTCCGTAACCATTCAGAATTAGACATATGTTCATATGAACTTTTTTCTCACAACGACCGATACTATCACCTCCCGAAGTATTGACCTTTCCTCCTGAAAAACCCTGTATATATATATATATGTATATATATATATATATATATATATATGTTATAATGTTATAATGTTTCAAACCAACAAAGACCATAGGATCCACTCATGGCTGTCTACCTAACTGTGTTCATAATTGTGTATTGTGCATGTCCTCCGTGGTGGCGGAGAGAACCTACAATTTTAAGTGGGTTCCGAACCACAAGGCCTTAATTTTACTACCTAAAATTATACCCAATCTATCAACATATGTATCTAATCAATTTTTAAACATGTTTTTAGACGTGCTACTAATTACTTCTACCAGCAAACTATTCCACCTATTTACTCTTCTATTCGTAAAAAAGTTTTTGGCAACTGCTGTCTCGAACCTTCAACTTGTCAACTTACACCCGTTGTTTCTAGTCCTATTATATTGAGATATTTTGTAAAAGATATCTCTTTCTACGTTATCAAACCCATTCATAATTTTAAAAACCTGGATTAGATCACCCCTTAGCCTCCTTGTCTCGAGTGTAGTCAATTTTAACTCCTTAAGCCTATCCTCGTACGACTTCGACTTAAGCGACGGAATCATCTTAGTTGCTTGTCCATGAACTCTTTCGATTTTGTTTATATCTTTTCGCATATACGGATGCCAAAATTGGATCGCGTACTCCAAATGGGGTCTAACTAATGATTTATAAAAAGGAACAATAATATCACGTGATTTGTACTCAAAATTCCGATCTATAAAACCTAGCACTTTGTTCGCTTTATTAACCGCAGCTGTACTTTGTTTCGCTACTCTTAAATCACCAGTGACTATAACTCCTAAATCTTTTTCCTGCTCTACGCTTGCTAACTCCTTCCTTGACATACTATACGCAAAATTACCATTACGCGAACTTATATGTAAAATTTTGCACTTATCGACGTTAAATCTCATTTGCCATGTGACTGACCAATCAACGATTTTATTCAGATCTTCCTGGATTTTACCTCTATCTTTGTCATTTATCGCCCTACCACCCAACTTCGTGTCGTCCACAAACTTTGAGACTGTACTGACTAGGCCGACATCTGAATCGTTAATATACAGGGTGTCCCAGGAGGAAATGTCAAGAATGCACCATTTGACTCTTTGGGAGGTGCCCTCTTGGGGCATTGGTTTCTGCGCGTATGTAGAGGAATTACGGCATTTGTTCGAGTGAGGCCCGTGGTGTAATGGTTATCATATCTGACCGGCAATCGGAAGATCCCGGGTTCGATTCCAGGGTGGTTACCTCATTTTTTCACTTGTTCGTTCTCTCTTCTCATCTTGCGCGGAATGTTCTCCTATACAAGCGTCGTTCTTTACGTTATTTATACTGCGTGTTCTTTGCAGTTGAAATGTATATATAGATACGGCATGCGGGAGGTGTCCCCTTGGGGCATTGGTTTCTGCGCGTATGTAGAGGAATTACGGCATTTGTTCGAGTGAGGCCAGTGGTGTAATGGTTATCATATCTGACCGGCAATCGGAAGATCCCGGGTTCGATTCCCGGGTGGTTACCTCATTTTTTTATTTGTTCGTTCTCTCTTCTCATCTTGCGCGGTATGTTCTCCTATACAAGCGCCGTTCTTTACGTTATTTATACTGCGTGTTCTTTGCAGTTGAAATGTATATATAGATACGGCATGCGGGAGGTGCCCCCTTGGGGCATTGGTTTCTGCGCGTATGTAGAGGAATTATGGCATTTGTTCGAGTGAGGCCCGTGGTGTAATGGTTATCATATCTGACCGGCAATCGGAAGATCCCGGGTTCGATTCCCTGGTGGTTACCTCATTTTTTCATTTGTTCGTTCTCTCTTCTCATCTTGCGCGGAATGTTCTCCTATACAAGCGTTAATCTTTACGTTATTTATACTGCGTGTTCTTTGCAGTTGAAATGTATATATGTGTATATATATATATATATATATATATATATATATATATATATATATAACATAACACACATAATAATGTTTTATAAATACGAAGCAACAAGAAGAAGATTTTCACCTCAGAAGAACTCGCTTTTCCTGCTGTCAGCGGAATTCGAACACTCGTATAAGTATTTAAGAATATCTTGCGAGAAGTGAAATAATTAAAAGAAAAAGTAAAAAGAATACATGTGGTCGTATTTACATGTACGTAACTATGTACGTAATCATGATCATCATGGGACATGTACATATGCACAAAGTATTGTACGCATATTGGTAGTCGCACAATAGGTTGACAATACGTAGACAATAGGTAGCTGAATGAATAATTAATAAAATTAACAAAAGATAAAGGTCAAGAAAGGAAATGGACCTATGAATGAACAACATATAAATAATAATAGGTTAAAGAATTTACCATACATTGAATACGTCATAATTATTTACTTCATACGTACAGTATAAGTCATTATTGGGAGAATTTAGAAAAGATGAATTAGAGAAATACAATAATGAATAAAGAAGTACAAACAAGGGTTCAAATCGTGCCACATGCAATATGTATGCATAATCTAATAAAATTTATGGATGAGAGTTAGATGCAAGACAACAGTAATTAATTATCATAAAGTCTATAATAAATGGAAAGTAGAGATATGGGTAACATTCCGATCGAAATGTTAAACGAACTAAACGGTCGATTGTCTTGTTTGTACTTTAAGGGAATGAAATTAAGGGACATTCGCTTCTCACAACGAACCTTCAATGACACAACATGGATTCGACTTAACCATAGAAATGGTAGGTCGCATGGTTGTGAAACTGCAAAAATAGAAAGCAACAAATAAAATTTTTATCCAAACTCGCGTTAGGCGCTTTTGGCTCTTATGTAAAAATGAATATTTGGTTATATGGGAATTATTCATTATTCATTTTTACAGGGCTCTTCCCTCTAGAATGATATTAATACAATAATATAATATCCTAATTAATTCAAAGTAGATTATTACTAATGAGTTTTATAATACAAATAAAACAATTGATTTAGACAATCAATTATAGTATTAAATTTTTAACAAAAATTTATTCTCCTGTGAAAAAAAGATTACATACATAATGAATAGTAGGAAAAAGGGAAAAGTTTAAATTTTAAAGTTCATGAATATCCAAAGTTACCATGATCGTACAATCAATAAACTAATTTGATGGACTAGTGTAGGTAAAAATCGACTTAAATTTTTATTGTTGGATAGTCTTCAGCAGTGGGAGAACGATCGCAGAAATGTTAGCTTATTGCAAGTACGAATAAGTTGGTATAGTGTAATATTAAAATTTATTAAAAAAAAAGTAAAATTAATTTAGTAAAAACAAAAATTTGTTTAGTTACAGTTTTAGATACTTAGATGTTGTTAACCATTAAGAATATAGAGGGGGAGAAAGATAAAATTACGTAATGGATGATGTATAGACCTGGGGTCAAGTGTGTAGTTATGTGTCAAAAGTAATAAAATTCAATTAGGATTATAGATTTTATGTAATTAAATCAGTTGCACGTATATTAATGTAAATCTCACGGTATTAAAATTGAATTTAAACATGGAATTAAATTCGACTAGTAACATTCATAGCCATATATGAACGGTACATAACCATTAATATTAACCAGAAGGATCAATACGACAACTGAATTTTATTTGACGATTTGACGGGGCATAGGAGATAACGGGGTTTAGTAAAATTCATGGGGAGAGTACAATTATGTAATTAGTAATATTAGAATGGTGTAACAAAATTATTAGAAAGGGAAAAATGGTGTTCTGGTATAGAGTGTCCAAATTGGCTATAATTGTGTTTGATACCTTACAAATGGTATAATAACAATTTATCGACAATCACTCACGATTAATTGAATAAAAAAAAAAATAAAATAAAAATTGAAAATAGAAATCAATTATAAATTACAATGAACTGAACATGGGATTATAGGTTCCATATAATACAATTAATTAAAAAACAACTTCACCTAAATTGAGGTTATGTTCGGTCATAACGGGTAAATTTCACGAACATACGGAGCAAGGTAAATTTAGAGTAATACATTTGGGGGAATCGAGAGTGACCAATCGGGGAGATATGATGTCTGAAATTAACAATATATCTTTTCGTGAGCACCTTGCTCTTTAGGAAAACATTGATTATCACACTGCACAGAACACAAATTAAAGGAGTTCAAACAAAACAGAGGGACGGCATGTTCCTCCCCATAGTAATTTAAAAAGAAGTCATTGGGACATGATCGATTAGTTACTACACTATTACTGTCATCATATACATCACAATAATTATAAAAATCGTTACAAACATTTGTAAAAACTGTTTTGGTTAAAAACAATAAAATATATAATTTTACCTATATATTTATATAGGCAATTACTGCGTACAAAAAGAGACAATCTGTCAATTTCCTTTTTCTTAACAACACAAAAAAAAGGTTGAATTAAAGACACAAACTTGCCAATTCAGGTTGAATTAAATTCTCTTGAATTCTCTTAAATTCAGTTTTCTTTAATTAAATTCTCTTAAATTCAGGTTCAATTAAATTCTCTTTTACAACAAAAAAGGTTGAATTAAAGACACAAACTTGCCAATTCAGGTTCTATTAAATTCTCTTGAATTCTCTTAAATTAAATTTTCTTAAATTAAATTCTCTTAAATTCAGGTTGAATTAAATTCTCTTTTACAACAAAAAAGGTTGAATTAAATTGACTGTACTGAACTTGGCTTGAACTTGACTTGAACTTGACTTGAACTACAATTGACTTGGGACTGACTACAACTGTCTTGGGACTGACTACAACTGTCTTGGGACTGACTACAACTGACTTAGGACTGACTACAACTGTCTTGGGACTGACTACAACTGACTTGGGACTGACTATAACTGACTTGGGACTGACTACAACTGACTTGCAACTGACTACAACTGACTTGCAACTGACTACAACTGACTTGAAACTGACTGACTGACTTAAAACTGACTGACTGACATAAAACTGACTGACTGACTTGAAACTGACTGAATGACTTGAAACTGACTGACTGACTGACTGACTTGAAACTAACTGACTGACTGACTTGAACTGACTTGAACTGACTGACTTAAACTGACTTGAACTGACTTAAATTGACTTACTGACTTGAACTGCTATCAAATATTTCTGAAAATCTCTGGGGCGGTTGTCCCTCTGGATGCAACCTACTGACTTGAACTGCTATCAAGTATTTCTGCAAATCTCTGGGGCGGTTGTCCCTCTGGATGCAACCTACTGACTTGAACTGCTATCAAGTATTTCTATAAATCTCTGGGGCGGTTGTCCCTCTGGATGCAACCTACTGACTTGAACTGACTTGAACTGCTATCAAGTATTTCTACAAATCTCTGGGGCGGTTGTCCCTCTGGATGCAACCTACTGACTTGAATGACTTGAACTGACTTGAACTTCAAACTGACTTGAACTTCAAAATGACTTAAACTTCAAAATGACTGAAAACTGTCTTGAGACTGTCTTGAGACTGACTGAAAACTGACTGAAAACTGACTGAAAACTGAAAATGACTGAAAATGACTGCACTCGAACTGCTGTCAAGTGTCTCCATAAACTATAAACTCTCTGTTTCTCTATTATAATGCACAATAAATGCACAATAATTTCAAGTCAATTTAATTCAATAATTTGAAAAAATTGTAAAAAAAATAAAAAATGTAAACAACATTTCACTCGAATGTACGCGAAGGTACGGTAATATTATGTTTGGTACATAAAATAAAATTATTTTATACTAACTATACTAGTGAAAATAATTCGGTTGAAATAAAAAGAAATGTATCATTGGTGTAGTGAATGTTCACTGTGTTTCTTGTAACTCTGGCTTGATACTACTTATTAACTGTTAATAATAGTGACTTCTCAAATGTTTAGAGATTACTTTAAAAAAAAAGTTCTGTACTTAACAAGATTCCTACGGCGAAATCCTTGGAGACGTGTCCTGAAGACGTCTTGCTGGCTACTTGTTCTTGGATGAAGACTAGGCGTGGAAAACTTGGAGTCGTGACACACCGGTTCAAGGCTGGATGTGACGAACTGGAAGTCGTGACACGCCGGTCAACTGGATGCTGGTTCTAGTTCCAGGGTCTGGAAGACTGGAAGAATCCTGGATGTAGAGGTCGCCAGTTTCTTATTCTGGGGCAGGGTCGCCACTTTTTGTTAACCCCTCCGTCTATAGCCTGGGTTGGTTCGAAGTTCACGGGTCTTCCGGTTAGGAGGCAGCAACGGACCTATTACTTGCAGTAGTTTCTTCTATACTACTCTCCGAGTTCTTCTTTAGTGTCTCGGAGGATTCTGAGAGGCTTATTAAATTCTCTGAGGGTTCCTCCCGATTCTTCTTGTAACGTATCGGGAGATTTTAATGACTACGTTCTCTGAAGAGAGCACGGCTCGAAGGAAAAGATAAAAAAACTTTCTTTTACTGTAATTTACTGCTAAAATGTACAGGCAATGCTCAGCCTCTAAGTCCAATTTACAGGGGGAGGGGTTCGACCTCTTTCGACCATGGCTCAGGCCGGAATTTAAAAGTGAGGAGGCGAGGGCCTCCTCAAGGAGGGCTCCTCCTCGCCCAAAGGCTGCTAACAAGGGAGTGTCTCTTATGTTACAAATACAAGCATCATATAAGTCTAAATGTTGGGGGAGTGCAGTTGAAGGTTAAGTTCCCCCTTTAAACACATATCAGAATTTTGAAAGATTTCAAAATAAAACGAAAAAATAAATAACAAAAAAATAATAATCGTAATATCGCCGAGTATACATTCCTAAATGGCGACAATTTCGGAGTAGTACATTGAGTACAATCTAAGTACATTATTAAGTACATTGTAATTTTGGTTTACTACAACTATGATTATAATTACGAATCAATTCACATTCACTTATTATCGTCAATTACAGTTTCATTCTTCTTTCTCTTCGCCCGTTCCCGCCTCTATGCGGGGTCGGCGTTTCTGACCAGCCTCCTCCACACAGCCCGGTCCTGGGCTTCTTCCTCCGACAAACCCTTCTCCCTCAAATCGTCCCTCACCTTCTCCATCCACCTTCGCTTCGGTCTGCCTCTCTTTCTCCTGCCATGCACCTCCATATTCAGCGTTCTCTTACCCACATAATCTTCGTCCCCTCTCATCACATGTCCATACCATTTCAGTCTACTTTCTTGTATCTTCCTCGAGATTTCTCCAACCTTTGTTGTGCCCCTTATCCTTTCATTCCTTACTCTATCCAACCTTGTCACTCCGCACATCCATCTCAGCATTCTCATCTCCGTTACATCTAGTCTTTTCTCATGATCTTTCTTTATAGCCCAAGACTCAGCCCCATACATCATAGCCGGTCTTACCACAGTCTTATACACCTTTCCCTTAACCCTTGCGCCTATTCTTCGGTCAAACACACCCTGAAACTTTCTTCCAATTTTTCCAACCAGATTGCACTCTGTGTGTTATTTCTGTGTCCAGCTCACCGTCCTCAGCCACTGTCGATCCCAAGTACGTAAACTTACTTACTCTCTTTAACCTCGCTCCCTCTAAACTAATTTCTGAGTCTTGATTTTCGTAGAACCTCAGGTACTCCGTTTTCTTTCTGCTGATTTTCAACCCTCTTTCTTCAAAAGCCCTCCTCCATTCCTCCAATTTTCTTTCTACTACTTCTCTCCTGTTGCTGCACAGAACAATATCGTCTGCAAAGAGCATACACCAAGGGGATTGATCTTTTATCCCCTGGGCCAACACATCCATAATCAAAACAAAAAGGTACGGGCTCAAAGAAGATCCCTGATGTAGAAACCCTCACGGGGAACCATTCCGTTACACCTACACTACTCCTAACCTGGGTCCTCGCTCCTTCATACATACTTTGCACCAACCTAACGTACTTCTCCGGCACACCTTTCTCTCTCATACACCTCCAAACCTCCTGGCGTGGCACTCTATCATATGCTTTCTCTAGGTCGATGAAAACCATGTGCAGTCCCTTAAAGTACATTAATTACATCATATTAAATTATTACAGTTAATTATAGTTAAACAGTTAACTATAGCTTTGTTTTGTTTTGTTTCGACAGTGTTTCATATTTATAGACAATTAAGATGTTAGGAATATAATACAAAGAACATGGGCACATACGGTAAATATTATATATAACATAACACACATAATAATGTTTTATAAATTCGAAGCAACAAGAGAGAAGATTTTCACCTCAGAAGAACTCGCTTTTCCTGCTGTCAGCGGAATTCGAACACTCGTATAAGCATTTATGAATATCTTGCGAGAAGTGAAATAATTAAAAGAAAAAGTAAAAAGAATACACGTGAACGTATTTACATGTACGTAACTATGTACGTATTCATGATCATCATGGGACATGTACGAATGCACAAAGTATTGTACACATATTGGTAGTCGCACAATAGGTTGACAATAGGTAGACAATAGGTAGCTGAATGAATAATTAATAAATTAACAAAAGATAAAGGTCAAGAAAGGAAATGGACCTATGAATGAACAACATATAAATAATAATAGGTTAAAGAATTTACCATACATTGAATATGAAAGATAGCCACATACTAAATACATGATTCAGTATTGAAGGTATGGAAAACGTGAAGGGAATTAAGTTACTTTATGACGTTATAGTTATTTACTTCATACGTACAGTATAAGTCATTATTGGAAGAATTTAGAAGAGATGAATTAGAGAAATACAGTAATGAAAATAAGTACAAACACGGGTTCAAATCATGCCACATGCAATATGCATGCATAATCTAATAAAATTTAGGGATGAGGGTTAGATGCAAGACAACAATAATTAACTATCATAAAGTCTATAATAAATGGAAAATGGAGATATGGGTGACATTCTGATAGAAATGTTAAACGATCTAAACCGTCGATTGTCTTGTGTGTACTTTAAGGGAATGAAATTAAGAGACATTCGCTTCTCACAACGAACCTTCAATGACACAACATGGATTCGACTTAACCATAGAAATGGTAGGTCGCATGGTTGTGAAACTGCAAAAATAAGGGGTTCCAAAAAACCTTAGCCCCCCCCATTTGCAGTTAACATGTTTACTTATATCGAAATAGTTTTAGTGATTATAAAAATATATAAAATTCTTTATTTATTGCAGGTATTAAAATTACTCTAGCTGATAAAATGATAATATAATGGCTTCTCAATTAATTGGTGATTCGGAGAGGCAACGTGTGATAGATCGCATACGAGCAATAACACTTCGGGAAGCTCGTGATGCTGGAGCCACCTTTATAACACGTTCATGCGTTGCCAGAAAGTTGTGAAGAAGTGAGGACTTCTTCAAAAGAAATTGGAATAAAACTTTGGATGAATGTGAAATGGATACAACCAAATCTGGGCGCCCAAATTTGTCACTCTCTCAGGAAACAAAAGACATCATTGAAAGCGGTACGCGTAAGCGGAAAAACAACTATCCGGCAACTATATATATATATATATATATGTGTATATATAATATATATATATATATATATATACATACACATATATATATATATATATGTTAAACACAGACCGTGCATGGAACAAGGAACTCTTCTGGGAAAATTAAATCCACTATAGTCCGAATAAGTAATGGTAAATGACAAATACCATAGTTTTTCTTTTCCATGATCCTAGCCCGACGTGGGCAACGGGTCTCTCGCAAAGAGATCCCATAAATATAGCTTCCCTCACCAGCTATCTGCAAAGCAGACAGGATCCAGCTTTGGGACATGGACCTAGGGTTTAAAGCAAGCCTAGTCCCTACATTCAGAACCTCTATATAAGTAAAAGACTCGTTGCAATCACGTCGGATTGAATAAACAAAGAAAAAGGGGTATATTGTATTTTTAGCCAAAAAAACCAAAACTTAAACCTCAACCGGGACATTGAGCGTCCACTTTTCAAGGCACGTAACACGTCCGTTTAATATATACAAACTCAGAATGGTCCCCTGAGAAATTTATATGTTAAACACAGACCGTGCATGGAACAAGGAACTCTTCTGGGAAAATTAAATTCACTATAGTCCGAATAAGTAATGGTAAATGACAAATACCATAGTTTTTCTTTTCCATGATGCTAGCCCGACGTGGGCAACGGGTCTCTCGCAAAGAGATCCCATAAATATAGCTTCCCTCACCAGCTATCTGCAAAGCAGACAGGATCCAGCTTTGGGACATGGACCTAGGGTTTAAAGCAAGCCTACTCCCTACATTCAGAACCTCTATATAAGTATATTAAACTATATAAGTATATTAAACTATATAAGTATATTAAACGGACGTGTTACGTGCCTTGAAAAGTGGACGCTCAATGTCCCGGTTGAGGTTTAAGTTTTGTTTTTTTTGGCTAAAAATACAATAGTTACCCCTTTTTCTTTGTTTATTCAATCCGACGTGAATGCAACGAGTCTTTTACTTATATAGAGGTTCTGAATGTAGGGACTAGGCTTGCTTTAAACCCTAGGTCCATGTCCCAAAGCTGGATCCTGTCTGCTTTGCAGATAGCTGGTGAGGGAAGCTATATTTATGGGATCTCTTTGCGAGAGACCCGTTGCCCACGTCGGGCTATCATCATGGAAAAGAAAAACTATGGTATTTGTCATTTACCATTACTTATTCGGACTATAGTGGATTTAATTTTCCCAGAAGAGTTCCTTGTTCCATGCACGGTCTGTGTTTAACATATAAATTTCTCAGGGGACCATTCTGAGTTTGTGTATATATATATATATATATATATATATATATATATATATATATATATATAAATGAATAATGAATAATTATTATATAATCAAATATTCATTTTTACATAAGAACCAAAATCGCCTAACGCGAGTTTGGATGAAATTTTTATTTGATGCTTTCTACGGGGCTCCAATAAACCTTAGCCCCCCCGCCCATGTCCTAAACCATTAGAAGTACAGTAAAATTAAACTTACCTTACAAAAGAGAATTTAATCCTGCATTTAATGAGAAACAATTAAAACTTGGTGTTCCCGCCATTGGCTTCCAAGACAGCCTGAATTCGCTTTGGGTAGCTTGCCAAAAGTGACGTGAGTAGATCTTGATCGTTACACACATTTGCTAAAACAGTTTCAATGTGTTGCGTCATTGTATCCTTCGAAAATCGATTTGCTGCAGGTTCTTCAAACAAGAGACATTCAACCTTGTCCTTTATAACTGAACCAATGTGTTCACAGACGTTCAGGTCAGGAGAATTTCCTGGCCATTCTTCATTTCCAAAGAAATCGATCTCATGCTTCCGCAACAACTGTTGAGTGGCTAATGCCTTAAAGCAGGGGGCCTTATCGTGCAGAAGTGTGACCTGATCGACATCCATAACATAGTTTGGGTTTCTTAGAAAAGGAATGACATGCTGGGATAGAATAATATCACGAAAATACTGTCCATCCCAACTCTGACCATTTGGCTTCAGCACCCACATGAGCTTCTTTGCAGTGAACAAAACAAACACACCAACACAGTCTAGACTTTTTAATAATTCGCGATAATGTTCATTGTCATTGATTTCATCTGGTGTTGTGGCCCACACTCGATCATTTTGGTAGTTAGGCCGACGTGTTACGTAAAAAAAAATTCATCGGAGACAGCTAAATGCATGAAATCATCCACATCCCAATCTTCAAGATAATGGGCAAACCACATTCTGTCATCGATGTTAAATTGAGTTTTTCTTGGCTTTGGAAGTTCATGCCAAGGCTTTAAACCTTGCCTATGACGGTACAGTCGAATGATCTCACCACTTCGATCTCTCTAGAAAGGTTAGCAGCTATTTTTCCACTTACGCGTACCGCTTTCAATGATGTCCTTTGTTTCCTGAGAGAGTGGCAAATTTGGGCGCCCAGATTTGGTTGTATCCATTTCACATTCATCCAAAGTTTTATTCCAATTTCTTTTGACAAAGTTCTCACTTCTTCGCAACTTTTTGGCAACCCATGAACGTGTTATAAAGGTGGCTCCAGCATCACGAGCTTCCCGAAATGTTATTGCTCGTATGCGATCTATCACACGTTGCCTCTCCGAATCACCAATTAATTGAGAAGCCATTATATTATCATTTTATCAGCTAGAGTAATTTTAATACCTGCAATAAATAAAGAATTTTATATATTTTTATAATCACTAAAACTATTTCGATATAAGTAAACATGTTAACTGCAAATGGGGGGGGCTAAGGTTTTTTGGAACCCCTTATTTTTGCAGTTTCACAACCATGCGACCTACCATTTCTATGGTTAAGTCGAATCCATGTTGTGTCATTGAAGGTTCGTTGTGAGAAGCGAATGTCCCTTAATTTCATTCCCTTAAAGTACACACAAGACAATCGACGGTTTAAATCGTTTAACATTTCTATCAGAATGTCACCCATATCTCCATTTTCCATTTATTATAGACTTTATGATAGTTAATTATTGTTGTCTTGCATCTAACCCTCATCCCTAAATTTTATTAGATTATGCATGCATATTGCATGTGGCATGATTTGAACCCGTGTTTGTACTTATTTATTCATTACTGTATTTCTCTAATTCATCTCTTCTAAATTCTTCCAATAATGACTTATACTGTACGTATGAAGTAAATAACTATAACGTCATAAAGTAACTTAATTCCCTTCACGTTTTCCATACCTTGAATACTGAATCATGTATTTAGTATGTGGCTATCTTTCATATTCAATGTATGGTAAATTCTTTAACCTATTATTATTTATATGTTGTTCATTCATAGGTCCATTTCCTTTCTTGACCTTTATCTTTTGTTAATTTTATTAATTATTCATTCAGCTACCTATTGTCTACCTATTGTCAACCTATTGTGCGACTACCAATATGTGTACAATACTTTGTGCATTCGTACATGTCCCATGATGATCATGAATACGTACATAGTTACGTACATGTAAATACGTTCACGTGTATTCTTTTTACTTTTTCTTTTAATTATTTCACTTCTCGCAAGATATTCATAAATGCTTATACGAGTGTTCGAATTCCGCTGACAGCAGGAAAAGCGAGTTCTTCTGAGGTGAAAATCTTCTCTCTTGTTGCTTCGAATTTATAAAACATTATTATGTGTGTTATGTTATATATATATATTTACCGTATGTGCCCATGTACTTTGTATTATATTCCTAACATCTTAATTGTCTATAAATATGAAACACTGTCGAAACAAAACAAAACAAAGCTATAGTTAACTGTTTAACTATAATTAACTGTAATAATTTAATATGATGTAATTAATGTACTTTAAGGGACTGCACATGGTTTTCATCGACCTAGAGAAAGCATATGATAGAGTGCCACGCCAGGAGGTTTGGAGGTGTATGAGAGAGAAAGGTGTGCCGGAGAAGTACGTTAGGTTGGTGCAAAGTATGTATGAAGGAGCGAGGACCCAGGTTAGGAGTAGTGTAGGTGTAACGGAATGGTTCCCCGTGAGGGTTGGTCTACATCAGGGATCTTCTTTGAGCCCGTACCTTTTTGTTTTGATTATGGATGTGTTGGCCCAGGGGATAAAAGATCAATCCCCTTGGTGTATGCTCTTTGCAGACGATATTGTTCTGTGCAGCAACAGGAGAGAAGTAGTAGAAAGAAAATTGGAGGAATGGAGGAGGGCTTTTGAAGAAAGAGGGTTGAAAATCAGCAGAAAGAAAACGGAGTACCTGAGGTTCTACGAAAATCAAGACTCAGAAATTAGTTTAGAGGGAGCGAGGTTAAAGAGAGTAAGTAAGTTTACGTACTTGGGATCGACAGTGGCTGAGGACGGTGAGCTGGACACAGAAATAACACACAGAGTGCAATCTGGTTGGAAAAATTGGAAGAAAGTTTCAGGGGTGTTGTGTGACCGAAGAATAGGCGCAAGGGTTAAGGGAAAGGTGTATAAGACTGTGGTAAGACCGGCTATGATGTATGGGGCTGAGTCTTGGGCTATAAAGAAAGATCATGAGAAAAGACTAGATGTAACGGAGATGAGAATGCTGAGATGGATGTGCGGAGTGACAAGGTTGGATAGAGTAAGGAATGAAAGGATAAGGGGCACAACAAAGGTTGGAGAAATCTCGAGGAAGATACAAGAAAGTAGACTGAAATGGTATGGACATGTGATGAGAGGGGACGAAGATTATGTGGGTAAGAGAACGCTGAATATGGAGGTGCATGGCAGGAGAAAGAGAGGCAGACCGAAGCGAAGGTGGATGGAGAAGGTGAGGGACGATTTGAGGGAGAAGGGTTTGTCGGAGGAAGAAGCCCAGGACCGGGCTGTGTGGAGGAGGCTGGTCAGAAACGCCGACCCCGCATAGAGGCGGGAACGGGCGAAGAGAAAGAAGAATGAAACTGTAATTGACGATAATAAGTGAATGTGAATTGATTCGTAATTATAATCATAGTTGTAGTAAACCAAAATTACAATGTACTTAATAATGTACTTAGATTGTACTCAATGTACTACTCCGAAATTGTCGCCATTTAGGAATGTATACTCGGCGATATTACGATTATTATTTTTTTGTTATTTATTTTTTCGTTTTATTTTGAAATCTTTCAAAATTCTGATATGTGTTTAAAGGGGGGAACTTAACCTTCAACTGCACTCCCCCAACATTTAGACTTATATGATGCTTGTATTTGTAACATAAGAGACACTCCCTTGTTAGCAGCCTTTGGGCGAGGAGGAGCCCTCCTTGAGGAGGCCCTCGCCTCCTCACTTTTAAATTCCGGCCTGAGCCATGGTCGAAAGAGGTCGAACCCCTCCCCCTGTAAATTGGACTTAGAGGCTGAGCATTGCCTGTACATTTTAGCAGTAAATTACAGTAAAAGAAAGTTTTTTTATCTTTTCCTTCGAGCCGTGCTCTCTTCAGAGAACGTAGTCATTAAAATCTCCCGATACGTTACAAGAAGAATCGGGAGGAACCCTCAGAGAATTTAATAAGCCTCTCAGAATCCTCCGAGACACTAAAGAAGAACTCGGAGAGTAGTATAGAAGAAACTACTGCAAGTAATAGGTCCGTTGCTGCCTCCTAACCGGAAGACCCGTGAACTTCGAACCAACCCAGGCTATAGACGGAGGGGTTAACAAAAAGTGGCGACCCTGCCCCAGAATAAGAAACTGGCGACCTCTACATCCAGGATTCTTCCAGTCTTCCAGACCCTGGAACTAGAACCAGCATCCAGTTGACCGGCGTGTCACGACTTCCAGTTCGTCACATCCAGCCTTGAACCGGTGTGTCACGACTCCAAGTTTTCCACGCCTAGTCTTCATCCAAGAACAAGTAGCCAGCAAGACGTCTTCAGGACACGTCTCCAAGGATTTCGCCGTAGGAATCTTGTTAAGTACAGAACTTTTTTTTTAAAGTAATCTCTAAACATTTGAAAAGTCACTATTATTAACAGTTAATAAGTAGTATCAAGCCAGAGTTACAAGAAACACAGTGAACATTCACTACACCAATGATACATTTCTTTTTATTTCAACCGAATTATTTTCACTAGTATAGTTAGTATAAAATAATTTTATTTTATGTACCAAACATAATATTACCGTACCTTCGCGTACATTCGAGTGAAATGTTGTTTACATTTTTTATTTTTTTTACAATTTTTTCAAATTATTGAATTAAATTGACTTGAAATTATTGTGCATTTATTGTGCATTATTATAATAGAGAAACAGAGAGTTTATAGTTTATGGAGACACTTGACAGCAGTTCGAGTGCAGTCATTTTCAGTCATTTTCAGTTTTCAGTCAGTTTTCAGTCAGTTTTCAGTCAGTCTCAAGACAGTCTCAAGACAGTTTTCAGTCATTTTGAAGTTTAAGTCATTTTGAAGTTTAAGTCAGTTTGAAGTTCAAGTCAGTTCAAGTCATTCAAGTCAGTAGGTTGCATCCAGAGGGACAACCGCCCCAGAGATTTGTAGAAATACTTGATAGCAGTTCAAGTCAGTTCAAGTCAGTAGGTTGCATCCAGAGGGACAACCGCCCCAGAGATTTATAGAAATACTTGATAGCAGTTCAAGTCAGTAGGTTGCATCCAGAGGGACAACCGCCCCAGAGATTTGCAGAAATACTTGATAGCAGTTCAAGTCAGTAGGTTGCATCCAGAGGGACAACCGCCCCAGAGATTTTCAGAAATATTTGATAGCAGTTCAAGTCAGTAAGTCAATTTAAGTCAGTTCAAGTCAGTTTAAGTCAGTCAGTTCAAGTCAGTTCAAGTCAGTCAGTCAGTTAGTTTCAAGTCAGTCAGTCAGTCAGTCAGTTTCAAGTCATTCAGTCAGTTTCAAGTCAGTCAGTCAGTTTTATGTCAGTCAGTCAGTTTTAAGTCAGTCAGTCAGTTTCAAGTCAGTTGTAGTCAGTTGCAAGTCAGTTGTAGTCAGTTGCAAGTCAGTTGTAGTCAGTCCCAAGTCAGTTGTAGTCAGTCCCAAGTCAGTTGTAGTCAGTCCCAAGACAGTTGTAGTCAGTCCTAAGTCAGTTGTAGTCAGTCCCAAGACAGTTGTAGTCAGTCCCAAGACAGTTGTAGTCAGTCCCAAGTCAATTGTAGTTCAAGTCAAGTTCAAGTCAAGTTCAAGCCAAGTTCAGTACAGTCAATTTAATTCAACCTTTTTTGTTGTAAAAGAGAATTTAATTGAACCTGAATTTAAGAGAATTTAATTAAAGAAAACTGAATTTAAGAGAATTCAAGAGAATTTAATTCAACCTGAATTGGCAAGTTTGTGTCTTTAATTCAACCTTTTTTTGTGTTGTAAGAAAAAGGAAATTGACAGATTGTCTCTTTTTGTACGCAGTAATTGCCTATATAAATATATAGGTAAAATTATATATTTTATTGTTTGTAACCAAAACAGTTTTTACAAATGTTTGTAACGATTTTTATAATTATTGTGATGTATATGATGACAGTAATAGTGTAGTAACTAATCGATCATGTCCCAATGACTTCTTTTTAAATTACTATGGGGAGGAACATGCCGTCCCTTGTTTTGTTTGAACTCCTTTAATTTGTGTTCTGTGCAGTGTGATAATCAATGTTTTCCTAAAGAGCAAGGTGCTCACGAAAAGATATATTGTTAATTTCAGACATCATATCTCCCCGATTGGTCACTCTCGATTCCCCCAAATGTATTACTCTAAATTTACCTTGCTCCGTATGTTCGTGAAATTTACCCGTTATGACCGAACATAACCTCAATTTAGGTGAAGTTGTTTTTTAATTAATTGTATTATATGGAACCTATAATCCCATGTTCAGTTCATTGTAATTTATAATTGATTTCTATTTTCAATTTTTATTTTATTTTTTTTTTATTCAATTAATCGTGAGTGATTGTCGATAAATTGTTATTATACCATTTGTAAGGTATCAAACACAATTATAGCCAATTTGAACACTCTATACCAGAACACCATTTTTCCCTTTCTAATAATTTTGTTACACCATTCTAATATTACTAATTACATAATTGTACTCTCCCCATGAATTTTACTAAACCCCGTTATCTCCTATGCCCCGTCAAATCGTCAAATAAAATTCAGTTGTCGTATTGATCCTTCTGGTTAATATTAATGGTTATGTACCGTTCATATATGGCTATGAATGTTACTAGTCGAATTTAATTCCATGTTTAAATTCAATTTTAATACCGTGAGATTTACATTAATATACGTGCAACTGATTTAATTACATAAAATCTATAATCCTAATTGAATTTTATTACTTTTGACACATAACTACACACTTGACCCCAGGTCTATACATCATCCATTACGTAATTTTATCTTTCTCCCCCTCTATATTCTTAATGGTTAACAACATCTAAGTATCTAAAACTGTAACTAAACAAATTTTTGTTTTTACTAAATTAATTTTACTTTTTTTTTAATAAATTTTAATATTACACTATACCAACTTATTCGTACTTGCAATAAGCTAACATTTCTGCGATCGTTCTCCCACTGCTGAAGACTATCCAACAATAAAAATTTAAGTCGATTTTTACCTACACTAGTCCATCAAATTAGTTTATTGATTGTACGATCATGGTAACTTTGGATATTCATGAACTTTAAAATTTAAACTTTTCCCTTTTTCCTACTATTCATTATGTATGTAATCTTTTTTTCACAGGAGAATAAATTTTTGTTAAAAATTTAATACTATAATTGATTGTCTAAATCAATTGTTTTATTTGTATTATAAAACTCATTAGTAATAATCTACTTTGAATTAATTAGGATATTATATTATTGTATTAATATCATTCTAGAGGGAAGAGCCCTGTAAAAATGAATAATGAATAATTCCCATATAACCAAATATTCATTTTTACATAAGAGCCAAAAGCGCCTAACGCGAGTTTGGATAAAAATTTTATTTGTTGCTTTCTATTTTTGCAGTTTCACAACCATGCGACCTACCATTTCTATGGTTAAGTCGAATCCATGTTGTGTCATTGAAGGTTCGTTGTGAGAAGCGAATGTCCCTTAATTTCATTCCCTTAAAGTACAAACAAGACAATCGACCGTTTAGTTCGTTTAACATTTCGATCGGAATGTTACCCATATCTCTACTTTCCATTTATTATAGACTTTATGATAATTAATTACTGTTGTCTTGCATCTAACTCTCATCCATAAATTTTATTAGATTATGCATACATATTGCATGTGGCACGATTTGAACCCTTGTTTGTACTTCTTTATTCATTATTGTATTTCTCTAATTCATCTTTTCTAAATTCTCCCAATAATGACTTATACTGTACGTATGAAGTAAATAATTATGACGTATTCAATGTATGGTAAATTCTTTAACCTATTATTATTTATATGTTGTTCATTCATAGGTCCATTTCCTTTCTTGACCTTTATCTTTTGTTAATTTTATTAATTATTCATTCAGCTACCTATTGTCTACGTATTGTCAACCTATTGTGCGACTACCAATATGCGTACAATACTTTGTGCATATGTACATGTCCCATGATGATCATGATTACGTACATAGTTACGTACATGTAAATACGACCACATGTATTCTTTTTACTTTTTCTTTTAATTATTTCACTTCTCGCAAGATATTCTTAAATACTTATACGAGTGTTCGAATTCCGCTGACAGCAGGAAAAGCGAGTTCTTCTGAGGTGAAAATCTTCTTCTTGTTGCTTCGTATTTATAAAACATTATTATGTGTGTTATGTTATATATATATATATATATATATATATATATATATATATATATATATACACATATATACATTTCAACTGCAAAGAACACGCAGTATAAATAACGTAAAGATTAACGCTTGTATAGGAGAACATTCCGCGCAAGATGAGAAGAGAGAACGAACAAATGAAAAAATGAGGTAACCACCAGGGAATCGAACCCGGGATCTTCCGATTGCCGGTCAGATATGATAACCATTACACCACGGGCCTCACTCGAACAAATGCCATAATTCCTCTACATACGCGCAGAAACCAATGCCCCAAGGGGGCACCTCCCGCATGCCGTATCTATATATACATTTCAACTGCAAAGAACACGCAGTATAAATAACGTAAAGAACGGCGCTTGTATAGGAGAACATACCGCGCAAGATGAGAAGAGAGAACGAACAAATAAAAAAATGAGGTAACCACCCGGGAATCGAACCCGGGATCTTCCGATTGCCGGTCAGATATGATAACCATTACCACTGGCCTCACTCGAACAAATGCCGTAATTCCTCTACATACGCGCAGAAACCAATGCCCCAAGGGGACACCTCCCGCATGCCGTATCTATATATACATTTCAACTGCAAAGAACACGCAGTATAAATAACGTAAAGAACGACGCTTGTATAGGAGAACATTCCGCGCAAGATGAGAAGAGAGAACGAACAAGTGAAAAAATGAGGTAACCACCCTGGAATCGAACCCGGGATCTTCCGATTGCCGGTCAGATATGATAACCATTACACCACGGGCCTCACTCGAACAAATGCCGTAATTCCTCTACATACGCGCAGAAACCAATGCCCCAAGAGGGCACCTCCCAAAGAGTCAAATGGTGCATTCTTGACATTTCCTCCTGGGACACCCTGTATATTAACGATTCAGATGTCGGCCTAGTCAGTACAGTCTCAAAGTTTGTGGACGACACGAAGTTGGGTGGTAGGGCGATAAATGACAAAGATAGAGGTAAAATCCAGGAAGATCTGAATAAAATCGTTGATTGGTCAGTCACATGGCAAATGAGATTTAACGTCGATAAGTGCAAAATTTTACATATAAGTTCGCGTAATGGTAATTTTGCGTATAGTATGTCAAGGAAGGAGTTAGCAAGCGTAGAGCAGGAAAAAGATTTAGGAGTTATAGTCACTGGTGATTTAAGAGTAGCGAAACAAAGTACAGCTGCGGTTAATAAAGCGAACAAAGTGCTAGGTTTTATAGATCGGAATTTTGAGTACAAATCACGTGATATTATTGTTCCTTTTTATAAATCATTAGTTAGACCCCATTTGGAGTACGCGATCCAATTTTGGCATCCGTATATGCGAAAAGATATAAACAAAATCGAAAGAGTTCATGGACAAGCAACTAAGATGATTCCGTCGCTTAAGTCGAAGTCGTACGAGGATAGGCTTAAGGAGTTAAAATTGACTACACTCGAGACAAGGAGGCTAAGGGGTGATCTAATCCAGGTTTTTAAAATTATGAATGGGTTTGATAACGTAGAAAGAGATATCTTTTACAAAATATCTCAATATAATAGGACTAGAAACAACGGGTGTAAGTTGACAAGTTGAAGGTTCGAGACAGCAGTTGCCAAAAACTTTTTTACGAATAGAAGAGTAAATAGGTGGAATAGTTTGCTGGTAGAAGTAATTAGTAGCACGTCTAAAAACATGTTTAAAAATTGATTAGATACATATGTTGATAGATTGGGTATAATTTTAGGTAGTAAAATTAAGGCCTTGTGGTTCGGAACCCACTTAAAATTGTAGGTTCTCTCCGCCACCACGGAGGACATGCACAATACACAATTATGAACACAGTTAGGTAGACAGCCATGAGTGGATCCTATGGTCTTTGTTGGTTTGAAACATTATAATTATAACATATATATATATATATATATATATATATATATATATATATGTATACAGGGTTTTTCAGGAGGAAAGGTCAATACTTCGGGAGGTGATAGTATCGGTCGTTGTGAGAAAAAAGTTCATATGAACATATGTCTAATTCTGAATGGTTACGGAGATAGAGCTGTTTGAATCTAATGCGCGCGCAGCTCTTCCCCCCACCTTCCCTCCCCTATAACCTTGAACCATGTAAGCTGTAATGTAAGCATGTAACATAAGCCATTCGACAGCTGACTGTTGTGAGTGACATTGTTTGGTGTTTGAAGCAGTGTTAAGAATGCCACACACCTTCACACATGCCGAACTTGCAGATATGGTGTATGTCTACGTTTTTTGCGATGGAAGTGCAACAGCTGCTGTTGCAGAATACCGTCGACGGTTTCCGAACCGCAGAATTCCGGATCGAAGAGTGTTTACTAGGGTCTTCAACACATTGCCTGAGATTGGTACACTTCCCAGCGTTCATGTTTCATCTGAACGTGAAGGTCAACAAGATGTGGATGAAGTGGAAAACATTCTTCAGTTGGTAGAGCGTCGTCCTACTACTAGCTCACGAAGAATTTCTACACGTCTCGGTGTACCACACACAAGAGTATGGCGAACATTACGTGAGGAAGGCTTGCATCCATATCATGTACAGCATGTACAACACGTTCAGCCAGGAGACGCTGCCATGCGACTGGAATTGTTTCATTGGGTAAATGCTAATCGCCGATTGCTTCGATTAATACTGTTCACCGATGAAACTACTTTCATCCGTGACAATATCAACAACACTCGTAACTCTCATCGGTGGTCAGACGAAAATCCAAATGCCACTGTGGAAACAAATTTTCAACATCGCTTCTCTGCCAATGTGTGGTGCGGTATCATCGATGATCAACTGATTGGCCCTGTTACTTTAGAGAATCGTCTTACAGGACAAAGTTACCTAGAATTTCTGCAAAATGAATTGCCAGGATTATTGAAGGATGTTCCTTTGGCTACACGCGCTGGTATGTACTTTCAGCGTGACGGAGCTCCTCCACATTCTACCCGTCTGGTGATGCAATACCGAAATCAAACTTTCCCTGGTCGATGGATCAGCCGCGGTGGTCCTATTCAATGGCCACCAAGGTCTCCAGACCTCTCTCCGTTAGATTATTGTTTGTGGGGGTGGGTGAAAAGTCAAGTTTACAAAAGAAAGGTGGATACATGAGACGAATTGCTCGCGCGCATTTTGGATGCTGTGCCCGCATAAAGGAACGTCAAGATCAACTCAGACGAAAAACGCGATCTTCGCACACGAGTTGCAAAGTGCATTGAGGTTGACGGTGAGATTTTCGAAAACGTATTGTAAACTGTAACAAATTTGTCATTTCTGTATCTGATACCATTCAAAATGCCAATGGTTAAACATTAAATGTTAGAAACAGTACTTGATTTCTCTTTCTTGATTACCATTAACAATGCTTTTGTATTTAAGATTCAAACAGCTCTATCTCCGTAACCATTCAGAATTAGACATATGTTCATATGAACTTTTTTTCTCACAATGACCGATCCTATCACCTCCCGAAGTATTAACCTTTCCTCCTGAAACACCCTGTATATGTATATATATATATATATATGTGCGTGTGTGTGTGTGTTTGTATATATATATATATATATGTTAACCCTTCCGTCTATGGCCTTGGGTGGTTCGAAATCGACGGGGGTTCTTGTTGGGAGGCAGCAACGGATATTTCTCGCGATAGTTTTTCTTCTATAATATTCTAATTTGTCTCTCATTTCTTTTTTCTCATTTTATAGAACTCTTATACTTTCTCTGAAGGTTCGCCGATTTTCTTTTTATAACTGATCGGGAACTATTTTCTCTACTTTATTTACTAAGTTCTCTGAAGAGAGCCAAACTCGAAGGAGAAAAATAAAAAGTTTCTCTCACTGTAATTTACTTCTAAAAATGTACAGGTAGTGCTCTGAATTTATAGGGGTAGAGGTTCGACCTCTTTCGACCATGGCTCAGGCCGGAATCTAAAATAAAAAAGGAGGCAAGGGGCCTCTGCCCCCTCCTCTCGGAGTGAAATTTAAGAGGAAGAAAAAGAAGTAGTAGTTATTTTACAATTACATGCTTTATATATAATCTAAATTTTGGGGGAGTGCAGTTTGAAGGTTAAGTTTCCCCCTTTAAACACATGATCAGAATTTTGAAAGATTCCAAATAAAAATTAAAAAATTATAATAAAAATAATCGTATTTTCGCCGCTTATTCATTTCTAAAGGGCGAGATCATTTCGGAGTAATACATTGAGTACAATCTAAGTACATCACTGAGTACATTGTAATTTTGGCACTTATCGTTAATTACAGTTCCATTAAAGTACATTCACTACGTCATTAAGTATATTACATCATTAAGTACATTAATTACGTCATTAAGTACATTAGTCACTTACAATTCTTACAGTGTTTTTCTATTTATATATGGTTATTAGTACAAAACAAAGTACATGGGCACATACGGTATATATTTATATACAACATGACACACATGATATATAACATAAGCCACGATAATGTTTTATAAATCTGAATAAGAGCGAGAGGAGATTTTACGTTTTCAGATGCTCAATTTATGCTGTGATCATCGAATTGCGTACACTTGCATAAGCATTTTCGAGTTTATTGCGAGGCGAAATAATTAAAATAAAATAAAAAAAATAATACATGCGAACGTATTTGCACGACTTCCAACCAACAGGTACGGATGCATAAAGTTTTGTACACATTTCATAGACTGACATGAGTAAAATGAATATTTAATAAAATTGATATAGGATAATGGTCAAGATAAGATATGGACGTATGGATGAATATGGTCGAATAATAGTTATATTGCATCATACCAGACAGGCCATAACATATAAATAACGAGATATTTATATGTAACGTTTTCCTACGTCAATTCATAATCAATATGCCACGGCTATTCAATTCGTACATACAGTACCAGTCATTATTGGGAGGATTTTAAAGAAACGAATTAGAGACAAAGAGTGGGTATTAAGGACTAAGAAGTAAAACCACGGGTTCCAATCCTGCTATATGCAATGTGCATGCATAATCTAACAAAATTTAGGGAGGAAGTTTAGATGCAAGACAACCATAATAGAATAGCACAATAGAAAGCACAAATCGAAATTCTATCCAAACTCGCTCAAGCGATTTTGATTTCTCATGTAAAAATGAACATTCGAACATAAAAACCATACAAACATAAGTACTGTATGAAGACAATGAATATAAGGATCCATATAAGGATTATACAATGATTATATAGGGATTATTCATTGTTCATTTTTACACACACACACACACACATATATATATATATATATATATATATATATATATATATACATATATATTATATAAGAAAAAGCAAGGGGCCCAATACAGAACCCTGAGGAACGCCGCTCGCTTCATTAGACCAACACGACTCCGCTCCATCAACGACCACCCTCTGTTTCCTACCTCGCAACCACTCTTCTATCCAATTTATTACTACACCCCTGATTCCATGAGCCTTAGTTTTTCAATGAGTCTTTTGTACGGTACGGTGTCAAACACTTTTTAAAAATGTAAATACACTACATCAACCGCCCGATGACTATCGTAAACTTCAACCACTCTTTGAAAAAATTCTAAGAGATTAGTTAAGTAAGATTTGTTTCGCCTAAAACCGTGCTGCGTATTTCTAACTAAGTTATGCAATTCTAAGTGTTCGACTTACGATCCCTAATTATTGATTCCAGTAGCTTACCTACAAAAGACGTTAAACTGATTGGCTTATAATTTCCCGCCGGACCTTTATCACCTTTCTTAAAGATAGGTGTTACGTTTGCTAACTTGAAATTATCTGGTACGCACCCCACAGAAATAGATGCATTAAAAATCTTTGTTAGCGGCAAAACAATGCTTTCTTTTAATTCTTTTAGTTGTATGGGATATATGGAATTATTGTGATTTACGCATTTTCATGTTATCAATAGAGCCCATGACCTCCCTTTCACTAACCACAATGTTATCCAAAGTATTACCCTTATTAAAAGGTATTATGTCTATGACCATATGGATATTCATTACATCTTCTATAGTAAAAACTGACGTCAAAAATTCATTTAGCAAGGTAGCCATTTCAGAAACTAGCTCTCCGTTAAAATTTTTCAACGGCCCCCCCAAGACACTTTTTACTGGATTCCTAATGATGACGTATTGACGTATTGAAAGAATCGCTTGTAGTTTTCTTTGCCGTCACAAGCTATGGAGATTTCAAATTCGCACTTGGACTTTTTTATTACACTTTTCGCTTCACGCCTGAGAGATATGTAGTTGTTTCGTAACCACAAATTGTCTTTATCGCACTTATGTAGCCTATAAGCCCTATCTCTACTCTTTATAATATCTCCTACTCAAGATGTAAACCACAAGGGCTTGTTGTTTACTTTCGCACGCTTAATCTTGTCGGCACACATTCCTCATTTATAGTCCCCATTACGTTTTCCCAATTGACGTGTGACAATTCATTTCAAAATTTACAAAAGTCTGCGTGCTGGAAGTTAGGAATTTTAGTCGAGTTAGCTGGTTTCGAGTGACTTATTGAGAGGACAAACTCTACCATATTGTGATCGCTATTGCTTAACGGTTCTATTACTTGAACATCTGTGATTAGCCTATCATCCGTAGTTATTACTGAATCTAAAATACTGTCCAACCTCGTAGGTTCGCCAACCTTTTGAATAAGAAAGCTATCCTCGAGAAAATTAACTAAAAGATAGCCTTCCGCGTCACCCTGGATTGTCTAGTAATTCACGTTGCGCAATTAAAGTCACCCATAACTAAGGCCTGCTCACTATCTATTATTCTCTTTAGTTCACGATATAACGCTTCGTCCGTATCAGCTGTTTGATTAGGGGGCCTATATATAACCGCAATAAGAAGTTTGAAATCGTTCAATTTAAGTTCTGCTATAGTCGAATCTATCGGCTTTGGAATTGTGTGTTTTACTTCTGTAACGTTCGCAATATTATCTTTGATATACAAAATAACGCCACCTCCTCGCCTACCTATTCTGTTTTTAACAAAAAGTCTATAACCTCTAATTTGATACTCCCCTACAAAGTCACGTGTTTCAGTGCTAAGCTACGATTCATTTATCGCAATTAAATCATAGTCTTTACAAGCAATTAAAGAAAAAAATTCGTTTATTTTATTTCGTAGGCTACGAGCATTTAAGGATAGAACCTTCAAATTGTTTGTGATTGTGATACCTTCGTGAGCGTAAGGGAAATTTGAGGAAATTACGCCGGGACCGTTCGAGTTACGGCAGCCTGAAAAGAAGAGACAGTATTATAAAAAAGTTTTCCTAAACGCGCAGCTCCAACGTCATTAAGATGAAGTCCATCTCCGAGGAAGAAGTCCTTCCTGCCGTAGAAAATGCACTCCTTCCTGTTGGCAAAGAAACTTTAGGTTATTGTTGATGTAGGTCGCCTTGCTGTAGAAATCGCTACGTTGGATAATTCGAGGAAGTATACCTCTTAAAACAATCTTATTAGTTTTTTCCTTTAGTCGATCTAGTAAGTCCCTGTACCTAGGCAGCAGCTCTTCCGATCTAGAATTTAAAACGTTATTATAACACTATTAGTTATATCCTCCACCCTTGCACCAGGGTAGCGGTAACGGCGCCTACGACGAGGGTTTCTCGCACAGAATTCCTCGAGCTGCCCTCGAACAATGGAATCGCCAACGAAAGCAGAGAGGATCCAGCTTTGGGACATGGATCTAGGGTTTAAAGCAGTCTAGCCCTGCTACATTTAGAACCTCAATATAAGCAAAAGACTCGCTGCCTTCACGTCAGATTGAATACAACAAAGAAAAAGGGGTTGTTTTGAATTCCTTCAAAACAAATTTAGATAAAAAGGGTAGGACGCTAAATCTTTGGTAAACTTGTATGCTACTTTATTAACTTTTAATCTTCAATTTATTTTTATATATATCGAAACTTGACTCTAAAAAGGCAAAGTGTTAAAACCCGGGCAGATTTCCAGTATAAATTTGTATTTTTATAACTCATTTGATCTTGTGCTAAAAATCGATATTTTTCCTTACAAATCTGTATGCCTCTTTGTTAATCCTCTAATTTTTAATTTTTATTTTTTATTTTTACTTCTCCGTTTATTGCATATATATATATATATGTATGTGTGTAGATATGTATGTATATATATATATATATATGTTTGTGTGTATGTATGTATTTATTTATTTTTTTTTTCTTTCTGTAACCTATATATAGGCCGTAACCTTTTATGTACTTCAGTGTTCCTGAGGATGTCATTAGACGAAAGCGCTTGAGCACCTTTTTGTGTTTCCTTTCCTTCGTGGTTTTATTCATCATATATATATATATATATATATATATACAGGGTGGGCCGAAAGTCTGGATCCATAGGAAAATATTTATTTTAATACATAAATTACAACAAATGGTAAATACTTAAAATGAATATCAAGTTTAACTCGTAAATGCGTAGCCGTGATACTGTACAGTGGTTCGTACTCCAGTATAAACAACAAATTATAACAAATGCTCAAATTGGCGGCCTCTGACATCGAGACACTTAGGGATGGAATTTATTATTTTTAATAATTCTTCGAATTGACGTTCTCGAGATGCGTGTTTCATTTGATAATCTTCTTGTTGACTTTACTGGACTATTCGTTAAAGTTTCACATACCATTGCAGAGGTATTTTCATCAGTTGCAGTTTTTGGACGACCAGAACGCCGTCGATCATGTACACTTCCTGTTTCTTTGAAACGTTTAAACAACTTGCCAACAATCGCATGTGTTACTGGATGCTTATCAGGATGATTTCTATTGAATTCGGTAGCAACTTCTCTGTGTGTAGCGCCCTGTCTTGCGTACATGAGCACAAGTTCTACCCGGTCTTCTGTTGTTAGATTCGAAGCCATTTCTGGGCTGAAATAAAAAAGTATTTGAGTATTTATACTGGAGTAGGAACTACTGTACAGTATCACGGATACGCATTTACGAGTTAAAGTTGATATTCATTTTAAGTATTTACCATTTGTTGTAATTTATGTATTAAAATAAATATTTTCCTATGGATCCAGACTTTCGGCCCACCCTGTATATATATATATATATATATATATATATATATACAGTACAGGGTGGGCGGAAAGTAGCTCCCTAATTTAAATTACATATAAATTATGTATAAATTGTGATTGTATTGTTATATTGTTATGGTGTGTTCTCTAAAGTGGTACAATTGTAACGCTCATTTTTTTTTTTTTTCATTTCAGATGAGCTGAGCGTTTAACACTGCAGGAGCGTGCCCAGTTGGCGGCACGGTACGAAGTTTGGCAATCTGTCGTTCGAGTTCAAAGATGGTGGCGGGCCATTCACGGACCACGTGCCCAAGTGGACCCGAAAACAATCAAGAACTGCCACTCGAAGCTCATGACCACGGGGTCTGTGGCAGATGTTCGAAGATGTGGTCGCCCTTCGACATCCAGGGCCCAGGAGACGGTGCAGGCAGTTCAGGAAATGTTCGCACGGAGTCCACGAAAGTCAACTCGCCAGGCAGCTCGGGAAAGTGGACTCTCCCGCTACTCAGTGCGAACTGTGCTGAAGAAGGAGCTGAACTGGCGTGCGTGGAAGCCGCATTACTGCCAATCTCTCTCGGACGAGGACTGCGACATTCGCATGGAGTTCGGGGAAATCATGCTGGCTTGGCATGAAGACTGGCCCCATCTCTTCCGCAACATCCTCTGGAGCGACGAGGCGGTGTTCCACGTCGGAGGCTTTGTCAACCGCCACAATTGCCACTACTGGGCAGGAGAGGATCCCATGGTTACCGCTGAAAAACGGCAGAATCGGTTCAGTGTAACGGTGTGGTGTGGTATGACCTCAGATCAGGTTGTGGACCCGTTCCTTCTGCTCAACACCATGAATGCTGAGCGGTACCTTGCTATGTTGCGAAACGAGGTCTGGCCGGTTGTCAGCACATGGGAGAACATCGACGATCTGATATTTATGCAAGATGGCGCCCCTCCGCACTTCGCTCTTGTTGTCCGTGAGTGGCTGGATGCCCACTTCCCTGGGCGTTGGATGGGTCGTCGTGGTCCACATCAATGGCCAGCCAGGAGCCCCGACTTGACACCATGCGACTTCTTTCTTTGGGGGTGGGTAAAGGAAGAAGGCTACCGCACCAAACCGAGGACATTGGAAGAACTGGAGGACCGAATTCGGGAAGTCATGTCCTCCATCCCGCCGGATTTCCTGCTAAAGTCAGTGGACGCCATTCCTGGGCGGCTCCAGAAGCTGGTGGAAAGAGTTGGAGCCCACATTGAATTTGAGAGAAAACCTACCATGTATGCCTACCTTTTCATATTATTTCTTCTGAAATAAATGGATAATATACGTATTTTTTTACCAATCCAAAATAGGGAGCTACTTTCCGCCCACCCTGTACATATATATATATATATATATATATATATATATATATATATATACTGTATATATTTTAGGGTGGTTCACAAGCATAGGGAAAATTTAGCATCTGAGATTGATTTCACTTTTGGGTCTTGTTGCTTTTGTTCCTACACTTAGTGTGAATAACTGTGTGAAGTATGGTTGGTCTACGGTGTCGTTAAGAGGTCGCTCAATCATGCATGACATGTCTCACTAATGATTGATTACTAAAGTATTACTAAATTTGGCTTCTTCTTTGGTAAGAATGTGTAGAAATGCCGCCGAAGCAATCAAAAACGGTCTAGCAGTGAGGTGTGGTTACTAGGGAAAGCGGAGGAGAATTTAACTAGGGTAGGACTCCCTACCAAGCTTCAAGTCCTCCGGAAATTCATGTTCCACCATCTGGAGGAGAGGAAGACAGAATATAACAGTGCGGTGATGACCATTGAGGCTTTGATCCCGTTTTGGACAAAAGCAATCGTTCCAACGACGGATACCAGATACGTTGAGAAGAAGCTCCTGAAACTGTACGAACAATACAAGGGGCTGAAGAAGAACCGCACAAAAAATTTCCCATCCTACAGAATGAAGGACATATTTCGCGGAGACCTTGACGATGTGTTCGATCTTTCACGTCATGACGCCCTCGAGACCATGATGAATGAGGAGGACAAGAACTTCCTTGTCGCTCAGCTCGATAATCCCACTTCCTCCAGCTTTGGCCCGATTGACAAGAAAATGGCTGACCAACAAACGAGGAAGAGGATTCGGTGTGAGGCTGAGATGAACCGAGAGAAGGCCAAGCGCGAGGCGGATGCGAGATGGTCCCAGGGAGAACTGGAGGCTTCTAGTTGAAGCACATCTGAATCATCAGATTCAGATACTGTAGTTTTTAAGAAGTCAGCACGAAAACGTTCAACTCCTAAGCGATTGAAGTCTGTGATCACGCCTGACATTTCCTTAGCCTTGGATCGCCACAACAGTGACAGGAAAGGAATGGCAGTGGTCGCAGCAACTTGGACGAAGTGTCAACCTCACGCAGCACCATTCGTCGCGTGAGACAATGTACACGTGAAGCGGTGTGCCGCGAAGATCAGGCCACTTTCAAGACCCATGAGCCCCTTCTCTTGCACTGGGATAGTAAGATGCTTACAGATATCTCCATTGGTTATAGGTGGTGGACCGTGTGGTTGTGCTTGTAACCGGTAACGGGGAAGAGAAACTCCTTGGAGTTCCAATGGTAACTGCTGCAACTGGAGCATCTCAGGCTCAGGCGTGCCTGAAGCTTGTGGACGACTGGTCTTTGAGGGGCAACGTTCGAGGTCTTGTTTTCGATACAACTGCGTCCAACACGGGACTTCATGCTGGAGCTTGTACTCTCATTGAAAAAGAGTTGGGTATTGATCTGGTGTGGATCGCTTGCCGACACCACGTGGTAGAAGTCGTCCTTGCTGCGGCCTTCGGTGCTTGTTTCGGAACATCCAGTGGACCTGAAATTGACCTATTCAAGCGCTTCAAGAAGCACTGGGTTTTCATTGATCGCAGCAAGTTCGAGAGTGCACCCGACAGCCTGTTCATTGAAACAGCAGAGCAGAGGAAGGAAATGGTCTCCTACTACAAGGAGGCTGTCAAGAAGAAGAGCCTGCGGGACGACTATGATGAACTGATGCTTCTCTACCTCCTTTTCTTGGGAGGGAAGCTTGACGGTCCTTTGAGAATTCGAATCCCTGGAGCCATGCACCATGCGCGATGGATGGCCAAGGCCATTTACACGCTCAAGGTGTTCCTATTCAGAGATCAATTCACCTTGCTTCAGACCGAGAAACGGAACATCGAGGAACTAAGCCTATTTATCACGCTCCTTTACGGCCGCTATTGGAACGAGGCCAGTGTTGCATACATGGCTCCATTGAATGACTTCACTTTCTTGCGCCAGCTGAAAGCTCACCCAGGAAAGACGACGACGCGGCATTTGCCGCGATGAAGCGCCATTTGTGGTTCATTTCTGAGCACTTAATCCCTTTGGCACTGTTTGATCCTCGAGTTCACGCGTCCACGAAGGAGAGGATTGCTCACAACATCGTAGCTGTTCCCGAAAAAGGAAAAGGACTCAAGCGCGTGGACGGAAAAACGTTCTCCTCGAGCAATCCCTTGGAATTCTATGCCACCAAACGTTCAGCAATCTTCTTCAACCTCGTCATGCAGCACGGAAGTGAACAGGCGCAATCATTCCTGTCCAAGACACCAAATGATTGGAACACAGATCCAGCTTACCAAGGAATGAAGGAACGTGTAAAGAAGATGGCAGTGGTTAACGATTTCGCAGAAAGAGGAGTTGCGCTCATTAAGGCTTTCAACAGCACAATCACGAAGGATGAAGCGCAAAAGCAGTACCTTCTCCGCACAGTCGCTCAGCACGGCAAGGAATTCAAAGAGCCGACTAAAACTGGTCTCAAGAAGACCTAAAGATCTTGTTCCGCTGTTATTTGTTCCGCTGTTATAATTTCATAATATATTAATATATATATATATATATATATATATATATATATATATATATATATATATATATATATATATATATATATATATATATATGTGTCCCAAAAGTCTCCATACATAGGGAAAATTAGCACTTTTTAGCAAAATGTAACTTTATTTACAAAACATTCTCTACATGATTGCCATTTCTTTGTAAACACACACGGATGCGTCTCTCCCACTCATGGTGAACTCGTGTTAACACATTTGGTGTAAGTTTGGCAACAGTGTCGTGTGTGATGTGCTTGCCATGTTTCCTGTTGAAGTTCATTGCAACCTTGCGACAGCTTCCCGATCCAGCCAGGAAAATGATTGCAATACATTCTTCTTTTGACAAAGGCATTCTTAAAGAGTATCTGAAAAAAAAAAAATATTAGCTATCTATTGAGACTTTTGGGAGACATTTTGCAACAAAGTGCTAATTTTCCCTATGTATGGAGACTTTTGGGACACCCTGTATATATATAATATATTCATAAATTGAGTCATTATCCTTGTTCAATAAATGTTCCAGTCATAAATTGTCAAGTCATTATTCAAATTGTTTAATTTTGAGCGAGTGCATAAAAAGGTCCTAGAGCAAAGATAATTCACTGGGCAACAAAAAAAATTTTTTTCGTGTCCCAAGAATGAAAATACCTTATTCTTATAGTATTTTCTGTGCTGAATCCAAATAAGTTTGTAAAATTTCTCTATCAGGTCTGGTTTTTGTGTGACATGCAATTTAATTTTTAAAAACCCATATAGTTACATACTTATTAAAATATGATCGAAAAGACATACCTGTAGTTTAAAAAGTAGCTTGTTTTGATTTTCTGCTGTGCTTTGCCTCAGGCATGTCTCTCTTAAGAGTCCAGCAATAGTGAGCCAGCATACTGGGGCTCCATTTGCCTTGGTAACGGTTTTCCATGGCAGAAATATCCTGATGAAAACGCTCACCATGTTCGTCGCTTACCGCACCCAGGTTTTCCGGAAAAAAGTCCAAGTGAGAGTCAAAGAAATGAACCTTTAATGACATATTGCACCCCATTGCTTGGTAAGACTTAAGAAGATCTCCTACTATTTCAGGATAGTTTTCGGCCTTGTGATTTCCCAAAAAATTTGTGCAGACACTTTTGAAACTCTGCCACGCAGCTTTCTCAACTTCATTCAACTCTCCTTCAAATCTCTCATCTCTTAACAATTCTCTGATCTGAGGGCCTACAAAAATGCCTTCTTTAATCTTGGCATCACTGATCCGGGGAAACTTATTTCTCAAGTATGTAAATCCTGTTTGCGCTTTATCCATCGCTTTAACAAAGTTTTTCATAAGTCCAAGCTTGATATGCAAAGGAGGAAGGTACACTTTCTCAGGGTCAACAAGTGAACTATTCACAACATTTTTCTTGCCTGGAACAAGTGAGGTGCGTTTTGGCCAATCCTTCTTAACGTAGTGGTTTTGCTTGACCCTACTGTCCCACTCACATAAAAAACAACAGTACTTGGTGTAACCTAGCTGCAACCCTAGCAAAAGTGCAATGACCTTCAGATCTCCACAGATATTCCACTTATTTTTCTGATACTGAAACTTTTCTAAAAGCAACTTCATGTTGTCGTATGACTCTTTCATGTTTGCAGCATGTGCAATAGGTACAGAAGGAAATTTATTTCCGTTGTGAAGAAGGACTGCTTTCAAGCTGACTTTTGAGGAGTCAATGAACAATCGCCACTCATCCACGTTATGTTCATGACCAAGAGCCCCCATGACTGAATTAACATCTTTACAAAACACAAGTCCATCTTCATGGGAGAACCATTCTTTGAATTCATCATGGCGGCTGCGGAAAAAACAAACTTTAGTGTCACGTTGCAGGAGATTCCAACCCTTTAATCTTGAACCTAAAAGTTCAGCCTGCTTCTTAGATAATTTCAAATCACGAACTAGGTCATTTAGATCTCCTTGTGACAGTAAATGTGGTTCATTGGAGGAACAGGTAGCCTGGAATGTTGGATCAGAAATGTCTTCATCTTTTTCCTCGTGATATGCTACAGCTACGTTTGATTCCTCATCACTTAAACTTACATGTTCAGGAGGATTTGGTACTGGAAGTTGAGCACTGTGGGGAACTGGTCTCATTACAGATGGTAGATTAGGGTATTTCATAAGGCTCTTTGTTTCTTAAATGATCCCCTTTGTATTTACCAGGCAGAAATAGCAGTCTGTTGTGTGATCTTTGGGTTCCCTCCAAATCATTGGAATAGCAAATGGCATGTGACGTGAACCGTTTAGCCATCCTGTAAGTAGTCTTACACATGTCACACAACAAATGTGAGGGGCCCAACTCTTGTCCTGATCGCCTACTTTACATCCGAAATAAAGTTCATAGCATTTTTATACTAATGGTGTAAAGTTACGTTTCTGGGATTTTAAAGTTAGATCACCACTTACATAACAAAGGAATTAGGATGATTCAGACAGTTCCGCGGCATTACAAAACATCTATATGAATACAACACTGGTGTAAAATTAACAAGAAGCAACAGACACTAGCTGTTAACACTGTGACATTTACAAGCAGACTGACTTGGAGCTGCTCTACACACAGAAACTAGGCTCATGTCTGAACAGGTACAAACATGTTTCAACCTGCACAGTCTGCTGCTCCGACCAAATTTATCCTGCCAGCATTATCAGAACTTTCTCCCCAAAGGAATAAATTGTACTAATTTTACAGAAAAATTAATACAACATATATATTAATATTAATATATTTTATTATAGTTATATTAATTAATATAATATATTATTATATTTATTATTTTTATAATGTTTTATATTATAATATTGTTATATACTTAATTATATATAATATGTTATTATTTTTTTATCCGGTGATCATGCTAAATGAGGAAAAAATGAACATAGCGTCACAAGTAAACTAAGCCTGATAGAAAAAATCTGATTTCATATTTAGATTCAGCATGAAAAAGTACACTTAGAACACCCATCAAAACCCTTGTGACAAAATTGTTGTTGACCAGTGATAATTGGCACGTTTATTCTTGTGGGGGAATAGAATAAGGGCAGATGTGACCGAATTTAAAATTCCAAAAAACGCTGTTGTGGACCACCCTAAATATATATATATATATATATATATATATATATATATATATATATATATATCTATATATGTGTGTATATATATATATAATATATATATATATATATATATATATATGATATATATATATATACACATATATATATATATATATATATATATATATATATATATATATATATATATATATATATATATATATATATATACAGGGTGGGCCGTAAGTTTCCATACATAGGAAAAATAAACATTTTTTTATGGACAACCATTTTTATTTATATAATATGCTCTACATGGTTGCCATTGTTTTGAAAACACATTTCAATACGTGTTCCCCACTGTTTGATGAACACGCATTAGCACAGTTGACGTTATGCTTGTAATGGCGTTGGTGATACGTTCCTTTAGATGATTTATGTCTCGTATCTTTTCCTGATACACCATGGCTTCAAGTGCCCCCAAAGATAGAATCAAGGGGTGAGATCTGGGGATCTGGGAGGCCACTCCACAGGACCACGCCGACCAATCCAAGCATCCGGAAACTGCTGATCCAAATACCGACGCACGTGAAGACCATAATGAGGTGGAGCTCCATCTTGCTGGAAGTAAACTGGGAAGTTACCTTCCTCGTTTAGCAGGGATGGGAAAATCTCTTCTTGCAACATGTTAAGATACCTTTCGGCATTAAGATTTCCACTGACAAAAATTGGTCCAATAATTCTGTCACCCCATATCCCGGCCCACACCATCACTTTACCGGCACCTTGCATCTTCGTCGGACTCAGCCAGTTAGGGTTAGCATTACTCCAATAACGTATGTTTTGCCGATTAACCTCTCCATTGACGTAAAAATTTGCTTCATCAGTAAACAAGATCTTAGTTGAAAAGTTTGCATCCTCGTTCACTTTGGTTAATGCCCATTCACAGAATTCCATCCGTCTATCCGGGTCGTCTTCACTCAAATGCTGTGCCATATGCAATTTGTATGGATGCCATTTGTCTGCTTTCAAATGCGCCTGATACTCGATCTGCTGACACCACTTTCTGCAGACAACCGTCGTGTACTTTTTCTGGGACTCCGTGTAAGCGCTGTAAGTATCGTAGCTGTTGTGTCTTCATCGGTGGCTGTACGTCTTGGACCACTTCGCGGTTGATCTGCAACATTTCCAGTTTTCTGAAACTTTTAATAAGTTTTGCCACAGTGTCGTGTGTGATGTTCGTTCCATGTTGTCTGTTAAAGTTCATTGCAACCATGCGACTGCTTCCCGACCCAGCCATCAGTATGATTTCAATTCGTTGCTCTTTCGTCAAACGCATATTCTTAGGGTATCTGAAACATAAAAACAAACGTTTAATTTTTCCTATGTATGGAAACTTACGGCCCACCCTGTATATATATATATTATATAATATATATATATTATATATATATATATATATATGTATATATATGTGTGTGTGTGTGTGTGTGTCTTCCCAAGAGACATTTTTTTTAAATTCTTTTTCCGAGAAAAAATCTCTGCTCAAATTTATTTTGAGAAATTCTTAAAAGTTCTCAGGTTTTATTTTTATGTTTTACATTTTACTTATTTACTTGTTTTACTTATTTCAAATTTTAAATTTACTTTAAAATAAATTTTTTATATCAATATTATTTTTTTCTAAAACTTCAGAATTTGGAGGGAGATGGAAAATGCTTCATTACTTTGTTTGTCAATTCTTCAGACCTTTCTTACTCTCTCCGTGGCTAGAGGGAAATCAGGTAATGATATAGATTTTTTGTGCAGTATTCCTTGTGAGATGAATTGAGGAAGTAACACTCAATACATGCGGTAATGTATTTATTTGTGTTAGGTGTTAAAGAAAGAACGGGTGGACATTTTATATATATATATATATATATATATATATATATATATATATATATATATATATTTAGGATAAAAACGAAGACGTAGAGCAAAAAAGTCATTATATTTGGCTGCAGCCGACGTTCGGGCAACTCTACCCTTTTCAAGGCCTAATAAATAAAAAGCTAAATTAATACATGACAAAAATATATGAATGTCAAAAACTAAAACTAATTTACAGTACAGAATAAAACCTCCAAGAAAAAAAATTTAAAAGCATAAAACAAGCATAAGCCAAAAACAAAAAGTAAAATTTATATACATGACAAATATACACATGATAAAACTAAAACTTAAAAACTAAAAACATTCAAACAAATTAGTTAAAAACTTCACTAATAAAAGTTTGAAAAACGCAAAAGTGCACCAAGCATACCATGCTCACTTGACAGCCGCAAAACAACTGAGGCGAAAGGAGACAGGGTCAAGGGGGGGGGGGATTTTTTGTAGGTATTTTAATTAATATAAAGGGGGTAACAACTAGAATCAATATTTAAAATGGAGTTCAGAAATTTAATGCACAGAGATTCGTAAATACGGAGAGAGGACGGGCATTTTAATGATTTAAGAATTTTAAAGTTATTAACGGAAATATCAACCTTACACTTAACACAATGATTTCTAATGGCAGACTGTTCCTTTTTAGATAAAACTTTCCCTGTCCTATGGCTAATACCCATATGGGAGCAAAATCTTGCCTGCAAAGAACGAACTGTGCTGCTAACGTAGTTCCCCTGGGAACACCCAGGGCAGGTAAACAAATAAACGACAGAACAGTTCATCGCAGGGGGGATTTTGTCCTTACAACGGAAAAACATTAGAAATCATTGTGTTAAGTGTAAGGTTGATATTTCCGTTAATAACTTTAAAATTCTTAAATCATTAAAATGCCCGTCCTCTCTCCGTATTTACGAATCTCTGTGCATTAAATTTCTGAACTCCAGTTTAAATATTGATTCTAGTTGTTACCCCCTTTATATTAATTAAAATACCTACAAACTAATTTCCCCCCCCCTTGACCCTGTCTCCTTTTCGCCTCAGTTGTTTGTGGCTGTCAAGTGAGCATGGTATGCTTGGTGCACTTTTGCGTTTTTTTCATTTAACTTTTTATTAGTGAAGTTTTTAACTAATTTGTTTGAATGTTTTTAGTTTTTAAGTTTTATTTTTATCATGTGTATATTTGTCATGTATATAAATTTTACTTTTTGTTTTTGGCTTATGCTTGTTTTATGCTTTTTAATTTTTATTCTTGGAGGTTTTATTCTGTACTGTAAATTAGTTTTAGTTTTTGACATTCATATATTTTTGTCATGTATTAATTTTAGCTTTTTATTTATTAGGCCTTGAAAATGGGTAGAGTTGCCCGAAACGTCGGCTGCAGCCAAATATAATGACTTTTTTGCTCTACGTCTTCGTTTTTATCCTAAATGTAAAACTACGTCTCCTTAGGAGGGATCCTATTTCATATATATATAGATATATATATATATATAATATATATAAACGACCTCAGTGAGACAACAGATGGATTTGAATTAGTAGTATGTTCGCATTTGAGGAGACAGAAATGGATCGATTTGAGAATTTCCTCCTTGAGTTCCTCACGTTCGTCTGCGAGTTAGATTTACGGAAAATATTTGGCATGATGACTTCACGCGTTACTTACATCCTTTTATGAGATGTATTTCAAGGAAGGAAAAAGAGTTTTTGAGGTGTTTTGAGGGTGGGGGATCAGGTTAAGGGAGACTCCATGACCATTAGGGTGGATCGATTTTACATTTTTTTCGATTTCCATATTCTAATAGACAAAAACTTGCGCATGCATGAGAAAATAGCCTCTGCAAAATCTTAGCTTAATAGGTAATCATCTTCTGCCCCCGGCAGAGCGATGAAAATCATATTTTAGTAGTCAAAAACGTATTTTTAAACCCTAGCCTAGAGTCATAAAATTTTGCGTGTGTGTTATTTCATGCCTAAGCAACGATATAAATGCTAATGAAGATGTTCATGAGTTTTTGGAATAGATTTTCATATTTTATATTTTATATATATTTTTTTAAATTTTTTTATTTTCTAATTATGCCGAACTTTGGGTGAACTTTTGGCTGGTGATAGAGGTGAAAAAAGTAGTTCGCTTCATAAGGTTTTCAACCATACTTCTAGTGTCGTAAGGTCATTATAACCCAAACCACGCGATAGAGGAAGGGTGAAAATAGTGATATCCATCAAAAACACGGTTTCGCCTGTGGTGGCGCTTAGGTACCTTAAGACGCGCGACCCCTCATATGTATATATATATATATATATATATATATATATATATATATATATATATATATATATATATATATATATATGTCTGTGTGTGTATGTATATATATGTATATATATATGTGTGTGTGTGTATATTAGGGTGCATCAAAATCACCAATGACATAGTTTCACTTTGTCCCTAAGTTAGAAATGTTCCAATGGTTAAGAAAACCTACTATGTGAATTATTTTTGGATTTGAATGCCATTTATGGGGTCCACACAGACTTCCTATATGCACACCAACCCCACAGTCATTCTGTGATTTGAGATCCAAATAGTAGAAGTTTAAAAATTTTGTTCACTACAAAAATCAGCCTAAGAACATGTAAGTGATATTTCTAAAGGTCATATATACTTCTAAAAAGTGATAGAAACTTCTATAAAGTGATAGAAACTTCTATAAAGTGATAGATACCTCTAGAAAGTGATAGAAACCTCTAGAAAGTGCTAGGAAGTGGTGGAAAGTTATAGAATATTCTAAAAGGAACTGCAATATATAATCTGATATGCAAGTATTTATGATAAATATGATTTTTGTGTGTTTATGTTAAATGTTTATGTTAATGAATTTTGTGTTCTCTCTTTACAGAATTTTTTTGTGTTCTTTATACCTGTCGTGCATTATGGCCAGTTCAGATAGCACAAATGATAAATATGCTGTTAAAACTCGTCAAACTGCTGCCATTTATGGTCTTGGTGCTGGAATCAGCGATGCAGATGCAGAGATAACAGGATCTAGGCTGCCAACATGTGAGCAAGTGTTGCGATGCTACATGTTTCATCAGCAAGAAGGTCTACCGTTTAACCGTACAAAATGGAACAATGCTAAATTTGTCTTGCAAAAAATTATTCCATTTTATCAGAAAGGCAACATTGCCATGATTACTGAGAGGAAAGCTGTTGAAAAAATTATAGCACTATCTGCAAAAAATGCAAAACTTAGGGAACTTCCAGTGGATCGGTGTTCTTCGCTTGGTGCAGTTGCGAAGCTTAAGGGGATCGAAAAGGAGTTACAAGAAACATTTCAGTTGTGGCCAAGGAATGCTGAGCAACTCATAAAAGATCCTGAAGATCTGGAGTTCTTGCGGTCAATGAAATCAGACAGAGTCGCATCATTTGGAAGCCATGACAAGAAGCTCGCATCAAAAGTCCAAAGAAAGCAGGAAAAGGAAATGATGCAAGCAGAACGACAGCTTAAAGCTCATAAAGAAGCCCAAGCATCTACAAGCAAAGTTCAGATTGAGAACAGTGAGGAAAGCAACAGTGATGTTGAGGATGAAGAGGGTGATATAGAGGATTACAAACCAAAAACACGAAAATCTCGCCAAGCAACTCGCTCAGGAACAACTGCTTTTATAAGTCATGACATACTCAAATACCATAGGATGGTTTCCCTGTCTACAAGCATGAAGATCACACCGGCCAACATGCAGCATTTACCAAAGCCATCATTGAGGAATCAGGAGGTGACACAAAAAAAGTTTCACATAATTCTACTGCCGACAGAGCAAGACGTAAGGTTGGTGAAGAGCTTGCATCATTGGTCAGAGAGTCCTGGGTTCCACCACAGTTCCTGTCTCTTCACTGGGATTTTAAACTGATGTCAACTCTGTCATACCAAACTAAAGCTGAAGAGAGGCTCACCATAGCAGTTGGCAATTCGTATGACATCAAACTTCTTGGTGTGCCTTCCTACAAGCCAAATACAGATCAGCCAGCTGGTCAAATCATTGCTAATCTCACTATGGAGCTTCTCCGATCATGGAATTGTGTTGACTCGGTAGTGAACATGACTTTTGACACAACAGCTAGTAACACTGGTCATGTGAGTGCTGTGCTGCATGTGTTAGTCTGCAACAGGACATAGGTCGAGCTTTACTGTGGTCAGCTTGTCGGCATCACATTGGCGAGGTAATCCTTACACAAGTCTTCAATGATCTGAAAATAGAACCACCATTGTCAGTAGAAGTTACCATATTCTGTCGGTTCCAAAAGCATTTTGACACAGTTCCGCACAACAATAATCAGTCACTTAATTTTTTGGATGGTACCTCTTATTTAGATGGCATACAAACCATAATCCATGACTATAGGGCCAGAGCAATTTCATGCGCGCAGTCTGTTGTGAAGCATCAACGTGATGACTACAAAGAATTTCTGATCTTTGTTTGCTCTACTTGGATGGGACAAGTAGAGAGTTTTCATTTCGACGTCCTGGTGCTGTACACAAGGCTAGGTGGATGGCCAAGCTTCTCTACTCCATTAAGATGGTGCTGCTGGAGGAGCAGATCAGTTCTCTTCCCTCTGGAACCATTACCACAGAAGCACAATGACCCAAACTGCGTGTTTGTGAACTTTGTTTGCTTGCTGTACAGCTGGTGGTGGATCACCTGTTCAAGCGCGGTACCTGACTGACCTCTTGCGCTCTTTAATGATGCAGTCCCTGAAGCTGAACGCTGCTATCTGGCTGAGAGATTTATAGCAGTAAAGCCAGCACAAGATCAGGCATCTTTACCACAACATCGATTTGGCACAGGATTTGGGGAACCCAAATTTCCAAACTCCATTTCCAGCACAACAAAGCTTGGTGACTTAATCAACGAAGATTCATGGTACATTTTCTCTGTTCTGGAACTTGACAGTTCTTTCCTGACTCATAATATCGAAAATTGGCCAGAATTAGCTTCCTTTCAAATGTCCAGAGAACACATCTCGGCAGTTAACGTCATAAATGATTGTGCTGAGTGTGGGGTGAAGCTAAGTTCTGATTTTCTCATGGCTGCCAGATCACAACAACATTACCAAAATGTCCTACAAGTTGTTGAATCCGACAGAAAGAAGCTTCCTAATCTTCGAAAGAGGAAAACTAGAGCCTAAACTAATTGTTCATGTTCATTTACAGTTCTTGAACATTTTTTATTAACGTAGTGTTCTTTTGACTTTAACTTGCTTGTATCACCAATAATGTAATGTATAAACCAGAATGTAATGTAGAAATCAATGTAATGTATCCCTGTTTTGATTATTTAACACATTTTTATTGGTTCATACTTTTGCAAACACGGAAACGGGGATATAAAATGTTTAATTTTTGGTCAATTTAACTCCAATACTAAATATTGCATCAATGATGTGGACCCCCTAGATGACCACATAAATCTTTGAAATTTGGCCATATGTGCTATTTCAGGCATTGGAACAGAGTAATCATAGGGACAGATTGAAATAAAACATTTTGAAAAATCATGGGAAATTTGATGCACCCTAGTGTATATATATATATATATGTGTGTGTGTATATATATGTATGTACAGGGGTTAGACAAAATAATATGAACACCCGCCGATTTCACCGGTTATCTTTACGGACTGCTCAGACACAAAGTAAACGGTCAAATGACTGGCAAACCTATTTAAATGCGTAACAGAGAGTGTATACGTCATGTTATAACCCTCACGTTGTTTTTACAGATCTGAGTGAATTATGAATTAGCAGTTATGAAAGACCTGTCAGACTTCCAAAGAGGGCAAATTGTCGGAGCGCAGATGGCTGGTGCATCGGTGACGAAAACCGCTCAGATCTTCAATGTATCCAGAGGAACTGTCTCTAAGGTCATGTCTGCATACAAAAACCATGGAAAGAAAAGCACCGACAAATGCAATAGTGGACGCAAGAAGAAGCTGTGTGATCGAGACCGTCGGGTGCTAAAGCGCATTGTGACAAAGAACCATAAGACCACAGCTCCAAAAGTGACTGCAGAGCTTAACCAGCATCTTGCAAGCCCGGTATCGACCAGAACTGTACGTCGCGAGCTCCATGGAGCTCAATACCATGGGAGGGCTGCAACTGCCAAACCCTTGCTTTCGCACATCAACATTGAGCGGCGCAGAAAATGGTGTAATGACCATAAGAATTGGTCAATGGACCGGTGGAAGAATGTAGTCTACTCCGACGAATCCTCCTTTACGCTATTTCCATGTTCCGGTCGAGTTTACGTCTGGAGACAGCCTAAAGATGCTTATGACCCCGACTGCCTGACCCCAACCGTTAAGCATGGAGGCGGATCTGTGATGGTTTGGGCAGCAATATCGTGGAATACTCTTGGCCCAGCTGTAGTACTGCATGGTAGGGTTAACGCCCAGGTCTATCTGTCAATATTGGCTGACCAGGTCCATCCCATGGTCCAAACGCTGTTTCCCAATGGCGGCGCCGTCTTCCAGGATGATAATGCACCAATCCACACCGGTGGGGTCGTTAAAAACTGGTTTGAAGAGCATGTTAGTGAAGTAGAACGCTTGGATTGGCCTCCACAATCCCCGGATCTTAACATTATCGAGCATCTGTGGTGTCAGTTGGAGCAGCAGGTCAGAAGCCGATTCCCACCGCCGGCGTCTTTGGAGGAACTGGAGCAGGGTTTGCTCGAAGAATGGCTCAGGATTCCTCTAGCCACTGTCCAAAAGCTGTATGAATCAATTCCCCGACGCATTGCAGCTGTTATTGCCGCTAAAGGAGGACCAACTCCATATTAAGAATAAAAACCGCCATTTATCAAGGTGTTCATATTATTTTGTCCAACCCCTGTATATTTGTATATGTATATGTATTAGGCCGGGTCGAAAATTGGAAATTTTTTATTTCTTAAAAAGTACACTGCCTGTGAAGTTTCATTTTATCATCTTAACAAAATATTAAAATATCAAGCATGTGCTACCCATGCTACCCCTAGCATATACTCCCCCCTCCCATCTTTTTTGCCCTTATATTTGCATATATTTAAATGGGAAAAAATATTATTTCTTAAAAGTACACTATGTGAGAAGTTTTTTTATCACTTTAACAAAATATTAAAAACTCAAGCATGTTCTACCCTACTACCCCTATCACATGCCCCTCCTCCCTTTTTTTCCTTCATATTTGCATGTATAATGTTGTTATATGTTACCTGATAAGTTGTTTGTTTAATGCTTGATATTTTTATGTTTCAAATAAATAGAAATAATTTTTCAGATAAACAGAAATAATTTACAGTTGCTTTAATTATAATTTCAATTATCATAAATTATAAATAACATATAATTTGATTTTACTTCTGAATATAAACTATGACTACTAGAAGCAAGTCCTCAAATGCAGCCTTTGGATATCCTACGGAATTCCCAGCAGCCTTGACTCCTTCAAAAGCAGATGTTGTGAGACACTACCTTTTTGTGCGCCGTCGTGAAGAAGGTAACTCAAAAGGATTAGCAAATGCTAATGATTGTTGCAGGGTTGTTGTAAAAGATATTGAAGACATTTGGATGAAATTTTCTTTTCCTACGATTAACACCAACGGTATCTATCTTAAAGTCAGTCGACTAATAGAAGAAGCCTCAAAATTGAACAAGGTGCCATTACATCGAAGAAATGAAAGTTTTGCCTTAAAAGTAGCTCCATATGATGAAATGTTTGATATATCTTCTTGTGAATGCCATGATAAGGGAATTGATAGGAAATTTGCAGGTGGTAAGGATAAAATACCAATAGCAGAATGGTAGTCTTTTGTGGGTCAAAAACAAAGAAAAATTAGTTAGGACCAATTGATCGCATAGCTAGTTCAACAAAGAAGAGATCTCTAGCAAGAGCCCAAGAAGCACAAAACCTTCAACTAAAAGCACAAGAAGAAATGACTGAAGCCACCAATGTTTTACCATCAGAATTTATAGAAAATACCGAAGAAGACATGGATGAATTGACTAAGAATATTCAGAACAGGCACTCCTATAAAAACCTATCATTAACAGCCGATCGTTATCGTGTAAGTTGTAGAGCTGAAACTGCAGTAGTGAGTGCAGCTTTAAAAGATATGGGGATCCCTAACGACACCAACATCCTTGACAGAAATAAATTAGAAAGAGAAAGAAATCGCATGGGTGAAACAAACACTTTTAGATCTAAATTTGATGGAAGGAAAGATAACACTAACTAAAAGTGGAAAGATAAAAGAAGAACACTATGTTAATGTGAAAGAACCTGGAAGCATCTATGGAGACCATGTCACACCTGATAATGGAACTGCTCGCTGCATAGCAGAAGAGTTGATAACTATTATTACAGACTCGAACAGCACAGATACTATCAAAGCTTTACTGTGTGATGGTGCTCCTGTAATTTTAATTTACAGAGCTGGGCACTTGCGTTTTTTTGCCCGTTTTTTTGCGGTACTGCGGTACTGCGGTACTACCGTGTTGGTCGGTACCGCGGAAAGTACCGCGGGAAATTTGAATGCGGTAGCGGTACTGCTGTACTTTCAGCGATCCTTTGCGGTACTGCTGTACTTTCAGCGATCCTTTGCGGTACTGCGTTTTGCGGTACCGGTTTGGTAGTGCGGTAGTAGTACCGCAGTACCGCAGTACCGCAAAAAAACGGGCAAAAAACGCAAGTGCCCAGCTCTGCCTGTAAATACAGAAAAAATTGGTGGAGCCATAAAACTGATTGAAATTCATCTTAACACACCAGTGCGGTGGTTGGTGTGCCTCTTGCACTTGAATGAGCTGCCTTTTATGCACGTCTACAAAGCCATTGATGGTGAAATAACAGGTCCAAATACTTCTGTGAGTTCAATTGGGAATAAACTGAAAATGGATTTAACAAAATTGGAGGTAGTCAAATATTCTCTCATAAAGGGAAACATTAAAGAAATTCCAGCAAATGTTGTGAAGGAGCTAAGCAGAGATCAAAGATATCTCTATGATATGTGTCTGGCAGTGCAAACTGGAGATATTTCTCAAGATCTGTCCACTCGATCCCCAGGTACCCTTCACCATGCTCGCTGACTAACTCTAGCCAACAGGGTCCTTCGATTATATATCTCAACGCCAAATCCCGATAAAAACCTTCAAGATATAGTCAAGATTATTATGCAGTTCTATGCTCCAGGGTGGTTTTGGGTAAAATCTCATCCTAATGCAACTGATGGTGCATATAACTTTTGGCATTTAATGTGCTTGCTTCGAAATTTAGATGAACAACATAGATCAATCATAGAACCAGTATTAAAGAATAACGCCTATTTTGCCCACCCAGAAAATATACTCATATCAATGGTAACTGACAAGAGACTAGAAATTAGGGAGCAAGCTATTCAGAAAATCATCCTTTCAAGAACAGAATTTTCAGGTACCAGAAACCTTGAGTTGCCTCGAACCCTCAATTTCCAATCTACTGACTACACCGAGATGATCGATTGGCAAAAGGATATCATTACTCCTCCACGGCTGCTAAACAATTTTAGCGACGATGAGCTACTACAGGCTCGATGTAAGCCACTGGAGATAGCTTCTTTTCCATGCCACAGTCAAAGTATGGAAAGGGCAGTGAACCTAGTAACAAAGGTATGTCAGGAAAGAATAGGATATGACAACCGTCAAAAGTTTATCTTAATCTCATTAGAATCAAAACGAAAACTGTCCAAGTTTGAATGGAAGGCCGAGTAGAATGAGTAAGAAACATATGAAATAAAATTTCCTAATAATATTGAAAATTTCTTCCCTTTTGATATGATAAGGAACAATGAAAAAGTGAATTGAATTTTAGCACATTTATTATGCCTCTAATTTTTTCTTCTGAATATATTGTTGCTCTTAATTAATTTTCCTGATACTGTACATTATTAAATAAAATATTATACATTAATAAAGATATATGTCATCAAAAAACCTGAATGTAGAGTAAGTCTCGTATAAATGGAATATTCTTCAATATAGGTCAAAAAGTGAAAAATTGTGCCAGGGGTAGGAGGCTTTAAACAGCGAAAATAATTTATGAGGGGGGGTTCCTGTCTTCCATTCAAACCCCTCACAATATGTACATTTTCAATATAAAATTTCGACCCGGCCTAATATGCATATATATATATATATATATATGTGTGTGTGTGTGTGTGTGTGTGTGTGTGTGTGTGTGTGTATATTATATATAATATATATATATAATATTATATATATGTATATCTATATATATATATATATATATATATATATATATATATATATATATATATATATATATATATATATATATATATATATATTATATATATTATATATATATATATATATATATATATATATATATTATATATATATATATATTATTGAAAAAATTGATAATGGTACTATTAATTTACAATATGAAGTGGTGCAGATAAACTAAATTAATTGTATCTTTGTCAGTTTTAATTTTATCTTACTCATTTCATAGGTGACATGATCCTACAATGTTTGCAAATGTAATAAATTAGAAATTAGAAAATGAACATCTTTACTTCAAACCTGATTTTCATATTTATATTGAGGTTCAAACTCTCTTCCATTCATCAGTTGCTGGTTATATGTTGTCTTTAATTCCAGAAGCTTTTCAACTTAACTTTGAAAACCATAATCCACTACAAGTTATCAATAAAACTCATTTAAAAAACGTTGAAAAACTGAGTCATTTGAACGTATAAATTAGCTTGAGTTCACATCTTCTATAAATGGAGTTCAACACAAAAAATAATCCCTTCTCCATTTCCTGAACATGCAGGCAACGATGCATAAAGTTTATCACCCGCTTCTTCTTCGTCCAACCCGCCCTTCACCTCTCACCCCTCTCTTCTTCCCTCCCCCAAATCGCCTTTCTCCCCTTCCCCCTCACCCTCGCCCTATCCAAGTTTAACGGCACTTTAGTTTTATGCATAAAAAGTAAATATACAGACTTTGTGGGAGTATATATATATATATAATATATATTACAATACAGGGTGATTCATAAGTCTGTTACCACTGTAATGGTGAATAAAAAATAACTACAAACCACAGTAACCTGTGATGTTTTTTTAGTTGAGATTATTTTTACACAATTACACATTGGAAATTAACAGTGGAAATTCTTTCTTTTAAATCATTGATATTACGAGGTTTTGTTACATAATAATATACCCTATCCTTGACCATACCCCATATTTTCACAAATCAACAATCTGAAACACAGAAAATATTTCACCATTACAGTGGTAACAGACTTATGAATCACCCGATAAATATGAAGAGAGAGAGAGAGAGAGAGAGAGAGAGAGAGAGAGAGAGAGTTTTTAACGTACAAAACAAACCACGACCCACCAAGGTAGTCAGAAATTACAAAGTTCTCGCCCGGACTCGATCTCATGAGCACCCAATCAGCAACCCAGCGTCTTAACCAATATCCCGATATAAATTATTTCAGTTTATTAACAAAATTTTTTATATCCCCTACAGAGTATTTTGAACAGGAATCTGGTATAGACAATTGCATGGTCTCATCGAATGATGAGTTTAATGCCTTTGTATTACAAAAATATATTTATAAAACTTTTATTGCTAAATCTAAATATTTGGAGCTTACCTACGAACTACAACTACTTGTACTTTTTGATCCTTTTGAAAACTTCTACGGACAAATTTTGTTATAATTCTCATGAAAATCTGGTTAAATAGTAGTATTAAAAACTGTAAGTATAATATAGAGAATTACGTTGCTTATCATACTGTAAGTCGTAAGAGATGGTCAGGTTGAGGTGGTATCTCTGTGTATGTACATAAAACTCTAAAGAAGTATTTTTTGTATGTAACAGTGATACTGAAAACCTGAGTTTTCTGTTTATGCGATATATAGACCACCTGATACTAATTTCAATGACTTTTTAAATTCACTTAAATAACAGGTTGTGCAACTTCTATAAATCGAATGCCATAGTTGCGGGTGACTTCAACATCAATTTGCAATCTGAAGCAATCCTTCATGCGCCTCGGTGGTGTAGTGGTTAGCGTCGCTGACTACGAATCCATCGGCCCCAGGATCGAGATCCGGTGACGGCAGACGGTGAGCAGCAAACCCAGCTGTTCATCCTCCCACACAATAAAAAAATTGGTTGGTAGATAAATGGCTACCCTGGGTAGCCTAGTGGTTAAGACGCTGGGCTGCTGGTGGGGCGTGGTCGGATTCCACGTTAAACTGTAAGTCTAAGATGGAGTGAAAAGCTTGACCTTCGTCAGAATAAACAATTCGGGCAGAAGCAAACCAAAGGTTACCAAACGTTAATGAATTCTTTCTCTCTCAGTCATACTACTGTATTAGTAAACCCATTCGAGTCTGCAACTATGGCAATGGAATAACAGAATCTAAAATTGATAATATCATATATTTGTAAATAGCAATGCCCTCATAAATTCTGGAAACCTGGAATTATAACCACAAACATCAGTGATCATTTTTTCCAATTACACTACATATAATAACATTGTTCAGGTTGAAGATAAAACAACTATTGATTACAGAATATTTTCAGAAGTTAACAAAAGAAAATTTATCGGGGCTGTAGAAAATACTCGATTTGACTGTGACGAACCTATGAATGATCCAGATCATATGCTTCAGTTCTTCTATGACACTTTATTCCATATTCCATGGATCACTCCAGGAATTATCACTTCAATAAAGAAAGGAAATAAATTATTCTAAGTGCAATTACAAATCAAAATTCTTGAAGTACAATACACTCACTATAACTAAATATAACTAAAAAGTTATATTACAAAATATAACTACTATAGCAATCAATTTTCCAATCATAAAGGAGACAATTTGGACAACTATAAAGTCTTTTCGGAAACCAAATTAATAAAAATTCAATAGAGAAACTAAATGTTGGTAATAAAGAAATTACTGATGATACTTCTATTGCAAACATTTTAAATGGCCATTTTACTTCAATAGCTGATAAGCTTCGTTCACAGTTACTAAATATTGATCACTCACCTTCAGAATATATGCCATCCAGTCCACCAAATTCATTTTCTTTTGTTCCTGCTACCTCGACTGAGGTCCGGAATATTATTGGAAAATTAATAAAATACAAAAAATAACATTCATAACATTCCTGTGTCTACAGGGCGTTTTAAAAAGAGTTATACAACTTTAATGTCCTGCCATTTCTTTGTTTTTTAATCTATACCCTTTTCTTTTTCAGATTTTGGTGGTGATATTCTGATATTTATTCTCTGGAATTTCTAGCTCCCTAGCTCAACTATGCCATTGACAGTGGAGCAGAAGACAAAAGTGGTGTCTCTGTGGTATGAGACGAAATCATATGTAGAGACCCGCCGGAGGTTCTGCCTGGAATTCAATCTCAGAACACGTGTTGGACCAACAAATTGTGGCATTTAACGTGTTGTGAAACATTTTGAGGGCAAGGGTACAGTGTACAACCAGAGCAAGGGCAACAGTGGCAGGCCAGCATCAGTAACCAAGAGCAAGCCAACATCGACGTCGTGCGGGATTCTGTAATGGACAGTCCAAAGAAGTCCCACCGCCGGCGCTCCCAGGATCTGGGCATCAAAGCAACATCAGTCTGGCGTATCCTCACTAAGGAACTGAAGCTTTTCCCATACATCATCTCTATTGGGCATAAACTGACTCAAGATGACATGAGAAAGAGAGTTCACATGTGCAATTGGCTCAGTGACAGCATGGAGCGCTACTCAAACTGGATCAACCTGATCTGGTTTTCACAAATATTTTCACAAATCAACAATCTGAAACACAGAAAATATTTCACCATTACAGTGGTAACAGACTTATGAATCACCCGATAAATATGAGAGAGAGAGAGAGAGAGAGAGAGAGAGAGAGAGAGAGAGAGAGAGAGAGAGAGACAGAGAGAGGGAGAGTTTTTAACGTAGAAAACAAACCACGACCCACCAAGTTAGTCAGAAATTACAAAGTTCTCGCCCGGACTCGATCTCACGACCACCCAACGCGCTGGTGTTAAGCTAGAATTAAAAACTTACGGACTTGGAGGTCCTATTAGGTCCTACCTCAGGGTAGGACCAGGTTCAGGGTAGGACCAGGTAACATCAACGCGCTGGTGGCCAAACTTCCTCAAATCTCCGTGCAGCGGGCTGTCTACGGTTGGCCAGACTGGCAGTCGACGGCCTGTTGCGTGGCACGGTCAGAGTGCCGATCGGCTCCCGGGGCCGGACCTATTCTCAGCGTGCTATTTTTTCAATTACAGGGAGCAATTGCGTGCTCCCCGAACTACTCTTACTCTCTGGCGACATTAAGACTAATCCAGGCCCCACGACAACTTACACATGTCACCATACACAAAGACATAGACACAATAGCACCATGAGACACATACAGAAGTATAATATTAACATATTACAGTACAACGTAGATGGCCTCACAAACAAAATCATGCAGCTTAGGGAATTCGTACACAAACAAAACATTCACATAACACTTATACAAGAAACAAAACTAAAACGCACACACAAAACACCCACCATCCCTGACTTCACGGCGATCCGTCAAGATCGTACTGGGGGTAACGGGGGTGGACTCATCACTTACATACGTAAAAGCATTAGCTACACTGATGCTACCCAAAACATTACAAACACAATCCAAGCAGCTAACACGATAGAAATACAGGCAGTTAACATTAAAACACGCGCAAAACACAACACCACACTAATCAACATTTACATCCCACCAGATAGTTCACCTCAGGTGCCAGCCAATTACAATCCACAGTTACACAATCTGGCCTCTCTCACTAATGTCATCTTAGGAGGAGACTTCAACGCCAAAGACACTAGTTGGTACCTGCACAACCAAAGCAACACCAGAGGCGCCAACATAGCCACACAACTAAACAGCCTCTTCATTCTTAACAATACAGAAGAACATACACACATACCACATCAAGCAGGATACTCAAACTCCTCCCCAGACATAACGTTCTGTTCCCCCTCACTAGCAACACTATACAATGGAGAACAGAAAAACAACTGTCATCAGACCACCTGCCCATCATCATTACAACACATTCTACACTCTGCCCCAACAGCCTTAGGCACACTCACAGAAATTACAAGAAAGCTGATTGGGAACAGTTCAAAATACAGACTGAGGAACAATTCACCACATTAAACAGCACACCCATCATAAACATCAATACAACACTCAAGACATTTAATCAGATCATCAATAATGCAAACAAATACATACCGAAGGGCAACATTAGGAAATACAACCCAAATTACACTAGAGAAATAGCCCACCTCATAAGGCAACGTAACAACCTCAAACATAGCACACAAACACCACACACAGAAACCATAAAACAGCAGATACAACAGCTCAACACAGAAATAAACAACAAACTCAAAGAAAAACAAACAGAAACATTCAGCGAATTCATAACGACATTAAACCACTCCACAGATACATCCAGACTATACAAGACTATAAACGGCATTACCCACTCTAACAGCGGCATTCACACCTCACACGCGGCTATCTGTCGTAGCCAAAATAATATCCCAACATACACACAACAAGCTAACATTCTAGTTAATCACTACGCAAAGATAAGTCACTTAAACAGAGACAACAACCAGAAATATGCAGACAGACAAACAGCCAGACACAAGAAAACCTACAGACTCGACACAACCATTACACCCTTCAATACAGACCAGACCACCAAGATCATCAAAAACATTAAGAATTCAAAGGCTACTGGACCAGACAACATATCTAACATACACCTTAAACACTTGGGCCCACAAGGAATACTAGCTCTCACAAATATCAGCACATATTCATACCAACACTGTATTATTCCTGACATATGGAAACAAGGTAAAATTATTACACTACTCAAACCAAACAAAAATCCAACAGAACCAGCTTCCTATAGACCCATTACTTTACTATGCACACCTTCCAAAGAAACAGAAAGACTAATCTTACAAATCACCAACCCACACATTCCACTATCGCCTACTCAACATGGATTCAGACCTCACCACTCAACCACGACATTACTCACTAACCTCACGCAGCACATCATGGATGGCATCAACTCCAGACGACCAGCTCAACGTACACTATTAGCAACAATAGACATTAGTAAAGCATTTGATGCTATCCCACGCTTCCCTCTCATAAACAAAATACTCAACACAAACATGCACAATAACACCAAAAGGTGGCTGAGCAACTATCTTTCAGGAAGATACTCACATGTCACATTTAATGGCAAGTCATCCAAAAACAAGCTTTTTCCGAACGGGGTCCCTCAAGGCTCTGTTCTCTCACCAACACTCTTCAACTTATACATGCATGACATTCCAACACCCATAGATAACAAGCTTACATTATCATCATATGCAGATGACATCACTCTAACATCTACCCACAACAACAACGACATCGCTACAAATAACCTACAAACTTACATAAACAGTATACAAGACTGACTCACACACAATAGACTCAAAGTAGCGCCCACAAAATCAACCATCACCTTGCTTACAAGCAACACAAAAGAACACCAGGTAATTCCACAGCTTACACTGAACATCAACATTCCACACATTCACAGGACCAAAATACTTGGGGTCACATACAACACATCATTATCTTTTGCAAACCACATTCAGGATATTAAAAACAAATGTACGTCAAGACTTAACACGCTTAGGGTACTAACAGGCACAAACTTTGGACACCCGCAGGAAACAACATCACTCATATACAAACAATATATTCGCTCAGTTATGGACTATGCTAGCCCATGCTGGGCACCCATTATCTCAAACACACACATAACACCTTCCAGACAATACAAAACAACGCACTTCGTATCATTACACGATGCACTCAAACAACACCAATAGAACACCTGCACACAGAAACAAAAATACTGAAAGTTAGGGAACATTTAGACATGAGGGGAACACAATTCATGGCAGCAGCGCCAACTAACCCACAACACCCTTGCCACTACATGTACAATCATGCACCGACACCTCGCACCATTAAGGTAACACCAGAGAAACATTATAACCAAATACTCCATTCCATACCACGCCCCACAGACATCACACAGTACAGAAAACACATACACACACACCTAACCCACAAAGCACTGACACGACTCGGTCCGAATGCGGTCCTAGGTGCGAAGCCGCCACCCATTAACAGGTCAGAGATCATCCTGAGCAGATCGGATCGAGTTAACTTAGCACGATTCCGATGTGGACATCACCCCATCTTACTAACATATAAACACAGACTAGACAACTCCATAGACGACACCTGCCACCTGTGCCACGACACACCACAAACAACTCAACACATTATGACAGACTGTACCGCTCTAGCACAACAACGCACACAACACAACATCACTAGTGCGCTGAACCTCTGGTCCACTCCGAAGAGGGCGATCGGTTACCTGCGTGCCGCCGGCTTGCTCGATCAGGATGGGCTGATCGGCTAAACAACAACAACAACCTGATCTGGTTCAGTGATGAATCCCATTTCCATTTGAGCGGTGCCATCAACCATCACAATAACATTTTCTGGGGCGCAAAACCACCTGAGGAGATCACTGAGAGGTGCCTGAAGGGCTTAGCGTCACATGCTTCTACGCCTTCAATGTCAGATGGGGAATGCTAGGGCCTTACTGGTTTCAGGATGACCTGGTTTATGCAGGATGGTGCCACCCCACATACAGCTGGTGGCACCATCACTATCCTGCGGCAGATCTTCAGAAACCGCCTCATTTCCCTGGGTACCGCTCATGACTGGGCACCCCATAGCCCACACTTGAACCCTCTGGACTACTGGTTCTGGGGGCCTGCCAAGGACTCTGTCTACGCCAACCGCCCTGCCACACTGGACGATCTGAAGCAGAAAGTATCAGACTACCTCCAGGAAATGCCCCCTGAGACCTGGAGGAAAGTTGGAGAGAACTTAGGAGTCAGGATCAAAGCCTGTCTGAACCGCGGTGGGGCACACATCGAGAACGTCAATTACAAGGATTTTGCTTAACTCCATTATGCTTAACTGCATTTTGCTCAATTTTGCTTAAACTTACTGCCAAAAAAATATAATTTCATAATTCACGTCAACGTTTTTCATCTTTGTACCACATTAAATTGCGTAAAATGCGCAGATGATACCACATTTACTTCTTCCCATCATAACGCAGCTTTTCTGATAAATGAAACAAACAGGCAGTTAGAAAATGTTCATAAATAAATGTGTGCTAATAAACTTTTATTGAACCTGGAAAGTCATCTTATATGATTATTACCACAAAACATAATACAAAATGTCAAATAAAAATTAGGAATATTACTCTTGCAAAGGTAAATGAGATTAAAGTATAAAATTGTAACATACTGTATATTCTGCTCGATTTTTTAGTTCATTCAGAACAAAAATTAAATGACTTATAAGGACAAATTTGCTCGAATTTTTAGTTTATTCACAACAAAAATTAAATGACTTATAATGACAAATTAATCAATATAATTCCCTTCTTTTTCTATAACCTCCTCCCACTTGTAGAAAAGTTTTTTTATGCTACGTTCGAAGAAATCCCTTGGTTTCGAGTTAAAAAAAGCGATCACTTCGTTTTCGATAGCTTCCCTGGATTGCAACTTTTGTCCATCTAGGTGGTTTGCAGACTTCTGAATAAATAGTAGTCTGAAGGTGCGATGTCCGGAGAAAAAGGTGGATGAGGCATTTTTTCCCAACCAAATGCCTCCAATTGGGCAGTGGTGATTCGGGCAGTGTGAGGGCGAGCGTTATCCTGGTGGAGTAGAACACCTCTACGATTAATTAATGCAGGACGTTTTTCTTGTAATGCCATCTTCAATCGTTGGAGTTGTTGGCAATAGACTTCAGCTGTGATTGTTTGGTTATCTGGCAGAAGCTCAAAATGAATAATTCCTTGTATATCCCACGAAACGCATAGCAAAATTTTCTTTGGATGGGGTCCATTCCTTGACTGAGGTTCAGGCTTTGTTTCACGGCTAAGCCACTGATGTCGACGCTTAATATTGTTATAGAGGACCCATTTTTCATCCCCAGTGAGATCCGATTCAAAAACGGTGCATGCAGTTGCTGAGAATGCAGTGATGTGCAAATATCGATTTGATGTTGAAGATTCGCTTGTGACAAACCATGCGAAACCCATTTTCCAACCTTCACTACTTTTCCTAACAGCTTCAAATGACGATGAATAGTCATATGGCTAACGCCGAGTTGCAGGCCAAGTTCTCTTACAGTTACCATTTGGTTTTCCTCCACTGTTGCTTTCAGCAACTCTTCATCTAACTCATTTGGTCGTCCTGTTCGTTGATAATCTTTCAGACTGAAGTCTCCATTTCTGAACTTCTCAAGCCATCCATTCGCTCACAACATCATTTCCATAAACTCTTTGAATGTTTCTTGCGGATTCACTAGCGTTAGATCCTTTATGGAACTCATACAGCATCACATGTCGAATATGCTCTTTCGTGGGCTCCAGGTTTTTTCAATTACTGTAATATCGTAATCCATCCACATTTATTATACTGCATTACAGCATGGGGTAGCTCCAAAAAATATATACAACATCCTTTGGAAGTAATTCCTAAAAAATGTCTGCGAACTCTCTCGAATAATGACAACAGACAAAATCATACTTCCTCAATGTTTAAAGAGCTAAATATTTTAAAACTAAATGACTTATGCAAATTCACTGTTGTTGTCAATAGCTCCAAAGTTATCAACAAAATTCGACATACATCACCCATTCAAAGAGCAATCATCCCCAGACCGCCCAGTGATTTCATATACAAACCTAACTATAAAGTAGAAAGTGCAGGAAATGCACTCTCTTTCAAAGGAGCAGATGTATGGAATGCAATTCCCATGCACATCAGGCAGGCTTCATCATTAATTCTATTTCGCAAATCACTGAAAAAGTACTTCATTAGCTCTTACTGATGTTCAACATTGCCATTTTTACCATAGCAATCAATTTTGTAATAAATTATTTAAAATATGCAAATTTCATTAAGCACCTTTGACTTCGTAATATATTGCAGGAGATTTAAACATCGATTTCGCCAAAATAAACTCTACTAATAAAGCTAACTTTTTCTACAATCTCGTTATCGCATTACCGCAAATGGCTTTAATTTAGCTGTGGAAAAACCACTACTCTAACATTCTTAACAGTGTGAGTAGGGATAATCTTAAGACAGATTGCAGCGAAACGCCTGTGGGAGGGACAAGGGAAAATACTGTGATATCAGTTCCTGAAGTAAAGAGGTTAATTAAAGAGTTAAAGACTGGTTCTGCGTCAGGGGTAGATTACCTATCGAATGAGCACTTAACATACGCCAATGGTTTAGTATGTCTGCATACATCATTGCTCTTATCAGCCATGCTTGCTCATAGCTATATCCCTGCAGGCAGAGTTCATGAGGGTATATGAGGGGTCCCGCGTCTTAAGGTACCTAAGCGCCAAAATTAAAATTCGCCAGAAATCGCCTTCAAAGTTCAGCAATATTCTCGCAATAGTATCTCTGTTATTAATTGAGCTAGAACGTTCATTTTTGGCTAAATTAAAGTTCTAAGTATGGTAATGAAGATGTCGATGAGTTTTTGGAATAGATTTTCATATTTTATATTTTATATATATATATTTTTTAATTTTTTGATTTTCTTATTATGCCGAACTTTGGGTGAACTTTTGGTTGGCGATGGAGGTGAAAAAAGTAGTTCGCTTCATAAGGTTTTCAACCATACTTCTAGTGTCGTAAGGTCATTATAACCCAAACCACGTGATAGAAGAAGGGTGAAAATAGTGATATCCATCAAAAACACGGTTTCGCCTGTGGTGGCGCTTAGGTACCTTAAGACGCGCGACCCCTCATATATCTTGCCCCTGGTCAAAAATAAGTACGGAGACATTCTGTCCAGCAATAATTACAGGCCCATTGCTTTCGCTTCCTGCTTCTCGAAACTACTAGAAAAACTCTTGTTACTCCGATTAAATGATTACCTATGGATATCTCCTAATCAGTTTGGTTTTAAAAGGTCCCACTCAACTGACCTGTGTGTCTATGTACTTAAAAAAAACAACATCTAAATACATTGACAGTATTCAACTATTTATAGCTGTTTCCTAGATAGAAGTAAGGCATATGATAGAGTGAACCACAATATTTTATTTAAAAAACTAGAAGACAGGATGGTTCCTATGTACATATTAAATTTATTGAAATTTTGGTATTTCCACCAATCTTTTACCATTAGGTGGGGCAATGTACTATCCGAATGTTTTGGCTCCTCTTGCGGGGTGAGACAAGGCTCTTTGCTCTCCCTTATGCTGTTTAATGTGTATATTGACGGATTAATTGCTTCACTTAATGAGGCAACAGTGGGATGTTGTATAGATAACACAAGGATAAATAACTTAGTTTATGCCGATGATATGGTGTTAATAAGTCCCTCTGTTAAAGGTCTGGATCGGCTACTAAAAGTCTGCGAAGTTTATTCGCAGAAACATGATATTCTTTTTAATGTTACAAAAACTAAGGTTATGCAATTTCATCCTAAAAGCTGTAATCAGCCAACTGATATTAGGTTTAAAATGAAAGGTGAAGTAATTGAGGAAGTACAAGAGTGATGATTCGGATATAAGAAAAAATCTCGAAGCCTGTATGCTAAAGCGAATATGACTATAAGGAATGTTCGGTTCTGTACAAGTGAAGCTAAACACACTCTCGTACTTTCTGTAGTAATATATACGGACAGCAACTCTGGGTGAATTATAAAAAGGGTTCTGGCAGAACTCTAAATTTGCTGTACAACAGGTCTTTTAGACTCTTACATAAATTACCTCCGAGATGCTCAGCTTCGCAAATGTTTGCTACCCGCAATGTCCCGAGCTTCCCGGAAATCACAAGACGTGCTCAGTACAGTCTAATGCAAAGAATTAAAAAATCAACCAACCCGATTAGCAAAGCTATCCATGAGTCCTGCCGTTTATCCTCTGAGCTATGGAATTTTTGGTACGAAAACGTCTGTCTGTAGCTCCACCTAACTCCGACATTACTGTATTATTTTTAATCAACTGTATATATTTCTATCCTTAGTATATGAACTGTCATTGTATTAATAATATTTGTCATATGGACTATAGTCTACTAATAAACCTTTTCATTTTCATTTTCATTTAACTACAACTAAACCAACAAGACTACATATTACCATAGAAAACTCCACTTTATTAGACCAAATCTAGGTATGGTCTTCCCTTGACTGTACGTCACGTATACTCCTATTACACATTACGGACCATCTGCCCACATATGCAATGCTAATTAGCCATTTACAAATAAAGAATAGAATAAAAAATGACAACAGACCCTACATCTATAATAATAAATTTAAATTTACCAGAGAGATATCAAGTTCTGACTGGTCGAGAATAACTGAAAGTAATTGTGAAATAGAAATAAAATTTCAAACATTCTCAAACACACTAATGGATATATTTAAGTGCCGGTAGAAGTAATTAGTAGCACGTTTATAAACATGTTTAAAAATCGATTAGATACATATGGTAAGACTACATATTACCATAGAAAACTCCACTTTATTAGACCAAATCTAGGTATGGACTTCCCTTGACTGTACGTCACGTATACTCCTATTACACATTACGGACCATCTGCCCACATATGCAATGCTAATTAGCCATTTACAAATAAAGAATAGAATAAAAAATGACAGCAGACCCTACATCTATAATAATAAATTTAAATTTACCAGAGAGATATCAAGTTCTGACTGGTCGAGAATAACTGAAAGTAATTGTGAAATAGAAATAAAATTTCAAACATTCTCAAACACACTAATGGATATATTTAAGTGCCGGTAGAAGTAATTAGTAGCACGTTTATAAACATGTTTAAAAATCGATTAGATACATATGCTGATAGATTAGGTATAGTTTAAGGTAGTAAAATTAAGGTTTTTGTGGTTCGAAACCCACGTAAAATTGTAGGTCCCCTCCGCCACCACGGAGGACATTCGCAATACACAATTACAAACACGGTTAGGTAGACTAGCCATGAGTGGATCCTAAGATCTTTGCTGGTCTGCAACATTATAACATTATAACATACATATAATATTATAATTTTCCTATAAAGTCGAAACTCGTGTCAAAAAAGCACTGTAACGATCAGTCAATCACTGCAGCCCTTATTGTAAGCATAAACCGTAAACATTTTCTCTATCAACTATGGAAGAATGTGATTATCAATGAACAAACCTATAAAAATTATTGTAACAGACTAAATTCGCTCATAAAAACCGCAAAAGCGGACCATTATTGCTCTAAAATTACCGAACAAAAATCTAATCCTAAAGGATTATGGAATACTTTAAAGGTCCTAGTTAATGCCAAAAAAGAAAAGACAAATCCCGTAACTTCGTTAACACAGGCTGGAATTTCCTACAGTGATCCCAAAGACATGGCCAATTTATTAAATAATTTCGTTTCGAAAATAGGAAGCAATACGCAGAGATGGGCAGTAACGCGTTACATGTAAGACGTTACGTAACGAACGTTAGAAAAGTAACGAGTAACGGTAACCCCTGAAAGATTTTCAAATGTATCACTGTAATGGTAACGCTTTGCAAATTTTTTATCAATGTAACGGTAACGCTTTGCAAATTTTTTATCAATGTAACGGATTTTTCGTTACTCGTTACATGTATAAAGTTTATAAACCCAAGAAAAAGTTGGTACACACGAAAATTATGAAAAAAACTTTCGATCAAAATTTAACTAATTCTCTTGAAACGATATCCTTCTTCCCAACCATTACAGGTGTGTTTCCCACACACTAAGTTTGGTCTGTACCACTGACATGAAGAATGCTCAAAAAGGTTCGGTAGGTAAAATTCACCACACTGCTATGGGTAAATGTTCCTCATTATGGAACCATGCAGGGAAACCAAAGTCAGCAGAAACAATACATAGTATTATGAACTGTCATTTGCGATTGCCGTGCGTAACGCGATGGAATTCACTATATGATAGTGTACAACCTCTTCTGCAGAAGAAAGATAAACTCAGTGATGTAATGTCGGCTCTTAAACTCCTTCTGTTCAGAGATGCTGAAATAGATTATTTGGAAGAATATGTTGCCGTCCTCAAGCCTATAGCCACAGCGCTTGATAGATTACAGAGCGATATCAACTGTTTCTACGGATGTTTCATACCTACGCTATTTGCTGTGGAAAGGAAACTAAAAAGATTGGCACTCTCTTCACTACGTTATTGTCAGCCACTTCTTGATGCAGTTACCGATGGATTTAACAAGAGATTTGATAAGTTCTTGCACCTGGATGGTGCCGTTAATCCAGCTGTTCTGGCCTCTGTATCTAACCCTATGTTCAAGTTAAAGTGGCTAACCATAAAAGAAGTCAGGAATACTGATGGGTACAGAAATTTTTTTCAAAATATGTTAAGCTTAGCCATCAAAGCTGAAAATAATCGAATGTAGAACAATAATATTGCAGATGAAGATTCATCAAGTAGTTCTGACGATTTTTACGGATATGGACACATACCCGCGACTGCATCTAGTAAAGATATGGCAGAGATGGATGTGCTTAAGTTTTTCAGTGATGAAGACTGTTCATTGACAGCATTGTCTCGGTATCCTAGAATTAAAAAAAGTATTCTTACGATACAACACTCCATTACAATCATGTGCACCAGTCGAAAGACTCTTTAGCTTTGCAGGCCACATACATGCTCCAAAGAGAGGAAATTTATCAGACTGCATGTTTGAGATACTCATAATGCTAAAAGGTAATTCTGCATATGTTTAAAAAATCGTTTGTTTTTATATAATAAGGGTGTTTGTATTTGAGGATCGAATCGGAAAATAGGATTTCTCATTATCGCCCATTATCATTTTTTTGTTAATTCCAGTTATTTTATTTGTTTAATCAAGTTTATTGTAGCTATACATTGCAGAGCATTTTTAACCTAGTGAGTGGGCGACATGAATGTCACCCAGTGAAGAAAATTTGTCGCCCAGTAAATGTAATTTTAGGGTACTGGGCGACAAGGAATTTTCAAAATTTGTAAAAATAGAATTATCTTGGGAATTGTCTTGGGAATTGTCTTGGGGGCATTGTCTTGGAAGCCATATAAATACATATAATACATGTACATATGCCACAATTAGAAGTGTTTATCCTAAATGTAAATATGAAATTTACATTGAATATTTATATATAGATAATGCTAGTGTTATTTCAGACCACACGGGGATGGTGGCCTGATTAGGGAACATCCGGATCCATAGTATCCTTAATCCAGGGTTGTGCTGGGACCGGTTCGGTCCGGTTCGCCCGAACCGGTTGTTAAATTTTGATTGGATCACCGAACCGTTTGTTTGTTTTTAAAAATATTTAACAGTCCGTAAAAATTTATTTATATCTAAATTTTTTTCATTTTTTCAGGATTTTATAGAAAAATATAGGTAGTATCACAAGCAGTGGTCGTTTCAATATTTATTTTTTTGATGAAAAATTAGTTTATAGATAATTATGTCATTAGTGAGTATAAAGAATATGTTAAATAATTTCCGCCAAAATGTTACAAAATGTTGTTTGGAAAAGCTAAAATGCGTTGGCTTCCGGGGCCCGCCCCCGACCCCGCTGAGTGAGCTACCACTCACCCCAAACCCCCTAGTTTAATGACTTGCGCCAGTGGCGCTCGCCTATTTACACCCTATCTGTATCAAAACTGGTTGTTAAGAAATTGGCAGCACGCCCCTGTCTTAATACTCCCTACACTTCCCGATCTGCCTTTGTCGCCCAGTGGGTAAAGCTTAAAAAATGCTCTCTGATACATTGTCAATAAAGTTTATTGTAGATACATTCAATATTTCATTACTGCTATAAACCTATAATCGTAATACATTACTTTAAAACGTTACAAAACTAGCTAGCCTCTAGATAGCAAACTTAGGCATTATTAGTTTGTTATGCCCATGTGTATGATGTAGTCCACACGATGTGGATGTGGATCTGTGGATTGTGGTTGGTAGGCAGTTGTATCATATGTACGAGGGCCACTCATTATATTTTGCCCTACCTTTTTTTTCTTTCCAATTTTCCTTGTAAGTTCCAGAAATTTTGTACACAAGTAGTTACATACCTTTTTTACAAATTTATATTTTTCCACATAGTCTCCATCCTTTTCTACGGCTTTCCTCCACCTCGAAACAAGAGCCTTTATGCCTTGCTAGTAAAAGTCCGCTGGGTTCCGCTGGAGCCACCTCGTAACATCCTCAACAACCTCATCGTCACTCTGAAACTTTCTTCCACGAATAGCATCCTTCATTGGCCCAAACAAATGAAAGTCTGAAGGTGCCAGATCCGGGCTGTATGGAGGTGGGGTAACACAGTCAAGCGCATTTTTGTGATGGCCTCTCTTGTTTGCAAACTGTTGTGGTCTTGCGTTATCGTGCAAAAAAAGGACGTTTTCCAATTTTCTCTCCGGTCGAACTCGCTTTATGTCTCTGGAGTCTCTTTAGGGTAGCAATATATGCCTCTGAGTTGATTGCTTTTCCTTTCTTCATAATGTCCACCAGAATCACCCCTTTCATGTCCCAGAAGATGGTGGCCAAACCTTTCCTGCAGAGGGGGCCATTTTAAACTTTTTCTTGCGTGGAGAGTCTGCGTGATGCCACTCCATGGATTGGCGTTTAGTTTCAGGTTCAAAGTGGTGTACCCAAGTCTCATCCCCAGTCACAATTCGTGAAAGGAAGTCATCCCCCTTCTGTCTCGTATCGAACCAACGACTCAGAAGCAATTTCTTTTCTTTGAGTTTTGTGATCTTCAGTCAGTTCGCGAGGAACAAACCGTGAACACACTTTTGAGTATCCCAGTTGCTGAATTATCGTATTCACACTTCCTTCACTAATTCCTAGCTCCAGTGATAGCTCCTTGTATGTGACGCGCCGATTTGATCGACTGATGCTGTTAGCACGTTGCACAGTGTGAGATGTCACAGCTGATACCGGGCGACCGCTGCGTGGCTCATCATCGAGGCTGGCTCTCCCTCTCTCCAATGATCTCACACGTTTAGACCAGCGTCCAACTGTGCTTCGATCAATAACAGCATCTCCGTAAACGTTTTGTAGACGTTTGTGAATATTTCTAACTCTTCTAGGTAATGAAGTTTGTAAAGTCAAAACATCGTGCTGCCCTCACTAACGAACACCTGACTGAGCTTCTTCATACCGCCTTAACATCACATCAGCCAGACTTTAAAGCATTAACAGCCAAAATGAACACCCAAACTAAGCATTCTACCAGTGGCGGCTCGTGACTAAAAATTCTAGGGGTGCTGTCTCTAAGAATGGGTTGAAATAATTACTGAAATAAAAGGATGAGCATTGAGTAATGAACAAAAGTTTCAAAGTTATTGAAAAAGTTATTCAGTGAGCTCATCCTTATATTATTCTTGATTATTTCAATTGTAAATAAAAACTTTAGGGGTGCTGCAGTTCCGCAGTGCCAACCGACGAGCCGCCACTGCATTCTACAAGCAGTAATTAAACAATTTAATAATGTGAGTATAACTATATGTATATGTATATGTTTTTAATAATTAAATTCTTTTTAAAATATTTTGCGGCTTTCGTACATCTGAAAAACGTCGTATGTGACTCTTGGGTCCAGGAAACTTGGCCACCGCTGCAATAGACTAATCAAATTCTTAACTAAATACGGCATCCTAACAAAAATACAATTTGGGTTCAGAGAAGGCCGCATCATAGAAGATGCCATTAACATGCTATTAGAAAATATCTTTAAAAATCTAAACTACAAAAACATACAATCTTAGTTTCCCTTGACCTGTTGAAAGCCTTTGTAGTGAATACTCTTATTTTAGTTTCAAGTTAAATGTTAATTTTACCGTCTTGAATTTCGGAATAGTATAAATTCATTTTAAATTAGTTACCCCATTATAATTCAATTGTGAACCACATTAATACTAATTTTATGTATACTATATTATTTTATTGTATGTAAACATAATTAATTATATATCACAATTGTCAGTTAATTATTTATATTCAAATATTTATTTTAATCTAATACCATGTCCATTTTACAAATAAATAATAGAAAACCAAAGGTTATATTTTCCACCTTTGGTACTGTCGCAGTTTCGCCTAACGGACTCAATACGGCTAGTGAGATAATCACTGGTTGGCACTTAACTAGCGGCAGTGCTTATGGCTACATCATCCAGGTTAACCTATACCGGATAGATGCGCTACGGTCCCAAGCCGTAGCTTGCCTAGGCCGACGACGACGACGTAAACCAACAATTGATGACCCCGGAGCTGGATTACCCCTTTTACCCGAACGACTAGGACTAGACTGTAATGTCGTTCGTGCCCATCACCCCTTCACCCGAGCGACTAGGACCAGACTGTAATGTCGCTCGTGCCCTCTGCCCCTCACCCCTGCCCGTGCGCTCTGTGCCTGCGCTCGTCTCAACCTCCACTCCTTCGTTGGGAACTTGTCGTCTGCTTGTACGTCAGCAAGCATAGGAGAAGATGCCTGACGACGCTGGTGCCATCTCCCACTTGAGCGTAAAGCTCCCCGTCTTCTGGCCGGGTGATCCATTTATTTGGTTCCACCAAGTGGAATCACAATTCAACTTGGGAAGGATCACCGCTAGCAGGACAAAATACGATCATGTTTTGTCCTCTCTACCAGCGGGCATCATCTCTGAAGTCCGTGACGTCATCGTGTGTACTTCCACGAGTGAGGACCCATACAACGATCTGAAGTCTGCCATCCTGTGCCGCACCACTGTCTCCGAGCGTGAGAAACTACATCAGTTAATCTCAAAAGAAGAACTTGGAGACCGTAAGCCCACTCAAATGCTGAGGGCTATGCAGTGCGCTCTAGGCGAACGCGCACAAACCTTCGATACGGACATCTTTAGACAGTTGTTCTTGCAGAAACTTCCTCCATCAGCTCAGCGTGTCTTGGCCACTATGGATCCTGCTACTCCAGTTGATAAACTAGCAGCAACTGCCGACAAAGTAGTGGAGATTGACACAGCTCCGGTCAACAACGTGAACACACAATCGGAACTGGAGTTGAAAGTGAAAGAGTTAAGTCAACAACTCAACCACGTTTGTTCTCTGCTACAAAATCAACGGCAAAGAAGCCATTCTCGGTCAAGATTTACGAAGAGGCATCGTTCGAGTTCCGGGAAGATCTGTTTCTACCACTCGAAATTTGGAAAGAAGGCTAGGAAGTGCATCTCCCCTTGCAATTTTTCGTCGGAAAACCCCAGCAGCGAGTCCTAATGGCGTCTAGTACTCGCACTGCCAACCTGTTATTCATAAAGGACAGGAACTCTGGTGTCAATTTCTTGGTTGATACCGGAGCGTCAGTCAGTGTAATCCCTCAAAAATCTGGTCATACGCACTCGGAATCTCCGCCTCTATACGCTGCTAACGGTTCACGCATACCCACGTACGGTACTCAGTCGCGTGAACTAAACTTGGGCCTTCACCGATCCTTCAAGTGGATTTTCATCTGTGCTCAAGTGCGGCATCCCATAATCGGCGCTGACTTCCTCCAGCATTTCAAACTCCTGGTGGATCTTGACAAGCGACGCTTATGCGACCAGGCCACACTGCTTTCTGTTCTTGCCAAACAGGTTGCCCTTCCGGACGCCTCGAACTCTGCACTTTCCCTCGTTCCCCTAATTCCATGTACCAGTGCCTTTTCCAGCGATATCCAGGAATTCTTCAACCGATGCAGATGGGTGATACCATTAAGCACACCGTTACCCATCACATTACAACAAAGGTCCCCCTGTGTTTGCAAAACCCAGACGTCTTGCCCCGGACAAACTGAAAGCTGCCAAATCGGAATTCCAGCTTATGCTGGATCTTGGGATAATAAGACCTTCCAAAAGCAGTTGGTCCTCTCCCCTACACCTGGTCCAGAAGAAGTCAGGAGACTGGAGACCATGTGGGGATTACCGGTTTTTAAATTCGACAACCATCCCGGACCGATATCCGGTACCAAATGTCCAAGACTTTACTTCTCTTCTCCACGGCAAATCTATCTTCAGTAAAATAGATCTCGTTAAGGCTTTCCACCACATTCCCGTAGAGCCTTCGGATATTCCCAAGACTGCAGTTTGTACACCATTTGGGTTATTCGAATTTGTGAAGATGCCGTTCGGGCTACGGAATGCTGCGCAAACCTTTCAGAGGTTTATAGATGAGGTCACCAGAGGCTTAGACTTTGTTTATGCCTACATCGATGATTTGCTTGTGGCCAGCTCAACGGAAGAGGAACATAAGGAACATCTTTCACTCCTTTTTCAACGCTTAGAACAATACGGTGTTACTATTAATGCATCTAAGTGTGTGTTGCACAGCCAACCTTGGAATTTCTTGGTCACACGATTTCGCAGCACGGAATTACCCCCCTTCAGGACAAGTGTGAAGTGATAAAAAATTACCCTATGCCAAATAATCAGCGTGAGTTACGTCGGTTTCTAGGTTTGGTAAATTATTACCACAAGTTCATTAAAAACTGTGCCAGTGTTCTTGCTTCTCTACACGCTATGATCACACACAAACGCAAGGTAACGAAATTGGTATGGTGTAGCGATAGTTTACAGGCGTTCGACAATGCCAAAAATGCTATCAATAGTGCATTGTCTCTGTCATTTCCTATCAGTGATGCCCCCCTAACTCTGACGGTCGATGCCTCAGATGTTGCGATCGGTGGAGTGTTGGAACAAACCATTAACGGTCAACAAGCACCCATCGCGTTTTACTCGAAAAAGCTGCAGCCAGCCCAAACGCGTTATAGTGCTTTCGGACGTGAACTTCTTGCTATTTACTTAAACGTGAAGCATTTTCAACATTTCCTTGAAGGCCGAGATTTTTGTGTTTTTACCGACCACAAACCTTTGGTCACTGTCTTCAATAAAAACAGCTGTAACCACTCTCCCAGAGTCATCAGGCAACTCGATTATATCTCGCAATTTACCACAGATATCCGCCACATCAAAGGTGTCTTGAACACTCCAGCGGATGCACTTTCAAGAATAGAGATTACTTCTGTTACCCTCAGCTCTACACTGTGGAATGCTATTGCACAGGATCAAGATAAGGATACGGAACTACAAGAACTGCTCAGAGAAGACTCCACTCACTCACTTTCCCTCAAGAAAATGAGTATGCCAGGATTGTCTGTGCCCCTCTATTGCGACGTATCAACAGCTGCTATTCGCCCTTATGTCCCTCCATGTCACAGACAAGCAGTCTTCACGGATCTTCATAAGCCCTCCCATCCTGGTATCCGTGCTTCGCAACACCTGGTTACCTCTCGCTTTGTTTGGCCCTCGATGCGGAAGGATGTCAAACATTGGACCAAAACGTGCCTTGCCTGCCAGCGTGCCAAAGTCCAAAGGCACACCAGGTCCCCCTTTGACGCATTTCCGCCCCCATCCCAGCGATTTGAGGTAATTCATGTAGACATTGTTGGCCCTCTTCCAGTGATTCAAGGCCAACGTTATCTGCTCACCTGTCTCGACCGCTTTTCCAGGTGGCCTGAAGCCATCCCACTTCCTGATATCCAAGCGAACACTGTTGCAAGAGCCTTTCTTCATGGATGGGTATCAAGATTTGGATTGCCGACAAAAGTCATCACTGACCAAGGTCGCCAATTTGAGTCTTCGCTTTGGAAGAAGTTTACCAGCTTGTTGGGTACAGTACATGCGCATACCTGTGCGTATCATCCGCAAGCTAACGGCCTCGTCGAACGCTTCCATCGCCAGCTGAAGTCATCCCTTATGTGTCACGAAGACTCCCATTGGATGGATAAGCTTCCACTCGTGTTGCTTGGTATTCGCTCTGCATTTAAGAGTGATCTGAAGACTACAGCGGCTGAACTAGTCTATGGAACAACACTGCGGCTACCAGGTGGCTACTTCACTGCAGGGGATAAGTCATGTGATCGTACGGAATTCGCTCAAACACTTTCCTCTCACATGCAGTCCCTTCAGCCTGTTCCCCTCGATTGACTAGCCAACAGAACATCTTTATTTCCCCAGCCCTCCAGTCTTGCACCCACGTTTTTCGTTGTGTACCTGTCCCAAAACGGCCTCTCCAATGTCCATATGACGGGCCCTATGAAGTTCTCCGACGTACGCGCAAATCATTTCTCATCCAGCGCGGTTCCAAGGTCGACAGGTTTCTATCGATCGTCTTAAGCCTGCGTTTTTGGAATCAACCTTAAGTGTGGTACAAGTAGCTACCAAAAAGGTCCAGCGGAAATCTGTGTCGTTCGGAACTCTTTGAACTTCCTCTCTGGTGGGGGAGTGTGTAGTGAATACTCTTATTTTAGTTTCAAGTTAAATGTTAATTTTACCGTCTTGAATTTCGGAATATAAAATTCATTTTAAATTAGTTACCCCATTATAATTCAATTGTGAACCACATTAATACTAATTTTATGTATACTATATTATTTTATTGTATGTAAACATAATTAATTATATATCACAATTGTCAGTTAATTATTTATATTCAAATATTTATTTTAATCTAATACCATGTCCATTTTACAAATAAATAATAGAAAACCAAAGGTTATATTTTCCACCTTTGGTACTGTCGCAGTTTCGCCTAACGGACTCAATACGGCTAGTGAGATAATCACTGGTTGGCACTTAACTAGCGGCAGTGCTTATGGCTACATCATCCAGGTTAACCTATACCGGATAGATGCGCTACGGTCCCAAGCCGTAGCTTGCCTAGGCCGACGACGACGACGTAAACCAACACCTTTGATACGCTCTCACATGATATTTTACCAGACAAATTAAACACATATATCATAAGGGGGAATATGCTAAATTGGTTTAAGTCATGTCTTTCTAATCATCACCAGTATGTTAAAGTAAATGACATCTCATCAGATATGCTATATTGGAAAGTGGGGTTCCACAAGGATCAATCCTTGGACCCTTACTCTTCTTAATGCATGTAAATGAATTTTAGCGATCAACAACATTAGACTGTATTCCATATGCAGATGATATAACACTCACTTCTACACACCATGATATCACTTACATAATGAACCAAGTGAACAGGTAATTAAATCATGTCGAGAATGGATGTGTGCAAATAAGCTTTTACTAAACTTGACAAAATCATTATATATGCTCGTAACTAAAAAAAAACTGCAATCGTGCACACACCATTAATAATTGGAAACCCTCCTCTTGCAAAAGTAATTGAAGTTAAAGTTCTTGGCACCAAGTTAGATGAAATATTAAATTTCAAAAGCCATACCCAACATATCAAATAAAAAATATCTGGTACTTACGTATTATCGGGACTACCAAACTGTTTATTATGTATTTTTGCTCCCGTCATTTTCGTTTAAACTAACGAAAATATCACAACTTAACCTAACCAATCATCAAGGGCGTACAGTTGACCTAACCGGGCATTCAATTAACCTAACCGGGTATTCAGTTGACCTAACCATATTTTCATGGTTGAAAATTTCTAATGATCTGAAAAAAAGGAAAGATTTTAGGTTAGGTTAGGTTAGCTACGAAAAACAAAATAAAACGGAAAATGCCCGGTTAGGTCAACTGAATGCCCGGTTGGGTTAATTGAATGCCCGGTTAGGTCAACTGTACGCCCTTGATGATTGGTTAGGTTAAGTTGTGATATTTTCGTTAGTTTAAACGAAAATGACGAGAGCAAAAATATATAATAAACAGTTTGGTAGTCCCGATAATACGTAAGTACCAAATATTTAGATTTCTCTACATACAGTAATGTTTAAACTCAAAAAAACAAATCCTCAAAATACCCTCATCACACTGTATTACTCATTTATCCATCCACACCTGCAATATGGAATCACAGCATAGGGTAGTACAAAGAATTACCATGTCCGCTAGAAATAATCCATAAAAGATGTTTACGAATTCTCTCAGACAATGATAACAGACGATCTCATACCTTTCCAATGTTCAGAATTTCAATGTTCAGAAACTAAAATATTCTAAAACTAAATGACCTGTATAAACTTACTGTCGGTATCAGTAGATACAAAGTTGTTAATAATAGAAACTATACTTTGCCCATTCAGAGGGAGATTACCCCCCCATCAGATCAACCATAATCATAATACAAGGCTTCCCAATGAGTTCATACATAAACCAAATTATTCCATGCAAATTGCAGGAAATGCTCTCTCCTACAAAGGGGCAAATATCTGGAACGCTATACCCATAAACATCAGAGAAGCACCATCAATAATTTCGTTTCGCAACTCACTAAAGAAACGCTTCATAAATTCCTACTAATGAATGTGTGTATGTCTATATATTATATATATATATATATATATATATATATATATATATATATATATATATATATATATATATGTTACAGTCAAAATATGTAACCAACCATTTCGCGTAATGGCTGAAACTTTGTCATTTCGCGAAATGGCTGTTTCACTTGGTTATTTCGCGAAATGACTAAAATTTTCAGCCATTACGCGAAATGGCTGAAATTCCACCTTGGTCATATCGTACAAGATAATTTTCCCGGTTAGGTCAACTGTATGCCCGGTTAGATCAACTGTATGCCCTTGACAATTGGTTAGGTTGTGTTATTTTCGTTAGTTTTAACAAAAATAACACGACTTAACCTAACCAATTGTCAAGGGCATACAGTTGACCTAACCGGGCCTTCAATGGCGAACATCGGAATAACATTGAAGGCCCGGTTAGTATTTGAAAACTTCTATATTGAAAATTCAAATTTAAATGTGTTCAAATGTTCAAATGTGTTCAAATGTGTATTTGAAGAGTGTTTCTCACTTATTTGAACAGACCTGTGGAGTGTGGATGTATGTATGTTTTAGCAGATTTAGTTGTTAAATAAAGGTTTCCATTTTTACTGTGATGTTTTTTAGTTCTATGAATTCATGACAAAAATCATTTAAGCCATTTCAGGAAATGACCAAGGTGGAATTTCAGCCACTTCGCGGAATGGCTGAAGATTTTAGTCATTTCGCGAAATGACCAAGTTAAACAGCCATTTCGCGAAATAACTAAAAGTTTCAGCCATTAGGCGAAGTGGATGGTTACACACTTTGACTGTAATATATATACACACACATATATATATATATAACATAAAGAACGACGCTTGTATAGGAGAATATTCCGCGCAAGATGAGAGCGAGAGAACGAAACAAATGAAAAAATGAGGTAACCACCCGGGAATCGAACCCGGGATCTTCCGGTTGCCGGTCAGATATGATAACCATTACACCACGGGCCTCACTCAATTAAATGCCGTAATTCCTCTACATACGCGCAGAAACCAATGCCCCAAGGGGGCACCTCCCGCATGCCGTACATTATATACATTTATACATCTGACCGGCAATCGGAAGATCCTGGGTTCAATTCCCGGGTGGTTACCTCCTTTTTTCATTTGTTTCGTTCTCTCGCTCTCATCTTGCGCGGAATATTCTCCTATACAAGCGTCGTTCTTTACGTTAATTATACTGCGTGTTTGCAGTTTAAATGTATATATATATATATATATATATATATATATAGGGTGTCCAAAAAAAACTATATACTCTTTATAGCATCATATATTTTATAATTTAATAAAAACCAAACAATATATTGTTATAGCAATTGCCACTGAAAGGTAAATTAGTAATCTATGCGATCAAAATGTTATAGCGAGTTGTTTGCCCATAAAATTTAATTAACTACGCCAAGTGCTCAAAATGTTCTCCGGCGGCATGAATGCACTTTCAATACAACAAAATCGTGTGGTCTGATGAAGCTACCTTCAAGCTGAATGGCACAGTAAATCGACACAACTGCAGGTACTGGTCACTTGATAATCCACACGTTCATGTGGATAAACATGTTAATTTACCAGGATTAACAGCATGGTGTGGTTTATCATCCAGGGGTTTGGTTGGACCATTTTTCTTTAATGGGACAGTTACCGGTGCCGCATATCTCGACATGCTGCGGACAGAAATTATACCTGCAGTTCGGAAGTTGTTTGGAAACGACGACTTTTACTTTCAACAAGATGGAGCCCCCCCCTCATTATCATTGTGATGTCAGAAGGCACCTCGATGAAACGTTGCCTAACCGTTGGATAGGACGAAGGGGAAGCGTTGAGTATCCTCCACGTTCACCGGACTTGACTCCACTTGATTTTTACTTGTGGGGCTACCTGAAGGATGCAGTTTATGGTACAAGACCTGCAACACTCGAACACCTTAAGGATGCAATTAGGGAAAAGTGCGGGACCATCACAGCATCCACATTAGTCCATGTCTGCGAATCAGTTAGTCGACGGATTTAAAAGTGCATTCATGCCGCCGGAGAACATTTTGAGCACTTGGCGTAGTTAATTAAATTTTATATGCAAACAACTCGCTATAACATTTTGATCACTTAGATTACTAATTTACCTTTCATTGGCAATTGCTATAACAATATATTGTTTGGTTTTTTTTTAAATTATAAAATATATGATGCTATAAAGAGTATATAGTTTTTTTTGGGACACCCTGTATATATATATATATATATATATATATATATATATATATATATATATATATATATATATATATATATATATATTGCAACATGTAAATATTACAAACCAATGAAAATCACCCATTATATTTGAAAAATTTACAATCTTAAAATGGATGCAATCATAAACCATATAAATTAGATGTTAAAAGTTTCCAGCATATTACGCCACAGCTATAATATGCCTCATTCGTCTGTATCTTTGTAACTTTAAGATTGTATCTGTAACTTTAAGATTGTATCATGATTTGTATTGTTCACCATTTTTCTTGTTATTTATTTATATTATTATTTTTATTCTCATTTTTTATTATTTCAAAGATTATTTCAATTTTCATTTGTAATGACAGAGTTAACTAAATGCAACATTATTTTATTTTCCACAAATTCTATTTGTATTTGACATTTTCCTTTGAAAAAATAGAAATGAATCTCAAAGACTTTTGCCTGAAAAGCTGTCATGCTTCCCAATGACATATTCAGATAAGAATACTGTAATTAAACTACAAAAATTAAACTTTAATCTTAACATTGCGTAAACCAGTATTTATGTAATGTATAACTTATGTAATGTTTTCTTTCTGAATAAAGATTATTATTATTATTATTATTATTATTATTATTATTATTCTTTTTCTATAATTTTTTTATTAAGCAGCATTTATTTTCTAACAAATATACAATAAATAATTTAATTTAAAATTATGTAACATTTCGTAAACTTCGTAAACTTTAAATAAAATAAATAGTTCAGTTTCACAATTATTTATGTCATTGTAAATTGTAAAAGTACTGTATTTATTTTATCAATAAAGGTTATTCAATATTAATTATTTATTATTATCATTATTATTATATTTTGTTGTCTCTATCACTATTACTCGCAACGTTCACCTTTTTTATTTAATAAGTAAGCTAAGTGCCATTAATTTTGTCTAAAAAGCCTCAATGCTTCCAATGCTTCCTCGTTGATGTTCCGTGTGTTGGTCTCTCTTCACACGAAGGTCAAGCTGGTGGCCCCGCCTCTAGGCCTGGCTTGGTGGAGGGGCGAGTTGCTTTCTTGCGCTCTCCACCGTACATAGCCAGGTTACATCCTGCTCATCTGGTACTGTCCTGAGCCAGGTATCTAGTCTTCTCTTGAAGACTTCAACTTTCACCCCTGTAACGTTTCTGACGTCCTTTGGAAGCTGGTTAAAAAGTCTTGGCCCCATGACAACCAAGCTATTTTCCTTCAGTGTTGAAGAAGTCTCTTGTCGGGCCTTTAATTTGGGAACATTACAAATCCTGCCTTTCCTATCATCCAGTGTAGTTTGAATGGCAATTGGGTTTAGTTTCAGGTTTGGTAGTTGTTTTTCGATCATTTTCCATATGTAGATTATGGTGTACCTCTCTCTTCTTCTTTCCAGGGAGTACAGATTTAGTTTACGTAGTCTTTCCCACTAGTTGAGCTCTTTGCAGCCATCAATCTTTGCTGTGAAATATCTCTGAGTTTCTTCTAGTCTATTAGTTTCTTCCTTTTTATGTGGGGACGTCAAGACTGAGTAGTATTCAAGTTTTGGTATAATCAGTGTTTTTAGCAGGGGAATCATTACTGATCTGTCCCTTCTTTTGAACGTTCTTAGTAACTGTCCGGCGACTCTCTTTGCTTTATTTATCGCTATCTGAGTTTGCGTTTCGAATTTCGCATCATCGGTCATTGTTACCCCCCAGATCGATCGCTTTCATGCTTCTCTGAATTTCCCGTCTAACTAGAGCATAATATGCAGTCTAAGTTCCTCATTTCTACCATATCTCAAGAGCTGAAATTTCTCGGTGTTAAATGTCATGTTGTCTTCTGACCATTTGTATATTTTGTTCGTGTTCATGCATCTAGGATAATGTCATAATGCTCTATCAGTCGTGATAGGCATGATCTACCTGATCGGAATCCGTGCTGATTCTCGTTGAATCTTTCCAGTAAAATTGACACACCCTAAATTACTGGAAATCAGAGGTGAAGGAGATGATGACACACAGGTAGGAGACTGCAGTTTCAGACCCAGGAACACTCCTGACATCAACCCACATGCCACCAAACTCTCGGAGTTTATTGACTGGAACTCTGGCGCGACTGACCTTCCTCTGACCTGCTCCCTCACCACTGCTGCAATCAAGGAGTTTCTGGATAGACCAATGGAAGTTCCTGCATAGCCCTCACATACACAGTCAGTAGAGAGGTGTGTAAGGATGAAACTGAAGCAACACAACATGTTTACTCACAAAAGAAGAGGGAGGCGTACATCAGCGGCCAGGTGGCCAGTAGAGAGCTCATGTCCAGGAACAAGAGCAAGGTAGACATGGCATCCTTGGCAAAGTTCAAGAAACCTATCTATATTTCTAAGTTTTAATATTGAAATGCAATCAAAATGTCTTTAATTGTATGTAGGTAAAATGTAGTTATATATGGCATCCTTGGCAAAGTTCAACAAACCTATCTATATTTCTAAGTTTTAATACTGAAATACAATCAAAATGTCTTTAACTGTATGTAATGTATGTAAAATGCAGTTATATACAATACAAAAAATACTTGCATAAATTGCTGATTTTTCGTAAACTTCAACATCAAATATAAGTAGCTAGGAGTGGTCAAATCTGGATTTTAAAGCCATATTTCGATTTAGCACATAAAAATGCATCATTTGGTCACAAGTAGTGTTTTGAATTGTTGACTTTACTAAAATTGACACACCCTATCAATGCAATGAAATGATTGACCACTAATAAACTCTTCCAAAATACCAGTAAAAAAATTTCAGGATTTTAACTTCTAAACGAAATTGGTATCTTCAGGAACTAAAGGTTGATGAAATCGCTGTAAAGGAGTGTATTGTAACAAAATTTCTTGGTGTAATACCAGACAAGAATTTGCAATGGAGTGATCATGTAAATTATATCTAAAAAAAGATTTGAAGGAGCGTTGTTATAATGTTTAAACTTAGAAATGTAGTTCTCAAACACGTTTTATTAACTCTGTATTATACTTTAGTTCTTCCTTATCGAGTATAAGGAACTGTGCAGGAAAGCCAAGGGCAAATGCCAGCAAAAACATCTCCCTCCCAATAGATGAAGAAGAGAACCAAAATAAAGGTCCAGGGTTTTTGAGATGCCTGGACACTCTGCATTTGGAATATTGGATGTCACAGACAGGGGAAACGATGGACTGAGAAAGGTTGTTCTGGTAGGTGAAAGCTTCAAAATACCGAGTAACCCTTGCGTTAGAGAGTTGGACAGAAAAGGACTGAGAAAGTGTCGAAAGTCTGGTGCTGCGTGCTCTCCTTGAAGGAGGAGGCATGCAGTTAGCGAGTTCAGAAGAGCAGTGTCCATTATAATAGTGATAGTAAAGAGAGAGTGAGGCAATATTGCGCTGAAGAGAGAGAAATTGAAGACAATCAGTAAGAGGGGGAATTGATGAAACGAAAAACTTTTGATTCCACCTAGCCAAATAAAGCTATGTGGGTTGAGCCACCCCATACATAAGAAGCATATTCCTTACAGGGGCTAACAAGACCCCTGTACAGAGACAGCAACTGAGTGGGGTGAAGAAACTGCGGAGGCGGTACAGGACACCTAACCTCTTAGAAGCTGTTTTGGAAAGAGAGTATATGTGAACTTTCCAAGAAAGATCACGAGAAAAAGAAACGCCAAGAATGTTAAGAGAAGAGGAAGGATTAAGTTGTGTGTTGTTGAAGATAAGGGGATAGTCGTGTGGAAGATTGTGACGAGTAGACAGATGTAGGAACTGAGTTTTTGAGGCATTCAAAGCAACAAGGTTTTCTCTGCCCCAATCAGAGATGGCAGAACAGTAAACTTTTCATAGAATATCCTATGCATGGTAGAAAAGATAGGGACGAATATAACTGAAATATTTTCTTTACAAATACTTATGAGCGCCACTGTATATATATATATATATATATATATATATATATATATATATATATATATATACACACACACACACAAGGGTTTATTGTGGAATATTGAACTTTGAAGTCTGAACTTATATTTATGAAATGACTGTAAACTTCATAACTTCATATCTTTTTATTCTTCCAAAGGAGTAACGGAACCATTAAATAACGACAATTACTTCTACTTCTACTACTACTACTACTACTACTACTGCTACTAACACTCTTTCTTTCTGCACGAAACTTCAATCATAAAGCGGGGTTTAATGGTTGAAAATTGCCGAAGTCCTGTTACTTCCGATTTTCCGGTTCAACCTCTTGCTTTCGGCCCGGAGCAAACAATAAATCGTCTGGAAAACGGAACGAGATTACGTTTTTCATTCGACGAAGTAAAACCGACGATTGGGTCAATTTTTGCCATATAATGATCGAGCTATCAGAATTATCAAAATTATTAACCTTGTCGTACATACAATTTCTAAACAACGTATAATTTTAGGATTTATAGGATTTTTTTTACTGAATGTTGCGCTATCGCTTTGTACGTGTGCATATATATATATATATATATATATATATATATATATATCGTAAAGAACGACGCTTGTATAGGAGAACATTCCGCGCAAGATGAGAAGAGAGAACGTTATTTATACTGCGTGTTCTTTGCAGTTGAAATGTATATATATATATATATAATCATGCGGGTTGCTTCTACAGAGCTTCAATTTAATATTTAGGAGAAATCCAATGACAAGGAGAAATGTAAATGCCATGAAAAGTCTTCTTTAATGCAACGTTTCGAGCAATACGCTCATCTTCAGGCTGTTTAATAACAATGTGAAATTAAAATCAATATTGAATGAAAAACAAAACAGAAAATTTCTATAACCTATTCATGAAGACAAATTTTAAAGACTGAGAAAAGAGGGTTAAATTCTAAGTTATACAGATTTACATATAAAAATTAAGAAGCTATTTTTAAATACATATAGTAAATGTGAAATTAATACACTGGAAAAATTAACAATAGTACACTGGAATAATGAAACTAACTACCTTACACTGCAGTTTCCGAGGCTAACTGAATTGAGCCGAGGCAATACGGGAAAACAAAAGATGGCGAGGGCGATTGGGGAAGGGGGGATTATAAGGAATTGGGGAAGGAGGAGGGATCATAGCAAATTGAGGGGGACGGCGGATGAGTCAACATTTAGACTCGGGGACAATGTTTTGATGAAAAGCGATTCCAAAATTCTTAGTGAGTTGGGACAAGTATTACAACCAAGAATTTTAAAATTGTCTAAAGTGACATCAATTTTACATTCTATGCTGTGTTCGCGAATCCTCGAAACCTCTTTAGTTTTTAAAATTTTACCTGTTCGGCCACTTATTCCCATATGCGAATAAAATCTAGCCCTGAGAGAGCGAACAGTGCTGCCAATGTAATTCCCAAGGAGACACCTAGGGCAGGTAAATAAATATACAACACCGCTACGCAACGAGTCAGGGGTTCGATCCTTCGCTGAGAAAAAGCTACCTAAAGACGTTTTATTAATAAATATGATGCGGAAATCAGTATGAAAAAAAATTTCCTTAACAATTTTGTAAATTTAAGCTTAAATTCCTTATTCAAAGGACCCATTTCAGGTACCAAGAAATATTTTATATCCTTCGGCACTGTAATACATGGAAGTTGAGGGCTATAAACACTATTTAAGAAGGATCTAATTATTTGTCTACATATTGAACAGGAAAACTATTATTAGTAAAGTATGATCTTAGATTATTAAATTCATCATTAAGTAAGGTAAAACTAGAGGTCAAATTATATCCTCTGAACAGGAGAGTTTTAATACAAGACATCTTATAGTTGAAATCAGTAAAACTAAAAAAATTCATGCCCAAACCAGTGAAAGTGGGCTTCCTGTAAACTGATGTAGTAATAGAATCACCGTTTTTCGAAATTAAAAGATCTAAGAAGGGGAGGGAGCCATTTTGCTCAGTTTCCATTGTATACGTTATATTGGGGTGCAAAGAATTTAGGAAGTTAAAGAATTGTTGTGCTTGTACCGCATTATCAAAGACTGCTATCGAATCATCAACGAAGCGTCGATAGAAAATTGGCTTATCACAAAATAACAAGTGATCTTATTAATAAGCAAACAACCTTCCTTTCTCCCTGTAGTTGTTTGCTTATATATATATATATATATATATATAGAAACCAACGGTGGCTGGACAAGATATTAAATTTGTTGTGTTCATGTATAAAATATCTCTCAAATACAATGGTAATTATGGATATGTAAAACGTTTGCAAAATTATCAAATATCATCGTTTATATGGCTCTATGTCTAGTGATATGAATCACTTTAATAGTTTTATTTCCTGTAATTCTCTCCTTTGAGGTGAGAGACTGCCAAGAGTCACAGCTGCAGTGGTTCAACACTTAAGTTGTAACATGGAACTTATTAATACAAAACAATTATATGCATTTATGATGCTGCCTCAATACGAAACATTCTTCATTTCTAAATAATATTTCTCTCACTGACTGTTTATTTCTATATCAGTGTTGCTGATCTAGAAATAGCATTTGGTCCGGATATAACAATGCCATACCAGTAGTATCCATTCAGCTGTCGTTCACTTGCCAATTGGAAGATATTCTAAGCAGTGACGTATGAAACCTACAAATTCCCATCAATCTGGTAATGTTATAATGTTATTAAAATTTAATATACATTAAAACATGGTGTTTTCATTCATAAACCACCTATATACAGTATGTATTTATATATATCAGGTTTTTGCTCTGTCTTTGTTATAACACAAAATAATATCTGAATCTATGTTCAATATTAAATGTAAATAAATAAATAAATCAATTTGGAATTTGCTCAGGGCGCAATAATGCTTACCAACGGCTCCGTTCGTTGAGAATGACAGGCTTGCCAATACCATGAACAATGTCATCACGTCCGAAGGTTTTTTTTTTTTAGTTTTTACAAGACCATTTTTGGATCTTTTCCGTTTGACTGCCGCCATTGAAACATAAGAGGTGAGTGCCCCCAGCCTTTTATACTTAGCCTTATAAGGCTAACTAACGAAAATATCACGACCTAACCTAACCAATCGTTAGGTCAACTGTACGACCTTGACGATTGGTTAGGTTAGGTCGTGATATTTTTGTTAGTTAGCCTTATAAAGCTAACTAAAGAAGGCTGGAGGCCCTGATCTTCAGGTGATCCCCTTATTTTTCTGAGTACACGATTAAAACTTAAAAATTAAGCATGGATCTTGAAAGTAATTAAAATTGTTTATAAGAAACAAAATTTGAAGGGGAAATTAAGAAAAGCTTTTTTATAAAGTAACTTATTTTGTATCATCAAGACATTTCAGTTAAAATACAAAATACAAAAAGTTTAATTATGTTTCAATGGTGGCAGTCAAACAGAAAAGATCCCCATTTTTTATTCACTTTATTGTTAATATATATCCCCTTCTTGAATTTATATTTAATTATTCATTTATGTTTCCTTAGTTATATGTAAACCAGAGTGATGAATGAAATAATTATGTTCTAAAGACATTTGGCAATGAGTCAACCAATTAGCGCTAAACCCGAGATTCATTCATAAAATGTTACAACCGTTTGTAGTGCACACAACAAATATGTGCCAGGTGTCGCTATCTGTTCTCAAGAGTGTCCTAAGAATAATGAGCGCAACTGTACAATACATGAAATAAATATGTATTTGACATTTAATTTCATGCACATTCATAGGATTAGGACTAATTTCAAAATTAAATAAACATATATATTGAAGTACATAAAAAACTCAAATATACCGAAAATGCCACAAAAACGTTCAAAGACGCCAATTTTCAATCCCACAAAAATTATCACATTCCTCAATAGAACAATCAACGCCATGTTTTAGGGGGTGGTAGACCAAAAATATCTCAGACTTTTTCAATTAACACCCATCCCAAGTAGTAGAGCGGTAGATATAATATATTTAAATTTCCAAAAAGCGTTTGACAAAGTTCCGTATAAACGATTGTTAGAAAAACTTAAAGCTCACGGAATAAGGGGTCACGTTCTTAATTGGACTGATAATTCACTGTTTAACAACATTTTTTTTCTCAGATGATAGTAAATGTTTCCTTTGCATTTTTCATCCCTAATTACAAAAATGATAACGAAATTTTCCTATTACGTCAGGTTTTCGTGAAATTTGGGGCTGAATTCTTGACGAAATTTGTAATCTATACTATAATAAGAGAGCTGTCCGTCTGTCTGTCACACTTTCAGAAATTGTGAGAAAAAATTGTGAGAAAAAAATTCAGAAATTGTATTACGGGCGGCAATGTGAAGCTCAAGATTTTCATGACTGTGTTCTTTTCTGTAGTTTAGCCTGTCTGTTTGTCTGTTTGTGAAATTTATCCCGGGCAGTAATGGGGGAAGGGTGGGGTAATGGGGGATGGGTGGTGTAATGGGGAGGGGTGGGGGTAATGGGGAGGGGGTTAGCCCCCAAGTTGCATGAATGGGGGTGAGGAAGTTTTGGGAGATACCAGATTCAGAAATGTTGACACAATGTGAAGCTCAAAATTTCACGGCTGCGTTCTTTTCTGTAGTTTAGCCTGTCTAACCGTCAGCGAAGCGACGGGAACTGTACTAGTAGATGATAAATTGAACAAATTACACTGACAAAAAAGAATTTTTTGTTGTCACACGAACAAAAATGGGTGGACCTTATAGGTTTTTTAACGCCGAGTTCAAACATGACCTCAAAATTTGTCTATCACCCACCAATACTGAGTGAATCGAAAATGGAATTTGGACTAAATTTTAGACGTAATAGCAATGTCAAAGTAGAAAATGCATATTGAACTCGCCTAAAATGTAGCTACTGATGTTTACGCTTGTATTTCGCCCCTGGGCCTTACCTTGACAATGTCTAGCAGTAGTCAGCCAACATGCTGGGGCTCCACTTTCCCTGGTATCGCCATCGTGGATATTTGCTGATGAAAGCGTTCCCCATGCTCATCACTAACATCACCTAAGTTTGTTGGGAAGAAATCGAGATGTGAGTCAAGAAAATTAATTTTCAACATGTTGCACCCCATGACTTTGTAGGCCTTGAGAAATTCTTCAACAAGTGACTTGTAATTTTCGGCCTTGAAGTTTCCGAGGAAATTTGTGGTCACTGCTTTAAATGCTCTCCATGTTGCTCCTTCAACTTCACTTAAAGTTTCTCTAATGTGCGGGCCCACAAATATTCCTTCTTTGATTTTGATCTCGCTGATCCTCGGAAATTTCTGTTTCAAGTAGAGAAATCCACTGCCATTTTGACCAGTAGCCTTAACAAAATTTTTCATTAAACCAAGTTTAATATGTAGTGGTGGCAAAAAAACTTTTTTGGGATTAACCAGAGGTGGACTGGTGACATTTTTATGCCCTGGAATCAACACTTGTCGAGGGGGCTATTGTTTCTTTGAGTAATGGCTTTCCCGTGCTCGGCTGTCCCATTCTTACAGTGAAGTGCAATCACTTTCAAGTCTCCACAGATATGCCAAGAATATTTATCATATTGGATATGTTTCACAAGCAGGTGCATATTGTCGTATGATTCCTTCATATGAACAACATGTGCTATTGGAACTGAAGGGTATTTACTCAGCTTCGAGGAATCAATAAATAGGTGCCATTCGTTTGGGGTCATGTTGTTGGCCAAGGGTTACATATACTAAATTGCCTTCCTGGGAAAAAAGGGGTAGAAAGTCTCTTTGACGCTTGCGGTAAAAAGATATCTTTGTGCCTTTTTCTAAAAGATTCCAACCTTTCAATCTGGAAGCAAAAGCTCACATTGATCTTTTGACAATTTCACATCACGGACAAGATCGCTCAGGTCTGCTTGAGATATTAAGTGAGGCTCTGTCGATGAACAAGATGGTTTACTGCTGGTAAATTAGTGTAATGTACCGTATGTTTAGATTTTGCAGTAATGCCTAGTAGGGGCTCCAATAAACCTTAGTCCCCCCGCCCATGGCCTAAACCATTAGAGGTACAGTAAAACTAAACATACCTTATAAAAGAGAATTTAATCCTGCATTTAATGAGAAACAATTAAAACTTGGTGTTCCCGCCATTGGCTTCCAAGACAGCCTGAATTCGCTTTGGGTAGCTTGCCAAAAGTGACGTGAATAGATCTTGATCGTTACGCAAATTTGTTAAAACAGTTTCATTGTGTTGCGTCATTGTATCCTTCGAAAATCGATTTGCTGCAGGTTCTTGAAACAAGAGACATTCAACCTTGTCCTCTATAACTGATCCAATGTGTTCACAGACGTTCAGGTCAGGAGAATTTCCTGGCCATTCTTCATTTCCAAAGAAATCGATCTCATGGTTCCGCAACAACTGTTGAGTGGCTAATGCCTTAAAGCAGGAGGCCTTATCGTGCAGAAGTGTGACCTGATCGACATCCATAACATTGTTTGGGTTTCTTAGAAAAGGAATGACATGCTGAGATATAATAACATCACGAAAATACTGTCCATCCCAACTCTGACCATTTGGCTTCAGCACCCACATGAGCTTCTTTGCAGTGAACAAAACAAACACACCAACACAGTCTGGACTTTTTAATAATTCGCGATAATGTTCATTGCCATCGATTTCATCTGGTGTTGTGGCCCACACTCGATCATTTTGGTAGTTAGGCCGACGCGTTACGTAAACAAAAAATTCATCGGAGACAGCTAAATGCATGAAATCATCCACATCCCAATCTTCAAGATAATGGGCAAACCACATTCTGTCATTCATGTTAAGTTGAGTTTTTCTTGGCTTTGGAAGTTCATGCCAAGGCTTTAAACCTTGCTTATGACGGTACAGTCGAATGATCTCACCACTAACGATCTTTCCTCTCAACACTTCGATCTCTCTAGAAAGTTTAGCACAGCTGTTTTTCCGCTTACGCGTACCGCTTACGCGTACCGCTTTCAAAATGTCCTTTGTTTCCTGAGAGAGTGGCAAATTTGGGCGCCCAGATTTGGTTGTATCCATTTCACATTCATCCAAAGTTTTATTCCAATTTCTTTTGACGAAGTTCTCACTTCTTCGCAACTTTTTGGCAACCCATGAACGTGTTATAAAGGTGGCTCCAGCATCACGAGCTTCCCGAAATGTTATTGCTCGTATGCGATCTATCACACGTTGCCTCTCCGAATTACCAATTAATTGAGAAGCCATTATATTATCACTTTATCAGCTAGAGTAATTTTAATACCTGCAATAAATAAAGAATTTTATATATTTTTATAATCACTAAAAACTATTTCGATATAAGTAAACATGTAAGCTGCAAAGGGGGGGCTAAGGTTTTACGGAACCCCTTATATTTGTTAAGCAGAAATAACAATCCGTTAAATAGTCTTTCGGCTCTCTCCATATCATCAGAACAGCAAACGGCATTTGATGAGACCCATTTAGCCAGCCTGTCAGAAGTCTTAAACACGTAATATAGCATATACGAGGTGCCCACGTCTTGTCCTGATCCCATACATTGCAACCAAAATAAAGTTCGTATGCTTTTTGATGAGAGGGGTGAAATTTCGCCTTTGAGATTTAAAAGTTAACTCTCCGCACACATAACAGAAACAGTTTGGATGTCTGACACACTTACGTGGCATTCTGTCATGAAACAATACGAAAAAACTGACACAAAAAATGATTAAGGAAAACTACGAATAAGATGCACGATGTTCAATGAGCGAAATCAAGTGAGTAACTGACAAATGAAAGTCAACAGTGACATGTAGCAAATTATAAGCAGAGGAGGAGCAAGGGGCAGACCCCGCCCCCTTAGGATTCTGACTCAAATCCTAAGTAATGTGAATTCGTGTGTCACTCTAAAACTGCGGATGATAGAAAAATTGTTTTCATTTTCGTGATCAACGTAAAAAATTACATATAATTCAAGTAAAAATATATCTGTGACAAAAACTTTGTTTAGCAGTGTTATTAAAACTGCATCTACCCCAAAGCTGAGAGTATCCCAGCAGAAAATATTTTAGCTAATGTAGGATGCAATTTCTGCTCCTGACACGTTCACACCTGTCGTAACATGTCAAAAAGAAACATTAATTCCTTAATTAAAAAAGCTTATGAGCTCTCCTTCGGCTGCAAAATCGGGGATCAAGTTAAAGTTTGGGCTTCCTGTGGGGAGCCCAAACTTGTGCTGTGACCCTCAGGAGTTGCTTGAAAGGCACGAGTACCTCTATGCCATTTGCAGTTCCCACGATTTGGAGAGAGCAAAAAGATTACTTCAAAGATTGTTATTTTTGTTTATCTAAAGTCAGTGGTTTTCTCCCGAAAAATAAGAAGAAAATTGAATACCCGAATCTGCCGTCTGCAATACGATCAGTAGTATATTGTGAAACTCTACCAGTTCCTAATCCCCCTGGATCGTGGAACTTAGATGATGATGATGAACCTGCTGAAAATGAGCCTATGGAATTATCAGATAAAGATGAAGAGTATCGACAAATTCAAGAAAAAGAGTCTCACTTGACAACTCAACCTGAGCTTAATGATCTGGTTTGAGATTTGAATTTATTGAAAAATCAAGCAAAACTTTTAGGGTCCAGATGATAAGGATGGAACTTGCTTGCAAACGATACCAACATATCCGTTTTTCGTAAACGCCAAAAAAATATATCAAAATTCTTTTCGATGACTGGTGATCTTTCTTTTTGTAATGACATTGATAGTTTAATGATGCCCTAGTACATAAGCATAAACCTTGAGAATGGCGACTTTTTATCGATCGTCAAAACTTAGTTTGAAGGCTGTCTTGTTGCATACTGAAAATATCTATCCTTCAGTTCCCATTGGACATGCTGTCCATATGAAAGAGTCGTATGAAAATATGAAATTTCTCCTGAATAAAATAAATTACAAAAGATACATCTGGCATATATGTGGTGATCTCAGTCATTGGGCTGCTTCTTGGTTTACAACTTGGATATACAAAATATTGCTGTTTTCTTTGTGAATGGGTCAGCAGAACAAAGAATTCTCATTATACTCTTAAAAACTGGCCACCTCAGTAGTGTGGGCGCAAAATGGGAGGGTGCAGGAATGTTGCAATGCAATCGCAAATGTTGATCAATATTGCAAGATCTTGCAAAGGGGTTATGCAACAAGGGGTAGGGGTATGCAATGAAGGTGAGGGGGTTATGCAATGCAGGGGGTAGGGGGTATGCAATGAAGGTGAGGGGGTTATGTAATGCAGGGGGTAGGGGGTATGCAATGCAGGCGGAGTTATCCCCCAAGAGAAAGAGAGGAGGAGAGAGTAGAAGAGAGATATTCGCCTGGCAGGAGCCAAGCGCATATTAAGACTTCATCTGAGCGCCCGCTGTCTTATTAGGTGAAAATCCGCCAGTTGGCTTAATCCGCCAGCTGGCTTTGAAGGCGTAAATGGCTTGTACAGGTTGAGTTGTCGGATTGCGCTATTTATTTAATTAAAGCATATATTATTGACAATTGGCTTAGAATTCCGTCAGTCGGTTTAGAAGGCGTAACCAGCCATTTGGTATAATTAAATAATAATATCGTTTACAACGAAAAGAATTAAATAAAACACCATTACATCATTCTGTTTATTTAGATGAATTGTTGTTTCCGGAAATATATAGAAAATATACAATCAAACGATGGAATGATCAAAAAAATAAAATAAAAATAATAATAATAATAGTATAAGAAATATGAACGAGGAATATGTATATAATAAAAAAAAAAAAAAAAAAATAAAAAATAAGAAATACAAAACGATGGAGTATAACCATCAATATAGCAGTACAGGAGAAATATATATATATATATATATATATATATATATATATATATACAAAATTATGTTAATTAATTAAATATATTGAAAATTCATCAAAATACATTCACTTTGTTCTACTGCGCAAAACACTAAACTCACACGTAATCGAATCTATAATCACATCATAATTGCTTTGCACTACACAGCAAACGCGGCTTAATATTATTTCACTGCTCAAGTTATAGGGAAACCTATACTCTATATAAATGGCCTTCATATCGTTCAGTACTAATTTTGTGCCCACTTTACATCCGGTTGGCAAGTTATCTTTAAATACTCTAGAATACAATCAAAAGCACGCACAAAGAGATCATCATTAGCCACAACGTCATTATTTAATACAAGTTTATAAACACTCCTTTCCAATCGATGGTTTATGTTTACCGACCCGAGCTTTTCAATCGTGAACTCTTCTTCACACTGCATAGCGGCAGTTGAAATAATCTTCTAAGTCATTACGACAGCTGCTCATTATATAAAGAAATAGTTCTTCAGGGTGAACGGTGTAGGTGAGCTCAGCCCTGTACCGCTCAAGTGCTTTGTACCAAAGTTCATGATATTTCAAAGAGTCTAAACCTTTTAAATAAGCATCCAGCTCTAGACCATTTTCGCCTTGTTCAGTCCAATACTCGGTAAACCCATCGAGCAGAGCGGTGTATGCGTATTCAAGAACCGTATCAAAATAAAGCATATTCGTAACACGCGCATCTAATATAGGCTTCAGCTTGCGGAATCCAACGATTTCAAACATTTTGTCGAGGATGAAACGGTTTCGCGTAGGGACAAGAGCGTTATTATCAGAAGCATTCTTCCACATCAGCCGTATATCAATGCATGGCCGATCGTTATTTATACACAACGTACAAACAACGGCATATGAGGGGGTGTCACTAATCTGCTTTCTTCTTGTACCTACACCTGCAGGAATTTTATAACGATCCTCACTCCACTTCTCAACTACCACGAAGATTCTATTCATCTCAACACTTAAATAAACAACATTTCGTTTGTTTGTTTGTCTACAAGTCGTTTCCAGTACATAGTTAATGGCATAGGCTTTACCCCTGAACACGCACAACGACTTCGTCACGGACACATCGTATACGGCGTTGAGAATGCTGCTCAAAGGAAGTTCCATCGTATTCGAGGAGCGCACGTCCAGTCGGTTCAAGCTCTGAGATGACTATCAGCCACATGCAACGGATCGGCTCGACGGGAGAAGTGAGTCACACCATAAGCTAATGAAACGTGTACGGCGCTGTTCCAACATGAATACTTGTATCCCATTATATTGGGTAGGTGTTTTGAGAAATTTTCCGATACATGAAGCAATATCGGTTTTAATGTTTTATCACTCCCACTCCCCAGAATAAGCACCAGACATTTTTGCATAGGGGGATTTTCAGGAACTAACATTTTATTCACACTCCGGCGCACTACTGTATTTGAGAGAAACATATGACCATATTTTTCTTTTTTGCTTAGCATGCGATACTCATCCCTAAATTCTGTTAAATACTCACGCAGACCTTTAGCCACAACATGAATACTTGTATCCCCTTTTTTTGGGTAGATGTTTTGAGAAATTTTCCGATACATGAAGCAATATCGGTTTTAATGTTTTATCACTCACCACACGTTCATTTCCACAAACTAAACATCTTCACAATCCGGCGCACTATTTGAGAGAAACATATGCCCATATTTTTCCTTTTTGTTTAACAACCGATACTCGTCCCTAAAGTCTGTTAAAAACTCACACATCCCATTAGCCACAACCTCACTACAAACCTTGTCATGATATATATAATATAGTGGTAAAAATACTTAAGATTCTCCATGATGAACAAGATTTACATTCTCAGTCACAGGGTACGAGTACTCGGTATGATGCAACATGACATAATATCGCTTGTCACACCACTCATCAACAAGACTCACTATCCATAACCGTTGCTTATCTTCTGAACGTGTTGCTTCTTCTACTTCGCGGTATATGTGAACCTTTATAAAGGTTAGGTCTATAACATACTTCAATACATCGTTTGTACTAAGAAATCCTACAATGCCTTCGCCAGAATACCCGTAGAGTATTTGAACATCTTGGTCCTTCGCACTGCTCAATGTAGCCTTAAAAGTATCAAAGGAGGGGGGAATACGGAGTTTTTCAGTATCCACCACATCTTGGCACTTTGCCGAATACCACTTCATAAATGTTGAACACGCAATATTAAAGGTAGCCATTACTATTTTTCTTCTACGTGGGAGAATACACGTCTGAGATCCAGGGCTTACTGTTATCAACTGAGCACGCAGGGAAGAGATATGCCCAGGTAGTGGCAGGACTCACGTTGCCGATCTTACAGTGGACGGAGCTTAGCTTTTTACTGTACACACACACGCATGCACGCAAAGGAGAAAGTGAAACGCTAATTGAAACACGATTTATTTAATAAATGAAATATTCAAGGAATATATATTTACAAATACGTGTAATAAATAAGCTAACAATAGACATATCAAAGATTATGGTATCCAAAGGGCACGGTATCATAGGTACCAGGCACCTGGTAACGTTTCCTATAGGTGTTACGGCATACCTTTGTACCCCTAAGTTCCTTCACGCCCCCCAGCTTCTGAGCCCGAAAATTGTGGGTACCTACAGTTAGTTGGAGCGGCCGGCCGTACTCATCATCGTCCAAGCACACTAGATCCTTCAACGAATCAAAGTTAACGACCCGCCGATTCGCCTGGTTGAGCGTGATACCCTTAGCCTTCACGATATATTTCATATCCTCCCCCACCCTCACCCGTACCCCATAAGTTTTGGCCCTGTTGAGATAAAAGATTCGGCGTATGCGATGTCTCCATACTCATCCTTGATCTCATCAGTCAACTCCCGAGGAATTCACCAATAGGAGGCATGTATTCACACTCCCTCTCTGTGAATATCACACTATCTGTATCGGCGTACAAAACCCTCCGCCCAAGAGAATGCAATAGGCCCCAAAGCTCGATGCGTGCGTAGGCCGTTGTGAAGCTGGCTAAAGGTATGTTTGTGACCCAAGGTATCTGTGGCCAATTCGGTATTCTGCCAAACTTTGTGCCAAATGAACGTTCCCTTTGCCAGTATTCTGTGCAAATTTTCCCCAAAGACTGTTTAGACACAACTTTGCACTAAAGCGCTTGCCAGGTTCTTTTCAATTTGGGAACGGTCAAGCTGTATACCTTCACGGTCACGGTAACGTTGAATAAAGGCCGATTTTTCATCTTCGGTATCAACTCTTCGCGGATACCCTGATTCTTCGACCTTATCCTTCAAAAAAGCGTTTATATATGACGTGAAAAGGTTGGGCAGCTTCTGAAACCTCCACACCTCATGTATCTTCAATATTCTGTAGCCATGGCGAAGAGCTAGATCCAGCTCTGGACTTGTATATATATATACCTCTGATCTTACGCTGGTTAGCTGTATGAATACATTCCCCATTGTTCTCCTCTGTGCACTTCACGCACAAGGGAAACATGAGCTTGTGATCGATAACGACGGGTAAGATCGGTATCCATAAATCGCGTGGGGGGGAGCGCATCTACGAAAGAAAGGGCGAAATAGTACCCTTTCAAATTTGTTGAGAACATCTCGATGGTGGGCAGGTCAGGTCCCACCAGTTTCTCAGGTGTAGCCACGGGGTACGGATTGTTCTTCATCACATCACGTAGGGATATAAAGAACAGAAGTCGTAGTAATGGAGTTTCACGCCCTCCGTAGGCGGAAAGTATAGCTTGAAGGGATTTGCACGCCCTCCGAACAAACAATCACCACATTTCAGAGGATCCAGCACCATTGAACGTTTGATCGTGTTTATTTCTTCACGGTACTGTCCATCTGTTTCCATCCGTGCATCATACTCATGCTCCCACAAGACTTTGTGAGTGAACTGGGAGCCTATACTACTTTGAGAGGCCTGCATTATACGGCCTAATATATACTTTATATCTTCAGCTGCCAAACGTCGAAATGGTATTACTACCCAAAAATCATCTACATCTCCGTCATCTGACCCGAATCCGAAGGACAGCCTCGTCCTGACTTCACGTTCGTCGCGGTTCTGAAGGGCAAACTCTACAATACGTTCAACTATGCGCCATAGTCCGTGTTCAACACCATTGCTATACATGGATCTAGGATCAACCCTGACTATATACCGATTTCTAGTCAAGGCTGGGGGACCTGGAGGTAGCGGTGCGCACCAACTCGAATGTTATGCCATCCTCAACAGAATGAGAAGCTGCTGTGGCTGTGGAGGATGTACCCGGAATTGAACAGGAATAAGTGGGTATATCTGAGGAAGGTACTATTTGGGGGTTGTGTCGTAAGACGTAGAAGGTTGGGGTTCTATTACTGGTGGGCTAACAACCGTCGCAATCCTGGGGCGTTTTATACCTGATGTGGTAGGCTCTTCATCGTGCCTCCGCTTTGAACTGGCGTGTGCTACAGGTATCGCTGTTGAGGATTCGTCAGCGGGGATGAATTCTGTGATCACAACTACACTGTCGTTGAGGTCATCTGTAATATCGATGATGGGGTGTTGTACCTCATCGTCATTCACGGTTCTGTGGGAGAAGCGAAAAGCAAGACTGTAGAATATAAGGAGCAGCACTTAAATATTTATTATATTTTATAAATGACCCACTTAGGAGTGTGACGTGTTAGAAATTGATTCTGTAGAAAAATTCAGGTTCAAGAGTAAACAATGAAAACAAAATATGTACCAATTATTAAAATTAGCAAGACACAATTGGAAATGGCTGTTACACAGTAGGTTATCAGTAACCTGTCTGTACATGATGACGTGTTTAAGGTCACATAGACGCAGTTGCCAGTTTCTAGTTTTTGGAAATGAGTTTTATATGCCATAAAATATGGTGTTTTATTACCCTAATTTGTTGTTCCACTACCCTCAACAACTGGGGTCGACCTATACGCGAGGCATATGATAAATTAATGATTTCTTGGCCAAAAATCAAGGGTCGACCTGGGTGTATATAAAGGGTGGCCCAAAAAAAAATGGCACCGATTTTGAGAAGTGATATCTCAATAACCATTTCAGCTAGGGACTTACAAAACAACCAAATGAAAGATAATTCTTTTCTCTTTAAATACTTATTCTATGGCTTGATGGTTATAAGCCCATATAATGCCCAAAATTGGCTTCCAAAAAAAATATACCAAAAAAGTTGCGCATTTATATTTATTCCTTGATTCTAATTTTTTAATGAAATTTTTCTATTCCAGACCCCTCAAGATGGGATTGAGAGAATCTGATAAGAACATTATACAAGCACTCCGTGAAGAAAAAGGATATTCATTAAACAGAATCCTTTACGAATTTCCAAATAGAAATTGGAAAAAAAGAACTGTGGCACATTTTTTACAAAAACTTAAAGAAACCGGCAGCAGTCAACGGCGTCCGGGAAGTGGTCGACCAAAAAGTATTAGAACGCCAGAAAACATTGAAAAAGTAAATGAAATGGTTTTAAGTCAAGAGGAACAACCGGGAACAAGTAAAAGTGAACGTGAAGTTGCGAAAGAAACCGGGATTTCACGTTCATCAGTACAGCGAATAATTCGAAAAGATCTTGGGTTGAAAACATTTAAGAGGGTGAAGGTTACTGCTTTATCGGAACCTGTGAAAGAAAGACGTTTCCATCGATGTAAAAATCTATTGCGAAGATTTCGGTCAAATGAGTCTGTGAAAAAAATTTGGTTTTCTGATGAGAAACGATTTACGGTCGAAACACCACGAAATACCCAAAATGATCGGGTTCGTGCAGCAGTGGCGACAAAAACTCATGTTGACCCAAAACGACTTTTGCGTGAAAAAAAACACTTCAGATTCGATAATGGTTTCCCTTGCAGCGTCATCTGAGAACAAAACATCCATCATTTTTATTCAGCGAGGCGTTAAAATTAACTCAATTTACTACTGTAATGACATTTTGTCTCCAATGTTGTCAGAGATCAAGGAGACGAGCACTGATTTTGTGTTCATGCAAGATGGAGCCCCATCTCATACAGCCAAGGAAACAATAACATTTCTCAATAATAATTGTCCTGGTTTTATCGAACCAAATAATTGGCCACCATGCAGCCCAGATCTAAACCCCATTGACTACTTTGTGTGGTCTGCCTTAGAGAGAGAAGTCTACCATGGTCAGAAAATCCGTGATGTGAACCATCTTCGTGAACGAATTCAGGCTGCATGGGAAAATCTCTCACAAGTGACGATCTCAAAGGCAATTTCAAAATGGAGGGCGAGATTACAGGCTGTGGTTGGCCATAATGGAGGGCAGATTGAGCCATTTATTGAAAATTAGGTTTAACTTAAAACCACAGAACTTCGTTTAAAGACCGTAAATTAGAAGATAATTAATTAGAAAAAAATAAAAGGAATAAATATAAATGCGCAACTTTTTTTTGTATATTTTTCTTATAAGCCAATTTTGGCATTACATGGGTTTATAACCATCAAGCTATTGAATAAGTATTTAAAGAGAAAAGAATTATCTTTCATTTGGTTGTTTTCTTAAATCCCTAACTGCAATGGTTATTGAGATATCACTTCTGAAAATTGGTGCCATTTTTTTTGGGCCACCCTGTATATATATATATATATATATATATACATGTATGGTGTATATATATATATATATATATATATGAAAATGAAAATATATACAATTCATTAGAAATAATACTGCACTGTCGAAGTTAAGTAGAGCTACAGACAGACGTTTTCGTACCAAAAAGTCCATAGCTTAGAGGATAAATGGCAGGACTCATGGATAGCTTGGATGATCGGGTTGGTTGATTTTTTAATTCTTTGCATTAGACTGTGTTGAGCACGTCTTGTTACCTCCGGGAAGGTCTGAACATTGCGGGTTGCAAATATTTGCGAAGCTGAGCATCTCGGGGGTAATTTATGTAAGAGTCTAAACGACCTGTTGTACAGCAAATTTAGGGTTCTGCCAGAACCTTTTTTATAATTCACCCAGAGTTGCTGACCATATATATTACTGCAGAAAGTACGAAAGAGTGTGTCTTTAGCTTCACTTGTACAGAAACGAAAGTTCCTTATGGTCATATTCGCTTTAGCACACAGGCTTCGAGATTGTTTTCTTATATCCGAGTCATCACTCAAGGAGCTGGTAATAGTTTGACCCAAATACTTAAACTCTTGTACTTCCTCAGTTACTTCACCATTCATTTTAAACCTTATATCAGCTGGCTGATTACAGCTTTTAGGATGAAATTGCATAACCTTAGTTTTTGTCACATTAAAAAGAATATCATGTTTCTGCGAATACACTTCGCAGACTTTTAGTAGCCGATCCAGACCTTTAACAGAGGGACTTATTAACACCATATCATCGGCATAAACTAAGTTATTTATCCTTGTGTTATCTATACAACATCCTACTGTTGCCTCATTAAGTGAAGCAATTAATCCGTCAATATACACATTAAACAGCATAGGGAGAGCAAGGAGCCTTGTCTCACGCCACAAGAGGAGCCAAAACACTCGGATAGTACATTGCCCCACCTAACAGTGAAAGATTGGTGGGAATACCAAAATTTCAATAAATTTAATATGTACATGGGAACCTTCCTGTCTTCTAGTTTTGCAAATAAAATATTGTGGTTCACCCTATCATATGCCTTACTTATATCAAGGAAACAGCTATAAATGGTTGAATTACTGTCAATGTATTTAGATATTGTTTCTTTAAGTACATAGATACACAGGTCAGTTGAGTGGGACCTTTTAAAGCCAAACTGATTAGGAGATGTCCATAGGAAATCATTTAATCGGAGTAACAAGAGTTTTTCTAGTAGTTTCGAGAAGCAGGAAGCGACAGCAATAGGCCTGTAATTATTGCTGGACAGAATGTCTCCATACTTATTTTTGACCAGGGGCAAGATATATACCCTCATGAACTCTGCAGGGATATAGCTATGAACTATATATATACACATGTATGGTGTGTGTGTGTGTATATATATATATATATATATATATATATATATATATATATATATATATATATATATATATATTATATATATATATACAGAGCCGGATTTAGACGTGTGGCTTAGGGGAAGACATAATTGAAGTCATCCATAAGATTCATAATATAATTAACATACATACACTTTCAAAACATCGTGCACTCTTGTGTCTGTCCATTCCACTCATTTCTGCAAAAAATGAAAGCCTCGGGTTACTCGGGTATTCCATTATAGTGAGAGTAGGCCTAAAAGAGTAATAAAAACAAAATAATAATCAGTACACAACAAATAGTAATTGGTAAAAGTTTATGTACTACAGTGGTATTGGATGCGCGTGTTTTTTTGTTGATCATCTATCGGGTTTTTCTAGTTTCGGGTTTTTTCTATTTTGATAATGGCTTGTCAATATGTGGAGGCCCCCAAGATGTAGAGGCGCATGGGCAGCTGCCCACTTTGCCCACTCCTAAATCCGGCCCTATATATATATATATATATATATATATATATACATGCATGGTGTGTATATATATATATACATATATATATATATTTTTTCTAATTTACCGCCGATTCGTACCTACAGAAAGCGGTAGTGGGCAGTGGGTTGGTGGTGTTACTGTGCTGGGGGTGGTAGACTAGGGGAGTGAGTAAGGGTCAGTTGCTGGATAGTGGGTAGGAAGGGTATGGTTTTAGATGCGATGGAGCAGATGGGAGTGAGTAAGGAAGAAGAAAATCGCTTTCCGTTGAAAAGTGGGGGCCTTCGGCGAGTATGGATCGTAGACGGTCGGGTATGGGATTTTCGGCAGAGAGAGGGAAACACCTGCGACGAAGAGCGGACAACTTTGGGCATTCCAGCAGGAGGTGTATGGCAGTGATAGGGGTATGGCAGGTAGGGCAAAGCGGGGCTGGCGATTTCGCCATAAGGTGTCCGTGGGTGATGCGGGTGTGGCCTATGCGGAGACGGGCTAGGATTACTTCTTTATGGCGGGACCGGTGGAATGAGGAGGCCCAGTATCCTATTTGTGGCTTGATCATGTGGAGTTTATTTTGTGTGGCCTGGTCCCATTCCCTTTGCCATATGGAGCCGAAGTGGGAGCGGAAAGTCGGGAAGAAGTCGAAGAAGGGAAGGGGTTGGGAGGAGGCCGGCAGTGAGCAGGCCGTCTTTGCCGTGCGGTCCGCCTCCTCGTTACCCTGGGTGCTGACATGAGCCGGGACCCAGCAGAAGGCGACTGTCTTGTGTTGGAGGGTTGTTAAAAAGTGGAAGGTTTGTTGGGTGGTACAGACGAGCGGGTGAGGAGAGTTAAATCTTTCTATGGAGAGAAGTGCGCTTTGGGAATCTGAATAAATGACGAAAGAGCTGGCAGAGTGGGTGCGCACAATATCGAGGGTCTCCGTAATCGCGAAAAGTTCCGCCGAAAAAACAAACGGAGGCCTCGCGGGGCAGGCCGACGCCCCGGGAAAGCGGCTGGGACAGAATCACCGCTGAGGAGGCCACACCAGCTTCCGAGCGGGAACCATCTGTGTAAATGGCGACTGCGTCCGGGTGTTGGGTTGCGTGTTCGCGGAAGAGTGACCTGTATATCATGGCGCTCCTGGTAGTCTTCGGTAGGGTACACAGATCTTTGCAAAACTTGATAGGGGTGAGGATCCAAGGGGGGTAGATGCTGAATGAAATGGGGAGAACTGAGGGGGCGGGCATGTTGAAAAAATCAAGGAAAGACCAGACCGCTTCAGTGAAGTGCCAGCTCCGTCCCTGAGGTGGTAGTTCTGAAACCACCGTGCCCAGAAGCGAAGAAGGTAGCCTCTGTGCACGGAGGTATGTTCTGATGAGGAGTAGACCCCGTCGGAGAGCGAGAGGGAGATGATCGCATTCCACGTGGAGGCTGGAGGCTGGGGAGGAGCGGAAAGCACCGGTGGCGAGGCGGAGGCTTCTATTAAGTACCGGGTCAAGGATACGGAGGCGGGCGTTGGAGGCTGAACCGTAAACTGCACTACCATAGTCCAGCTTTGACTGTACTATGGAAGTGTAAAGGCGAAGAAGAGAGCGTCGATCTGCACCCCATGTGGTGTGGGAGAGGTGATCCAGGAGAGCGAGGGGGCGTCGAAGGGATTGCTTTAAGTGCTTGAGATGGGGAACCCAATTGAGCCGTCGGTCTAAGGCAGTGGTCGGGAACAGGGTAAATTACCCAAATGGGGTAAATTTAAAAATTTTGGGGGTAATGCGTGCGGTATGAGAGACACTTCCCTCAGAGCCTCAGTCGTGTGTATGGTATCATGAAACGAAGAGGTGCTTTTAGTGCTTGACACTTTGTGCTGATATTTTTTTCGCATATTTTTATTTTATTTTGTTACATAAATGTGGCGTTATTGTAAATTTTAGAATATTACGAATTTACGTCCTGATTTTGATGTTGTTGTATCAAAAATAAAACACCATCATTTTTCCCAAACCTGAAGTGGAGATGTTTTGAATGAAATTCTTCAGTTCTTCAATCCTTTTTACTAATTTTGTTTGTGTGCTATTCTTATGCCAGCATGTGTGGCTTTTTTTTATTTCTCCATAATAATGGATCCAATAAACATTTTTTTAATTTGAATTTTTTTGTATACCATATGCAACAATTTTAAGAGCAATTGGCTTGTTTTTGTTTACTTTGAAGTCTGGGGGTAATTTCATTTTACTCAAATAGATTTTTGGGTAATACCCAAAAAAGTTCCCCGACCCATGGTCTAAGGTCATGCCCAGAAAACGCGTGGAGGGTGCCACCTCAAGAGGACTGCCGTATAATGTGACAGAGGGTAGAGGAAGGGTTGTGGGTCTTCTTCTACTGAAGACCATACACTTGGACTTCGGGATGGAAAGGCGGAAACCCACCAACGTCGCCCACCTTTCCACCCGGTAGATGGCGAGCTGCATTTGTCGTTGAACGACGGACGGTTCTCGCCCTGCGAAGTAGATCGCAAGGTCATCCGCGTAAATGGAAGAGCGGATGGTGGGTGGAAGGCATTGTGAGACCGTGTTCATCACGACGGAGAAGCAGAGAACACTGAGGATGCTTCCCTGTGGGACCCCGTCCTCCTGCACGAAGGTGTCAGAGAGGACTGAGCCCACCTGGACTTTAAAGGTCCGGGAGGAAAGGAAGCCCGTGATGAAGGTTGGCATGGCTCCGACGAGGCCCGGATGTCGGAGCTGACCGAGGATCATTGCTCGACGGGTTGTGTCATAGGCCTTCTGGATGTCGAAAAAAATTGATAGTACGAACTGTCCATTGTCGAAGGCATCCTCTATGTCTCGGCTGAGAAGCAGGAGGGGATCAGTGGTGGAGCGGAATTGTCTGAAGCCGGACTGGGTAGCCGGGAAGGAATTGCTATTTTCAAGGACGAACGATAATCGCGTAGCGACCATTTTCTCGAGGATTTTGCAGGCACAACAGGTCAGGGCGATGGGTCTGTAGTTTGTGGGGTCCAGGGAATCTTTGCCGGGTTTGGGGATAGGGATGACGTGGGTCTCCTTCCACCTCGAGGGGAAGGCGCTCTCTATCCATATGCGATTGTATAGGTCTAGCAGGAAAATCTGTAAGGTAGTGTGGATGTGCTGGATCATGCCGTACGGAATACCGTCTGAACCGGGACAAGGGGATCGTCGAGAGGCCAGTGCCCCTGTAGTTCACGCACGGTAAACAATCGGTTGTAGGTGCTGTCTATGGACGGTGGAGAGGGGCTATCGTCAGGGGCGGGTACGGAATCGGCTGCAGAGGAAGAAACGGCGGCGAAGGTAGAAGCGAGGTGGTTTGCCACCGACTTGGGCTCACATAGGAGTCCGTCATTAGTCCGGAGGACCGGGGGTCGGGAGGGGACATGTCGCCTCTCGACACCCCGTACCTTCTTCCAGATGGTAGCCGAAGGTGTGGTGGCGGTGATGCCGGACACAAAGGCACGCCAAGAGGCTCGGCGCGCTGTCTTCATTGTGCGGTGGGCGATGGCCCTGGCCCGCTGCATCTCCGTGCGATGGATGGGGAGTCGCGTCTGGTAGAAGCGTCGAGTTGCCTTCTTCTTGGCGCGCACGGCCTCCGCGCACTCCGGGGTCCACCAAGGAACCCGTCGGGCGCGGGGGTAGGCGGAGGATCGTGGTACGCTAGTGCTTGCAGCCGCTAGAACGACGGACTCGAAATATGCGATGCACTCGCCGATGGATGGGAAGTGGGCAGTTGTAAGGGTTGTATGCGTGTTGCCGCGGAAGCGGGCCCAATTCGCGTTGGTAGTAACCCACCTTACCGGTACCCCACAAGGGGTGGCGACTATTGAAATCGCCCATTAGTAGGAAGGGCCTGGGGAGTTGTTGTACGACTTCCACCAGGTTGTCGCGGGAGACTTGAGCGTGGGGGGGGAGGTAGATTGAGCAGACGGTGTACTGTCTATCCAGGAGAGCCGGGCGGCAATCACCTGTAGCGGGGACCGGATGGAGAGATTGTGGAAGGGGACTGCGTGGTGCACGAGAATAGCAGCTCCCCTTCGAGTGCAGGTAGGAGGTGGGGTGGCGATGCAAGAATAACCAGTAGGGCAGGGCATGGGCCTGGTCCCCAGGACTAGCTCCTGGAGACAGACACACACCGGACGGGAAGTGGCAATCAAGGAGTTAAGGCCTTCATAGTTCGCGAATGTTCCTCTACAGTTCCAGTGGACTATTGTGGTTTTCGGGGGATTCATTAGTTGATGAAGGGGGATGGGTAAAGGTGTAGGCGCTAGGAGGTTGGAGTGTGAAGGGAGATCTGGAGTTCGCGAAATTGAAGGATGGGTCGGGAGCATGGCTGGCTATCTACCGTTCACCAGGGAAGGAATCGGTCGGCCTGTCGAACCCCGCGAGGTTGCGGGGTCGAGTCGGCCGAGCGAGACCGGAGGCGTGGATCACGGCAGACAGAGGAACGTTGTGGGTTGAGGTTCAGAAGTGTTTTGACGAGCTTCTGCGGTCGGGCCAGGAGGGGGCACGTTGACCCCAAAAGTGGCACCACCCCGCCTGTCAGGGGTCTCATGGCTGACCTTAGGTGGCGACAGGGGGTATCAGAAGGACCGGGCGGGTGGGAGGGAGGGCGTGCTCAGAGTGGCTGACAAGGAGGGGGCCGGAGATGTTGGGAGGGTAGGTACTATGGGGTGGAAGGAGGTGAACCAGAGTGGTCTCGTGGAGGGGTGGAGAAGATGGCACCAGGAGGCAAGGGCAGATCCATGAGACTCGTGGGCGCGGCCGAGCTCCCCTCGGTCACACCGTACAGCTGCGCCAGGGCCGCATCCACTGGATCCTCGGGGAAGAGGATATTGTTCACACTGGGTCTCGTCGTAGGGGGCGGGTCATGGATTTCAGCTACTATTGTCAGAGTCTGTTGGGGTAGAGTGGTGGGACCTCTGCGGTGGGGAGAGATGGACATAGTAGACGTAGTGGGCGGTCTGAGGGTCCGAGCCGTCTTCCTGGTTCTTGGGGAAGAGGGAGAGACACGTTGGAAGGCCGGAGGATGTGGCGACACGCTCCGGCGTCTCCGCCTCGACGGCTTGCTCCGGGCGGCAGGTTCGGGCGTGTGCAGAGAGTACTGGGGAAGCAGGGTTTGAGGTGGATGGGACCTGGGTGTCCTGGTCCCAGACTCCTGGGGGGTTCGTTGCAGGTGAGGTGCGGGAAGGGGAGGGATGGTGGGGGGACAGGAAACCGTCGGGTCCTGCGAGGATTTTCTTTGGGGGGGGGACCGGGAGCAGTGGCTGGGGGGTTTCGGCGGCAGGCCAGGGCGGCGTGCCGAGATGATAGAGCCGAGAGCAGCAGCATAAGATACCCCCGGCCTCACCTCCCGACTCCGCACCCTGTCTCGTGCCTCACGGGGGCTAAGGAAGTCCGTTACCTGTAGGCCTCGGACCTCCTTCTCGAACTTGAAGAAAAGGCATTCGCGGGATGAAGAGGGGTGTGCCTCTTCACAATTGGAGCATTTGGGTGTATTGGGGCATCTGTCAGGGTGAGCGAGTTGTCCACAGTAAACACACAGTTGATGCGGCTGTCGATAAACGGAGCTAACGTGTCCAAACTTATTGCATTTAAAGCAACGGGTTGGGTCCGGGATGTATGGGTGGATAGAAAACTCGCATGACGCGCGGTCTCCCATACCCCATACAATGCGGTCGGGGGGAATTAAGGTATTGAAAGTAAGGAGCAGACGTGGGTTGGGGGAGGGGGTGCCTCCCTGTCGGGATGTGAAGCGATAAGTCTTAGTGACTCCTTGGGGTGCGAGGTCGTTCAGGAGCTCGTTCACTGCGATCGACAATAGGCGGGTGGCGTAAATAGTGCCCTGACTCTGGTTCAGGCGAGGGTGTGGGGAAACGGACACCAAGCATCCAAGGACCTCAGTGACGGAGAGTAGGGCTTTTGTTTCTGCGGCTGAGAGTGATTTTATGAGGAGGGAGCCATCCCTCTGTGGGCGTACGTCGTAGCGGCTGAAGTTGCTGTGGGTTCGGATCGCCTGGAACGTCCGTTCAGAGTTGGTCGGGAGGGACCCAGATGTAGGCCGAATCACCAGGAATTTGTGGATACTTGGAAGGGAGAGGGAGGCTGTAGAGTCGAAGTGGACTGGGATATTCAACGGTCGATAGGACGGCCGTGAATGCCGGCTCCCGCGTCCGCCGCGGGGCTCTCTCCGTGGGGAGGTGGGCTGACGGCGGGTGAGGGGGACATATGGTGGCTGAGGTGGGCTGGGGCGAGACCCCTGCTCCAGAGAGTGTAGGTCCAAGGGCATAGTCGAGGGACGGACTGGGGTCGGCAACGGAAAAGGAGAGTGCAAGCGTTCCGCTTCCACAGGGGGATCAACCCCATCAGGTTGCGGTCTTCCAGTGGTAGAGGACTCGAGGGCCTGGTTGCCCACCACCCGAGTGTTGAGAGGAGGAGTAGTCCGGGAATGAGAAGCAGTAGTCGTAAGCCTAGGGGGAGAAGTATCCATAGCGAACAAAAGAGAACTTCATCCCCCGCGCGCATCCAGCCACCACCGACTCTAACAAGGGAAAGGCGAATCGTGGGCACACTTGGTCCCACCGCCAATAGATGTCACGCAGGGGAGATACACCCGTACCCAGTCCCTGTGCCTGAAAGGCGGCCACTCTCATCCAACGCGCGGTGAAAAGTGGCAGGGACAGGGATCGGGTTTGGTTGAAAAGCGACAAGGGTGCAGGGCAACCACCTCCCACACCCAAGGGCCAAGGAAGGGGTCAAAATCAAGGTCCAAAAAACAACGCCAAAAAGAGAGAAAAGCCAGAAAGAATGGGTGAAAGGAGAAAGAAAGAAAAAGAAGCAGGAGATCAGCCGGGTCCCCAAACGGGTCCAATGGTTCACGAGGGCAGAGAAAGCCCTTACACCGAAGAAAGGTGTATTCCCACATTCGTCATAGAGGGACGCGCCCTATCACTCCGGACAAAGCAAAGGGATAATATATATATATATATATATATATATATATATTAGTGATGGATCGAATAACCGCAACCGCAACCGCACTACAACCGCACAAAAATTCACAACCGCAACCGTAACCGCAACCGCCGTTCCATAAGTGCGGTTGCGGTTGTAAGGTGAAAATGCAGCAAAAATATTATTCTTGAAATTCACACTGCCTGTCATTAAGTTTGACATCAGTTTTTCAAATGAATAATAATCCATAACTTTCCAATGGGTGGAGGCTGGGGAAAGTGGTAGGTGGGATGAACAGTGCGATGGGTCCTCGTCCCTCATCCTGCTAACACACTTAGTGCAAAATATGGTTTTAATTAATTTGACCTATTCTTTCATAATAGCTATATAAGTTTAGAATATACTTCATTTAAATAGTATTTATTTAGTAAATACCTTATGTTGAACACAAGTTTTGCAACAACACAAATAGCGGTAGCGGTGTATTGCAAAACTTGTGTTCAACATAAGGTATTTACTAAATAAATACTATTTAGTATATATTATGTACCAAGTGTGGCTAAATCGCACTATAGTGGCTAAATCCAGTTAATAATTACGCATTTTTCCTAGTATATGATAACCGCAACCGCAACCGCGGTTGGAAAAAATTCGACAACCGCAAACACAACCGCAACCGCGGTTGTGAAAAACCGACCACTCGATCCATCACTAATATATATATATATATATATATGAAATTATTTCACAAAAGTAACACGTGAAAAATATTTATGATGAATAAAACCACGAAGGAAAGGAAACACAGAATGGTGCTCAAGCGCTTTCGTCTAATGACATCCTCAGGAACACTGAAGTACATAGAGAGTTACAGCCTATATATAGGTTACAGAAAAAAAAAATATATATATATATATATATATATACATACACAATAAACGGAGAAATGAAATTTAAAAAAAAAAAAAAAATTATTAAAAATTAAAAGATTGTGGGAGGGACATACAACTTTGTAAGGAAACACTATCGATTTTTAGCACAAGATCAAACTACCGATTTTTAGCACAAGATTAAATTAATTGTTTCCAACCAAAAAAAAAAAAAAAAAACAATTTGTCCTACGTACACTTTTACTCGGGACATGACACCCCCACTAAGAAGGCCATTTTTTCTTCAATGTTTCTCCGCGCCCTTAGGATCGCCAGTCCGGAATACATCGATGCCGAATTAGAGAAAATCAACGGTATTGGAAGTGATCTGTGTTATCCATCTGCGTTTATGGAATCTTGTCTCAACAAGGCAAAACGAACTTTCTATCGGGGCAATAATAACACTCGTACTTTGTCAAAAAATATTTTAGTACTTCCATTTTTCCCGGGCTTTTTAGGCATTGCTAATGTACTTAAACTTTTGGATATAATGTAGTATTTTCATATAACAATATTGTGAAAAATATCATAGTAAAAAATAGCCCTACCAATAATTCAGGCATTATCTATAAAATTGGTTGTAAACAATGTGATTCCTTTTACATAGGTCAGACGGGAAAGGATTTGCACACACGTATAAAACAGCATCAATATTCCGTTAGAACAGGACAGTCGTCCAGTGCCCTTTTTGTCCATTTGTCAGAGTTATCCCACTGTATTGATTGGAATAATGCTTCAGTTTTATTTCACTCTGGCAACATTGTTAATAGAAATATTCTTGAGTCTGCCATCATCCAACTTTCAAATAACTTCAACATAAGCAAAGGTCTTTTCAACTCGATCCTGTTGTTTTGAATTCCTTCAGAAAAGATTTAGATAAGAAGGGTAGAACGCTAAATCTTTGGTAAACTTTTATTTTTCAATTTATTTTTATATACAAGATGGGTAGAGTGATAAAACCTGGCAGATTTCCAGTATAAATTTGTATTTTTTTTTTTTTTTCAACATTGGTTGGAAACAATTAATTTAATCTTGTGCTAAAAATCGGTAGTTTGATCTTGTGCTAAAAATCGATAGTGTTTCCTTACAAAGTTGTATGTCCCTCCCACAATCTTTTAATTTGTAAATTTTTTTTTTTTTTAAATTTCATTTCTCCTTTTATTGTATATGTATGTATGTATATGTATATATATATTTTTTTTTCTTTTTTCTGTAACCTATATATAGGCTGTAACTCTCTATGTACTTCAGTGTTCCTGAGGATGTCATTAGACGAAAGCGCTTGAGCACCATTCTGTGTTTCCTTTCCTTCGTGGTTTTATTCATCATATATATATATATATATATATATATATATATATATATATATATTGAAATACTGCAAATAAAGGCAAATAAAACAACCCTTTTTCGAGTATTTTAACATATACGATATTTATAACATTATGTACTACACGAAATTTCATTGAATTACCATTTGAAAGACAAGATTTAAGTATAATAATAATAATAATAACAAAAATAATAATAATAATAATACATTCATTTTAATTGTGAACTAAAGTTAATGAGGTGACAATAAAAATAGATAAATAAATAACATAAATAAGATTACACAAATAAATAGATAAATATAATTTTAACTTCTAACAACAAAACTTATGAACGAAATAAATGAACCAAAGATGAAATAAACATCCTTTAGATTCATTCTTTTAAGGTTATTATAATATCAAATTAATTCATCATTAAAGATTAAAATAAGATTCCCCCAATGATACTCCCTAACCCTGGGACTTTCCCTTCATGACTGGGAAATCCTATTGTTGAGTGCGTATTTGGTTGTGAGTCTATCAGGTGGATCCCTGGGAAGATTTACTCGGTTGAGTATGTCTTGTCAAGCTTATTCCTATGTTCTGTTGATCCTCGTCTGGAGCGGAGATATGGTGGGTGCTTCCTGCCAAACTCATAGCCCCCAGCCCGAGTCCAAGCTTCAATATTTTCGCCAGTTTGCCAATGAAACGGGGTTGTAGTTGCGAGACGTAGTCGTAGTTTGATTTCATTTTCTTGTCGAAATCTGCAAATTGTTGGTAAGTTTGAAGCTGCGATTCCATTGAGGAATCCAATGTCATCCTGAAGAAGAGAAAAGATAATAAGTGCTTTCTTTAGTTTTCGAGTGGTGTTTGATATTGTTACGCGCATACTAGAACGACTTCAATAGATGGAATAGTTTTACTTCACTAAATCAAACTGATGGAGTCTTGATTTTAGAAGGAAGCGAAATAACTACTCCTCTTTTTGTTTTCCTTTTGCTTCTTCAGGGAAATTGAGAAGATACTACTTTCTGTATCTTGGTCGGTAATGGTATAAAGAAATTCTGGTATTTAGATATTTGGAATCGCAGTTATTGGGTTGCATATCCACGATAGTTCATTGAGAATCATAGTGGTCAACCACGATAATAAAATGTGGTCGAAATTAACTATTACAGGAATGTGCAAATGAAACATTGCCATATCAAACATAAACGGAGAGAAGTCTCTTTGATTAAAAACTAAATATGCATCTAACTACAGTATTAGCACACAATACCGAATTGTAAATCCGACTATACTATAGTCAATCCAATTGTACTCTGGTGGCACTAAATCTTTAAGTTTTATTAGAACAATAAGCATGGTTAATTACGGTAACTACAGTACCGTTGCGGGCTAACGACATCTGATCGAATTGACAAAATCAACAAGTTATTTTGGGTTAGATTAAGGTAGGTTAGGCCATGCAGGATTAGGTTGCTAGGCCTTTAGAGCAACGATGTTGTCTTGTCTACCAAATGGGTAAAGGTCGTACGTTGGATTAAACAGATAGCATAGTTGGGTTAACTATTTGGTATAGTGCGCAAATATTTAGTTATTTTAACTACAGATTTTTCTTCGTGCAGAAAGACGTCTGTGTAAAAAAATAAATGAGTTGATTTAATGATATGGTGTTGTTTCATGATGGGCATATCCTCGCTAATAATATTACCAGGTGATAGGGGACAATAATGTGCACAACAGGAACCGGGTATGAAACACCACTAATCCGGACAGCATTAAATAAAGATTCAGCCCATCAACCGTAGGGCTGAGTCTCCACCGCTTCTGTAATGGTAGTAATGGGCTCTTAGCAAAATTAATCCCACCAGTTAGCATTAAATTACCCAACGTGCCAACGTGGCAGCTGGGTAACTTAAGACATTTTTGAAATCAGCTTTTTGGGGGAAGGTGAATTGGATGTTCCCTAGAGAGCCCAGTGTAATCAGCCAAAGCAGGAGCGGTGGGTTGCAACCCAGGAGTGGAGGGGTTGAACCCTTATTCATTCTATCCGCATAATTTTCCTACTTCTTACCCGGAGCAGTATTTAATTAAGAGTAAGGCATGGTTTCATTGATCATACCCAAACGAGCTTTATACAAATGACATTTGCTACTAAAATAAAACTGATTTAAATCCAAGATCTCTTGTATGCTAGATACTTATAATTATAAGTCTGTCTTCATTACAACGAGAGAGAAAAGTAATTAAAAAAAAGAAGTTTTTAAAAATGTATAAAGAGTCAAATGGTCCGCATAGAAATGAACAGAAGTCGTTATAGGGGAAAGGAATTCATAAATATGAAGGAAGAACAAAGCAGGAACCAGAATATATCCTTGATGAACATCAGAGTTTTGTGAATGGAAGTTTGTTTATTAGTAAATGAGACCGGAAATGAGACCGGTTGACAAGTAGGGTAAAAAGTTTATTGATAATACTCACTGTTTCTTTGAGTATATTAATTACGAAATCGTGAAGCGAGTTCCAAACAAGTAATATAATGATATGTATAGGGTGCTCATAAAGTCTAGTATCATTGGCAAAGTTTATTGACTATAATTTGTTTATTTCTAGGATGTTGGATTTTATGTACTATTAACTCTTGTCAACATATGTAGAGATCTTGGGAGATCTTTCTGGAAGTAGAATGAGTTCATAAGTTCCATGAAAAACAATAGAAAACACTTACTCTTCCTCTCAGATTGGAGGATGGAGGTTGTGTAGCGGCTTCCCTGCATTCGACTGCTTTAGAAATGGGATCGAGAATCGTAAGATCCAAACTCTTTGCCGTCAATTCATCTCCATTTTCTTCGTAAATGACCTTTGAAAACGAGGCATAATTATTAGTTGCGCTCTAAAACTTTTTCCATGCATATATTATACCTTGGTAACACCGGTTTTGCTTCCGGCGAATTGTTCATTCTGATGAAGGTCATGTTTGTTGACCCACTTAGACCTACAGCTTAACGCGGAATCCGAACACGACCCACCATAGGTGGTCAAAAATTACAAAGTCCTCGCCCGGATTCGATCTTACGACCTCTCGATCAGCAGCAGCAGCAGCAGCAGCAGCAGCAGCAACAGCCTAGCATCCTAATCACTAGGTTACCAAGGATACCCATCTATCTACCAACCAATTTCTTTGTATAGAAGGATGAAGAGCCGGGTGAGCTGAGCGCCGCCTGCCATCGCCTGGAATCGAACCTGGGACAGGCGCATGCAGAGATATATATATATATATATATATATATATATATATATATATATATATACACACACACCTTTTTACCAGTTAGTATGTTTGGTATGAAGTAGAAACCATTTCAGATCATTTAAATATTAATCTTTCTTAAAATCTATGAATATTTTTCTTTCTTTTCTTCTTTTTTATTTTCTTTTTGAATTTATAAAAAACGTTCATGAGTCGATTTCACGTTTTCCATAAAACAATTTTACGAACAACTTAAAAATGTGAAATATTTCCTGCCAATTAAAAGTTACTGTAAATAATTACATTATTAAAACCGCAACATGGAATTGACGGAAGTTTCTCATTTCACAAACATTTATTAAAAACCTTTTTCTTTTTACGGGGACTAGGAGAGAAGCGGGGCTTGAAATTAGAAATGATTTTTGAAAAGTATTGGAGTTTAGTTTGGGTGTACATTCGGTTACGCGCCAATTTAACTGAGCGGCAAAATTTGGTGGTTAATCTTATTGTGAAAAGAATATTCTCCCCATATATATATATATATATATAAAGGGTGATCCAGAGAAATGGGACCCAAAAGAAACCCCTGTAACTCTTAAAGTATAAGTCCTTTATAAAATCATACGCATCATTCAAAAGAGGATAGTTACAAGTTTGTACAGGATTGTATAGGTTTTGACAATACAAGACAAGATAAGATACAAAACAAAATAAAAGTGTTAGTTAAAACTAACCCTTCAAGATGACTGCATGGACTGTGGAACAGCTGCGTTTCATAACTGAGCAATATTATGAGCATGGAAGAAGTGTAGTTTCAGCTCTTAGGTGATTTTGACATCTGAAAATTTGTCTTGAAAAATCTTTGAGCTGAAACTACACTTCTTCCATGCTCATAATATTGCTCAGTTATGAAACGCAGCTGTTCCACAGTCCATGCAGTCATCTTGAAGGGTTAGTTTTAACTAACACTTTTATTTTGTTTTGTATCTTATCTTGTCTTGTATTGTCAAAACCTATACAATCCTGTACAAACTTGTAACTATCCTCTTTCGAATGATGCGTATGATTTTATAAAAGGACTTATACTTTAAGAGTTACAGGGGTTTCTTTGGGTCCCATTTCTCTGGATCACCCTTTATATATATATATATATATATATATATATATATATATATATATATATATATATATATATATATATATATCTATATATATATATATATATATCTATAAAAATATATGTATATAATATATATATATATATATATATATATATATATAAATGAAAAGAAGGATCAACACAACGGCAAACATTTTCATTTATTTGTACATCAGACGTTTCGACAAATCTTTTGTCATCATCAGTGAGTTAAGTCTTAAAACCTTAAAACAAAATTGAAAAGTGAAAGTTACATCAATACAATATTAAGACCATTAAAATTAAAACCTTAAAGCAAAATGAAAATTGCATCAATACAAAATTAAAAACATTTAAATTTCATCACTATAAAAACTAAAATTAAATTAAATTTCATCACTATAAAAACTAAAATTAAATTACCTCAATAGGTAAATACACAATGTTTACATCCACCTCCATACTTGGCAAAGTCTAAGTGAACACTAGGTGGTCAGAGGATTAGGAAGGGTATATCTGTGAAACACGGTTGGTTGTCAAAAGAGTCGTAATTTGTAGGATGAGCTATTATTATTAAGGGAGGGTTTGTTTCTATAGATGTACAAAGATTCTAAAATTCGGAGTTCTGTAAGGTTATTGGATCTAGTTAAAATTTCAAACTGAGTTTTGTGAAGGGGATGGTCGTTTTCATCACTGTGGTTTCTAATTGCGGATTGTGGAGGGCTACTGAGGGGACGGTTGGTACGGACTGACAAGCCCAAATGTTGAGAAAGGCGCACCTCCAGTTGGAGTTGAGTGCTGCCAATATACGCAGCCTTACAGCTGTCGCACGTGTATTTGTAAACAACATTGGGGCATACAGTTTTGGGGAATTCATCTTTGAACTTTAAAAAATTTGATAATTTAAGTGGGTTGACGAAGGCGAATCTAAAATTTATTTGGGATAACTAGACTTGAGTAGTTTGGACAATTCACCTCTAATACGCAATGATAAATAACCATAAAAAGGTAATTTAATATATCTGGTTTCTTTTTGTACTGTAGTTACGGGGAGTTTAGTATCAAAAGTGTTATTTAAAAATTTCTTTAATTGGTTATCGAATAGATGAGAAGGGTAGTAATGTTAATAAAGTACTGTTTTAAAAATTTAAATTCTTCGTTTAACGAAAAGTAATCCGAACAAATACGGTAACTTCTTGTTAATAATGTTACTATAGCACTAATCTTATATTTATAAAACATACAACTTAAATAATTGGTTCCCAAGCCAGTAAAGTTTGTTTCCGAAATAGTGAAGTATGGAACTTATTATGGGCCCGTTTAACTAAAACATCCAGGAAAGGTAAACTATTATTTGTTCGTTTTCACACGTGTACTTAATATTACTATGTTGTTTATAAGATAATCAAGAAAAAGTTTTACGTGTGAAGGATGGTTAAATATTAAGAAAGTGTCATCCACGTATCTTCTGTAATATATGGGTTTAAAACTACTAGGACAATTTTTCAACCAAATTTCTTCGTAATGGCAAAGAAATGCATTTGCTAGTGTTGGGCTTAACGGGGAACCCATAGCTACCCCATCAATTTGGCTGTAAAGGTTGCTATTAAATAAGAAAAGATTATCAAAACACACTATTTCGAGAAGGTTTTTAAATTGAGTCTGAGTGAGGCCATTAATAAGAGTATTATCAGTAGTGAATAACTTATTTAGTATGATATTTAATGTTTCTTTTAACGGACATTAGTAAACAATGATGAGATATCAAAACTGGCCATAGTAAGAGAATCGGCATGATTGATCTCTTTTATCTCTTTAGCAAAATCAAACGAGTTGTTAATAGAATAATCATTAAAGGTGAGTTTTGAAAGCAAGGGAACGAAGAATTTGGCTAAGTTATAATTGAATGTACCACATGCCGAAAGAATAGGTCTTAGTGGGAAATTTGGCTTGTGGACTTTAGGTAAACCATATAGAATTCCTGGATTAGAACCAGAAGCAAATAAAAAATTGTATGTATTGTCAGCAATAATATTATATTTTTTAATTTACGCAAACACCTATTAAGTTTATCTTCGAGTTTTAGTAATTTAGTAATTTAGTAATACGTCTAAATTTAAAAGGGTAAAAGAGAATGTTCTGTCTAAATTACTAAAACTCGAAGATAAACTTAATAGGTGTTTGCGTAAATTAAAAAATAGTAATATTATTGCTGACAATACATACAATTTTTTATTTGCTTCTGGTTCTAATCCAGGAATTCTATATGGTTTACCTAAAGTCCACAAGCCAAATTTCCCACTAAGACCTATTCTTTCGGCATGTGGTACATTCAATTATAACTTAGCCAAATTCTTCGTTCCCTTGCTTTCAAAACTCACCTTTAATGATTATTCTATTAACAACTCGTTTGATTTTGCTAAAGAGATAAAAGAGATCAATCATGCCGATTCTCTTACTATGGCCAGTTTTGATATCTCATCATTGTTTACTAATGTCCCGTTAAAAGAAACATTAAATATCATACTAAATAAGTTATTCACTACTGATAATACTCTTATTAATGGCCTCACTCAGACTCAATTTAAAAACCTTCTCGAAATAGTGTGTTTTGATAATCTTTTCTTATTTAATAGCAACCTTTACAGCCAAATTGATGGGTAGCTATGGGTTCCCCGTTAAGCCCAACACTAGCAAATGCATTTCTTTGCCATTACGAAGAAATTTGGTTGAAAAATTGTCCTAGTAGTTTTAAACCCATATATTACAGAAGATACGTGGATGACACTTTCTTAATATTTAACCATCCTTCACACGTAAAACTTTTCTTGATTATCTTAATAAACAACATAGTAATATTAAGTACACGTGTGAAAACGAAACAAATAATAGTTTACCTTTCCTGGATGTTTTAGTTAAACGGGCCCATAATAAGTTCCATACTTCACTATTCGGAAACAAACTTTTACTGGCTTGGGAACCAATTATTTAAGTTGTATGTTTTATAAATATAAGATTAGTGCTATAGTAACATTATTAACAAGAAGTTACCGTATTTGTTCGGATTACTTTTCGTTAAACGAAGAATTTAAATTTTTAAAACAGTACTTTATTAACAATTACTACCCTTCTCATCTATTCGATAACCAATTAAAGAAATTTTTAAATAACACTTTTGATACTAAACTCCCCGTAACTACAGTACAAAAAGAAACCAGATATATTAAATTACCTTTTTATGGTTATTTATCATTGCGTATTAGAGGTGAATTGTCCAAACTACTCAAGTCTAGTTATCCCCAAATAAATTTTAGATTCGCCTTCGTCAACCCACTTAAATTATCAAATTTTTTAAAGTTCAAAGATGAATTCCCCAAAACTGTATGCCCCAATGTTGTTTACAAATACACGTGCGACAGCTGTAAGGCTGCGTATATTGGCAGCACTCAACTCCAACTGGAGGTGCGCCTTTCTCAACATTTGGGCTTGTCAGTCCGTACCAACCGTCCCCTCAGTAGCCCTCCACAATCCGCAATTAGAAACCACAGTGATGAAAACGACCATCCCCTTCACAAAACTCAGTTTGAAATTTTAACTAGATCCAATAACCTTACAGAACTCCGAATTTTAGAATCTTTGTACATCTATAGAAACAAACCCTCCCTTAATAATAATAGCTCATCCTACAAATTACGACTCTTTTGACAACCAACCGTGTTTCACAGATATACCCTTCCTAATCCTCTGACCACCTAGTGTTCACTTAGACTTTGCCAAGTATGGAGGTGGATGTAAACATTGTGTATTTACCTATTGAGGTAATTTAATTTTAGTTTTTATAGTGATGAAATTTAATTTAATTTAGTTTTTATAGTGATGAAATTTAAATGTTTTTAATTTTGTATTGATGCAATTTTCATTTTGCTTTAAGGTTTTAATTTTAATGGTCTTAATATTGTATTGATGTAACTTTCACTTTTCAATTTTGTTTAAGGTTTTAAGACTTAACTCACTGATGATGACAAAAGATTTACCTATTGAGGTAATTTAATTTTAGTTTTTATAGTGATGAAATTTAATTTAATTTTAGTTTTTATAGTGATGAAATTTAAATGTTTTTAATTTTGTATTGATGCAATTTTCATTTTGCTTTAAGGTTTTAATTTTAATGGTCTTAATATTGTATTGATGTAACTTTCACTTTTCAATTTTGTTTTAAGGTTTTAAGACTTAACTCACTGATGATGACAAAAGATTTGTCGAAACGTCTGATGTACAAATAAATGAAAATGTTTGCCGTTGTGTGATCCTTCTTTTCATCTGTAAGCTCCGGTTCCCTAAGGAGAAGTCAATAGCTTTGATATATATATATATATATCTATATATATATATATATCTATATATATATATATATATATGACATATTTTGTATTAACTATAAAGTAGAATAATTATTATCCGAAGAAATAGAAGACCTCACTTCAAATTAGTCACTTATGACAATTGGAATTACCCATTTTTATATTTTAGAAATATTTACTGGATGAATTGTGTAATGTCTGAAATGCACAAATTTTAATATACAGGGTGTACATAAAGTCAGGATCTATTTTTGTGAAGCACTTGGAAATTATATGGAATTCAATCATAAAATGATAAAGTGGTAACATTTATTAAATAATTAAGAGTAGGATTCGACGTGACGCCCATCAGCATCCCTGCACAGCTCAAATCGTTCCGCAGCATTTCTAAACACATTCTGGAGCATTTGCGGGGTTATGTTATCTGCAGCAGTTCGTATACGTGTACGTAAGTTTTCAAGACTCGTAATCTTCGTCTGATAGACGTGCGACTCGATAAAGCCCCATGCAAAGAAATCTAAAGGGTTAAATCTGGTCATCTCGCTGGCCAAGGTCTGTTGCTTCCGCGTCCGATCCAGCGATTTGGAAAACGTCCATTTAGATAATCCTGAACAATTTTGGCATAGTGACAAGGAGCACCATCATGTTGATAGACGACGGTACTAACAATCCTATCCCCGTCGTCTATCAACATGATGGTGCGCCTTGTCACTATGCCAAAATTGTTCAGGATTATCTAAAGTGGACGTTTCCAAATCGCTGGATCGGACGCGGAAGCAACAGACCTTGGCCAGCGAGATCACCAGATTTAACCCCTTTAGATTTCTTTGCATGGGGCTTTATCAAATCGCACGTCTATCAGACGAAGATTACGAGTCTTGAAAACTTACGTACACGTATACGAACTGCTGCAGATAACATAACCCCGCAAATGCTCCAGAATGTGTTTAGAAATGCTGCGGAACGATTTGAGCTGTGCAGGGATACTGATGGGCGTCACGTCGAATCCTACTCTTAATTATTTAATAAATGTTACCACTTTATCATTTTATGATTGAATTCCATATAATTTCCAAGTGCTTCACAAAAATAGATCCTGACTTTATGTACACCCTGTATATAGTACAATATATGGAGCTATTGAAGAATAGGGACCCCAGCCTTCTTTAGTTAGGCTTATAAGGCTAACTAACGAAAATATCACGACCTAACCTAACCAATAGTTAGGTTAACTGTACGCCCTTGACGATTGGTTAGGTTAGGTCATGATATTTTCGTTAGTTAGCCTTATAAAGCTAACTAAAGAAGGCTGGGGTCCCTATTCTTCAATAGCTCCCAATATATAGTTAACAATAGTTAGCATATATATATATATATATATATATATATATATATATATATATATATATATATATATATATATATAAATATACATATATATATATATATATAGTTAATAATATATAGTGTCGATAAATGAAAATTATTTCGAAAGAAATTTAAGTGAGTAAAATGTTAATTAACAGTTACCGTAATTTCTTCTCCTTTGTTGTTGTAAATACATTTGCCGTAGACGATACCCCTTATGTTAAATTCCACCAGATTAACATTGCCGTTGTCCCCATATCGAGAAACGCTTCTGGCGGAGGCGCAGGAGATGAAGAGGAGGCAGACGAATGTACCCCTTACCAAGATCTTGGATAGAAGAGTAAAATCTGACGTGAAATCTTTCGTAGGGTTCACACGCGGTTAATTATTGATCTAAAAGGAATCCTATAATATTATGAGAAATTGCTTAATAGATTAAAAGGATTTAGAAGAAGATTAAAGAGAGTTAAATGAGGAATAAATATAATTAAAAGGTTAAAATAAGTAAAAAATGGGTGCTACTATAGCGTGATTCCTACCTCGATTCGGCGGTCTACCTTTTAATTATAGCTTCTTACCTTGTTTACTAATTGCTTGTTTACATTCCAATGTCCATCGCCCTTGACGATTGGCTAGGTTTAGTCATGATATTTTCGTTAGTTTTAACGAAAATATCGTGACTAAACCTAACCAATCGTAGGTAGACCACATACTATAGTAGCACCGAAACTATTTTTTAAATAAATAAAATTGAATAATAAACAGCATTTTATATTTATTATATTTTCATTTATACCTTGGATAGGAATCACACTCTACAGTACTGTAGTTTCGAACCAAAACGGGTAGGAATCACCCTATAGTATCGAAGTCACCGGTAGGAATCACGCTATAGTAGCACCGAAAAATGTTCGAATACGCTTTACATTGGTTACGTAAGTTAAAGGGTTTGTGCAGTAGGTTAGGTTAACGAAAAGATGTTAAGTTTAAGCACAAAAGAAGCGTTGAACAGAATTTATTTAACTTATATCTGGTTAAACCTAGTAACAAATTTAAATAAGGTTTAGGATACTTTAAAAGAAGACTTTCGAATAATTATTATTGTAAGTTACATATTGCTTTTGTCCATAACATTATTTTCAACTTTTACTTTGACAGTCAAAAGTGACGATCTAAAGTTGTTCATTCGAACACCACTTCCAGTATTTGGCAATTCTACCTTTATTCTGGTTTGTGTTAATCTTTAATTTAACTTAATTAAACCTTTAACTTAACTTAACTCTCAACCTAACCCTTAAATTAATTCTCTATTCAGTCTCAAGAGACACCATCCCTACACATTCAAAGCTCATTTTTATACGAATAAGTCAAAGTCCCTTTGCATGAAAAACAGGAGCAACATACAGATAGGCTATAATTTCACTGCAAATGGACTTTGTGGCCACTCTGTACATAGGGTAAAATAGTTTAACCATTGAACATATAAAGCTAGTCCTATTTTTACATTTGGAGCTTCTGAGGACTTTCTGGGCAACATAAATTAAATATATTAAAATATAATTGTTTTATATATATATATATATTATATATATATATATATATATATAATATATAACTCTGGAATAACCTTCCCCAATCCATCTTTGGATCTTTTCCGTTTGACTGCCGCCATTGAAACATAATTAAACTTTTTGTATTTTGTATTTTAACTGAAATGTCTTGATACAAAATAAGTTACTTTATAAAAAAGCTTTTCTTAATTTCCCCTTCAAATTTTGTTTCTTATAAACAATTTTAATTACTTTCAAGATCCATGCTTAATTTTTAAGTTTAATCGTGTACTCAGAAAAATAAGGGGATCACCTGAAGATCAGGGCCTCCAGCTTTCTTCAGTTAGCTTTATAAGGCTAACTAACAAAAATATCACGACCTAACCTAACCTCCAGTCTTCAAACGCAGAGTGTCCGTTATCCAGGTATCTCAAAAACTGTAGACCTTGATTTCGACTCTCTCCTTCGCCTTCTATAAGGCGGGTATTTTTGCGGACATTCTTCCTTGGCCTTCTCTTCTGTATAATATATAATATAATATATATATATATATATATATATATATATACACAAAATTGCCCCAACTAGGATTCGAACTTACTACTTGGAATTAACATGTGTTATGCTCATATAACAGTTATATGTTAATTATATTTATTTTGGTTTACTGGTATTATCTTTAAACTTACCATCACTGTTAAATACTGGTGTGAAACTAACTTTAAAAATGGAATGCAACGAAATAACTTCGAAGACTCTTATATGAAACGACGTCAAGTACCAGTTGCCAGTTACTCCATTTTTTTTGTCGCCGTGTTTCTAATGCCCAGATTGGTTGACCCGACCTTTTCAAAGGTATTCTCTTTTTTAGTACGATAATGAAGGTTCCTTTTTACGATTTTGTTCGCCGATCGAATGTCGAACATTTTTGGAGAGAATAACGCAAATTTCTTTTTCGATACTTTTCATCTACGTGTAACTTTTAATCGACAACTTTGTGTACACACACACACACACACACACACACACACACACATATATATATATATATATACTTTTTAAGCATAGCTCATGGCATGTGTCATACCTCATAAATTTTTAGGACCCTGAAGTCAGGTCATGTAAAGTTCAACATCCCCTGGAATTTCCAAACAATCATTCTTAGGTAGCATTGTGTATATATATATATATATAGGGTTTAACAAAAATTCGTTCTTTTAGCGAAATAAGATATAACATAATTGAAGGAGAAAATAGTTTTAACTATGCATTACAAACAATGCTCAACTTACCAATTAATCCAGTAGATGCTCAAATTGCATTCCATGTAGACAAACAGTGTTGCCACGTAATATATACAAACTCATCACAATTACTTCTGTTATATCTTATTTCCCTATGAGAACGGACTTTTGTTACACCCTGTGTATATATACAGGGTGTCCGAGAATTATCTGTACAATATTTGGCTGTTATTAAAAGTCAACCATGAAGTGTAGAAATTCCAGTGTTGTCCCATTTTACAGAGAATCTCACTAAGTTTTTTCTGATACCAAGTTTTGACAAGTTTTTTAGAAATTCCAGTGTGTCCGAACATTATCTGTACAATTTCATCTTTTAATAAAATTCTTGATAACACACGTAAAATTCTTAAACAAGATTATTTAGAATCTGTATTTTCAAAAGTTTCTTTTATTAAAGTAACGTTGTTACAAACATTCGATATGTGCACCATTAGTGATTCGCAAAACATCCAATCGATACTCCAAATGTTGCCATGTACGCTGCAGCATATCCACATCAATTCGCTCAATAGCAGCTGTGATTCTTGCTTTTAAAAAACTTGTCAAAACGTGGTATCAGAAAAACTTAATGAGATTCTCTGTAAAATGGGATAAAACTGGAATTTCTACACTTTATGGTTGACTTTTAATAACAGCCAAAAATTGTACAGATAATTCTCGGACACCATATATATATATATATATATATATATATATAACTGCAATGACCACGCAGTATATAAATGAATAGAAACGACATAAGTATTAAGGAACGTTTCTGCACACGCGGAAGAGAAATAACGAATAAATGAAAAATGAGGCGAACCGCCCGGGAATCGAACCCAGGGCCTTCCAATTGCCGGTTGGATGCGCTACCATTACACTACGGACCTCAATCATTCACAAACCGAAATTCTCCTACATAGGGCAGAAACCAATGCCCTGAGAGGGCACCCTCGCAAATCGTGAATATGTGCATTTAACTGCAATGACCACGCAGTATATAAATGAATAGAAACGACATAAGTATTAAGGAACGTTTCTGCACACGCGGAAGAGAAATAACGAATAAATGAAAAATGAGGCGAACCGCCCGGGAATCGAACCCAGGGCCTTCCAATTGCCGGTTGGATGCGCTACCATTACACTACGGACCTCGATCATTCACAAATCGAAATTCTCCTACATAGGGCAGAAAGGCCCTGGGTTCGATTCCCGGGCGGTTCGCCTCATTTTTCATTTATTCGTTATTTCTCTTCCGCGTGTGCAGAAACGTTCCTTAATACTTATGTCGTTTCTATTCATATATACACGGTGAACCAAAAGTAGGTGGACAGTAGGTTGAATACGGTTTGTGTTATATTATATTATAACTATGGTGTTCATTATAACTATGGTGTTTGTGTTATATTATATTATAACTATGGTGTTCATTATAACTATGGTGTTTGTGTTATATTATATTAAATATTATAACTAAATTTATTTAAATTTTATTTTGTATTATAGTATACAAAAAAATTAAATATGTATTCTCAAAGTAAACGTTATCATTTACTGTCCACCTACATTTGGTTCACCCTATATATATATATATATATATATATATATATATATATATCTATATATGATACACCATTCTGAGTTCATTCCCATATAGCTAGAAGGGATTCAGAGAAGCTTCACAGCCAAGATCAATGGGTGCAAAGAACTAAATTACTGGGAAAGGTTACGCGAATTAAACCTATATTCACTGGAAAGGAGAAGAGAGAGATACACCATTATTTACACTTGGAAAATAATGGAGAAACTAGTCCCTAATCTTACTCTGGACCCTGTAACTCCCCAAACAACAGTGGAAAATAGAAAAGGAAGAATGTGTCGTGTTCCCAAATTAAAGGCTAGACGGAACATCCTTAACCCTGAAAGAAAATAGTTTTGCTGTGAGAGGACCAAAACTGTTTAATCATCTGCCCAAAGACCGAAGAAACACGAGTGGTGTTGCAGTGGACATCTTCAAAAGAAGATTAGACGCCTGACTCAGAACAATCCCCGATGAGCCGGGCGTACCTGGCGATGTGAGGTGGAGAGTACAAGAAACCAACTCACAATTTCACCAGGCCAACTCGAGAGGAGGGGCGACAAGCTTGACTTTCGTGAAATGAGGAATCACCGCGCGGAACATTTGAAAGGTATATACTCTCTCTATATATATATATATATATATATATATAAGAGTGTGGTGTTCGAATCCTGGTAATCCTGGTGGGGAAATTTTTTCATCTTGAAAAATTCGTGCGTTTTCATGCATGATATTATATATATATATATATATATATATATATATATATTATATTTATATTTTTTCAACTGCAAAGAACACGCAGTATAATTAACGTAAAGAACGACGCTTGTATAGAAGACATTCCGCGCAAGATGAGGAGGGAGAACGAACAAATGAAAAAATGAGGTAACCACCCGGGAATCGAACCCGGGATCTTCCGATTGCCGGTCAGATATGATAACCATTACACCATGGGCCTCACTGATCGAGTGAGGCCCATGGTGTAATGGTTATCATATCTGACCGGCAGTCGGAAGATCCCGCGTTCGATTCCCGGGTGGTTACCTCATTTTTTTCATTTGTTCGTTCTCCCTCCTCATCTTGCGCGGAATGTCTTCTATACAAGCGTCGTTCTTTACGTTGATATATATATATATATATATATATATATATACACTAGTGGCCAAAATTCTGGACACTTTCTCATTTTTCGGGATTTTTTATATTAAAGTCGAGTATGGTTAATTGAATTCTAATTTTAAATTTTTTTTTTTAGAAAAAGTGTTTATTAGGCATTCCTTGTACGATTAAGCATAATTTAAAAAAAATAAGCTGGAATATACGTACAAACAACAAAAAGGTACATGTCATTGGAAATATTGCCTCAGTCCCTGTGTTAATTGTAATGATCAATCGGCGATAAGTCACGCTATTTCACGTAGCCAACCAACGTAAATCAGACCACTTATGGTAGCCAATCAGCATCAAATCACGCCACTTATGATGAACAATCAGAAAACAGTAATTTGGTAGCTGCATTTCATTGTGTTATTGTTAAGTTGCAGTGCGAATAACAAAGTCTCCTCTTCTCCTCTTTATCCCTTTATATTACTCTCACTGTTGGCCATGTCCCCTCATATTAGGAAAGACTGGACACCAGCTAAGCGAAGAAAAGCTGTATCCCTTCGAGAAGAAGGTTACACATTCGAACAAATAGCCAAAAGACTCAGAGATGGGGCAACAAAATCTGGAGTAAGAAAGGTTTGCCAACGCTTTCAAGATCTTGGTACAGTCAAAACTGCCAAAAGAACTGGAAGAAGAAGTAAGACAAGTGAACAGGACAACCAGCGTAGTGTTAGATTATCCCTAACTGATCGTCGGAGAATATCAAAGGAAATAATGCATACATTAGAAACAAGTGGTGTCAGCATAAGTGACAGAACTGTAAGGCGTAGGCTTTTTGACAGTGGACTTAAAGCAAGAATACCTAGAAAGAAACCATACCTGAATACAGTTCAGAGAAGAAAACGCCTTTTGTGGGCAAAAGAACACAAAGGATGGACATTAGAAGACTGGTACAATGTAATATGGAGTGATGAGACGAAGATTTCAATTTTTGGAAGTGACGGATTGAAATATGTGCAAGGCAGACCAAAAGAAGATATGTTGCCTGAATGCATTACAGCAACTATGAAGCATCCTATCAGCGTTATGGTGTGGGGATGCATGTATGGACGGGGTGTTGGACGCATTCAAATTATAAATGGAACTTTGAATACTAAAAATTACCAAGAAGACATTTTGGAAAAGAAGTTACTCCCCTCAATTCAGGATATGTTCCCACACAATTCAGATAGAGAAATCTTTCAGCAAGACAGTGCTCCTTGTTACACAGCAAAATCAAGTATGAAATGGCTTAAAGACCATAAAATCAAAGTGTTACAATGGCCTGGCAATAGTCCATACCTTAATCCCATAGAAAATTTGTGGTCAAAACTCAAGAAACTGGTAGCAAAGTCTAAGCCAAGCAACAAAAAGGAGTTGATTGAATCTATCATCAAGGCCTGGTTCAGAATCATCAACCCAGATGATTTAAAGCATCTAATTGATTCAATGCCAAGAAGAATCGATGCAGTCATCAAAGCAAAAGGTTATCCAACTAAATATAAGCATAAAATATGTTTTTATGTATCTGTACTTCCTGAATAAAAATATGATTTTAGCGTCTTTTTTATGTACCTATGTGTTTTAGTTCAACAAAATGTCATAGTAACTGTTTGATTGAAACAAAAATATTTATCTTAATATAAAATATATTAAAGAACATTAAAATATGCCTAAAAATTCAATACTAAATAGTTTATGCGCAGCAAAGACCAGAAAAGCGAAATGATCTGTGTCTCTATAAAAAGTGTCCAGAATTTTGGCCACGAGTATATATATTAGGGTTATAACTTTTTTACAACCTAATATTCCTGTACTTTAATTCGATGAACTTTTGCCTAAAAATAAGAAATGAACTTTCATTTTAATATCTTTTTAGAAAAGGTCACCCCGAAATCAAAAAATCGATTATTGCATACGTAACTTTATTGCATATTCCACGTAATATAATAAAAGAACTCACAACATAATCGTTATAATACTTGTACATATATTACTGCTTATTGCTTAGAATAAACCGAAGTTGCAGTTTGTTTTTGTTTCTGCAGGCAGCATACAGTTCCTGCATAACTTTGATTGCACGTTCTGCACACTGATTACTTCTTGGTATCTTGAGTGGGGATGGCTCCTGCTTCCAGTGATTTTCCAATGAGTTCAATGCTTTTTTGTAAGGTTTCAATATTTCTGACAAGTTCTTGAAGTCATTTTCATTGTACATCTGATTAGTAAACCAATATTCTGCCCAGTTGTATGAAATGAATCTGCATACCTTCTCCAAAGTCTTCCTTGTTGTAGATATAAGAATAAATGCAAGGATAGCTAGAATGGCTCTTGAATGCCACCTCGCATTGCTGATGTTTGGAATTTTCTGAAAGTTAATCAAAGGAAAATTCCCTTTTTCTTCAAAGAATCTAAATACCCGTGTTAGATGGTACAAAAACTTAATATCATCTCTCCATCCTGATTTCTCGAGGACCTCTTCTGTTCCATTAACAAACTGTGCCTTTAGTTCCTCATAATTTCACCAGTTGGGATACAAATGGATATTCGATGTTTGGAGAACTGGTGTTAGCACCAAGATCTTCGTCCATTACCAAACGGAGAATCCTGTCCAGAATGTGATGCTGACAACTGATAAATTGTGGTTTGCAGATACCCTTCTCTGAGAACATTCGTTGCAATTTGACAACAACTCCACTCTTTTTCCCAGTGTTAACACTTGTTTTATCAGCAACGATCATCTTTATTGCATTCCATAAGGTGTATTCATCAATAACTTTTGCAATTCCTTCAGCAATAGTTTCAGCCTTGCCATCTTTCAGACGCAATGCATCCAATTTTACTTCGGTTCTTTCATTTTTAAGTACCACTACTTGATACTCATTTTCCTCAATGCGCTTTCCATCAAAATGTAAAGACCACTCTTCCATCTGTAAATTTTCAATCATTTCCTCCTTCAATTTAGCAGCCTCTTTGTATGCTGACTTGTAAATTGCTGCTTGACTTGGTGTTGGAATGTCAATACCATCAAGTGACAACTGTTTGCATATTTTAGCGGCTTTACTTGTTGATACTCCTGTGGATGTCACCAAGTTGGTTGCAACTTTACTTTTGTTATGTCTTCGGTTGGTGGAGTAATACTCTCATCTTCATCTTCATGCTCGCTCTCTTCAGATTCAGTACCACTACCACCAGATACATGATTGTAAGATGTTGATGCTGATTCAGCAGGCAATTTTCGTCTCTTTGAAGGGTGAATCGTTTCTTCACTTGCAACTTGACCTGTAGAGTACCCCACTTCTCCTTTGCTTTCCACTTGAAGGTGGTACAGTCGTTTGTCTTCCGAGGATAACCATTGGCCATTTACTTTAGTGATATCAAAAAGTTCATTCAGAGCATCATATTTTCCCCTCCTGACACATTCATCATAAGTCTTCATCACCTTGTCAAGCTTTGCTCGTATTACTTGATCTGACACATGCGGAAAATTCAATTTATTCTTCCATAATTTTGTAACTTCTTTGGAAATTTCCACTATTCGCTCCTTTCTTCCTTTGATTTCTGTTCCAAGAAACTGGTACCGTCCAATGATTTGGATTTGGAGTGGCATTCTGCATTTTTCTTCTAGTGAAGATTCTTCTAAAGGCACACTTCCTCTTCTTCTATGTGACTGCTGGAATCTCACCAGATTATTGGTCCAGATATCCTTGTTCTTCTGTATGGTAGTATCACTTTTCTTGTGTGACATTATATTGCTTCTGAAACAGATATAAAAAGGTATTAAGTTGATTTGTTTGTTTGTTTATATATATTTATATATATATAATATTAATATAATATATAGAAATAATATAATAATTAGAGGGGGATTTTTAGGTGAAAAAATATGACCAAATATTTATTTTTTAGGTGATAAAATTTTGGAAAATATTTTTAGAACATCCATAGAACGTTTCACGAAAATATTTATCACCAAATATTTTGGGCTCTGTATATTTTTTGAGTTTGACTCCCCTCTACAAAACATTCTGGATACGCTTTTGTTTACGTGTTAAAATGGAAGAAAAATTCAATAAATTATTATGGTTAATAAATTTTAAAAATGTTCTGGAATGTTCAAGAGTGCAGAAGCGAATTCCACATTTCGCTACGTTTTTTAATTAAGCGAACATATTACAAATAATAAAAGCTTACCTGAAGTTGAGTTGAACTGAACAGTTGAGTAACTATTGCGCAATACTGGACACAAGTGATTCGGTTGATTTCATTTCGTGCTTTTATACAATTTGCGAGTGCATGAAGAACAATGTCGTGTGTTCTAGAATTTTCTTGTATGGGTGGATTGATATTAGTCATCGAATTTGAGCACCGGAAGTGATTTTTCGGGCGATCTCACGATATATTAGCGTACTGAAAAATTCGAAAATATTTTTTAGGTTAAAACCTAAAAGTCCGCCCTCTAATAATAATTAATATATTTATATACTTATGAGTAGTAACGTAAATATATGGTTATGGTGATTCAAACTTTTGATTTGGGGGTGACCTTTTTTAAAAACTGAGAGGAATTTGGGTCTTTTTCATTGTTTTTAAGCAAAAGTTCATCGATTTATGATACAGGATATCTTTTATTTGAAAAAAAGTCTAAAAGTTATAACCCTAATATATATATATATATATATATATATATATAGTCATGCGGTTTGCTTCTACAAAGCTTCAATTTAATATTTAGGAGAAATCCAATGACAAGGAGGAATGTAAATGCCATGAAAAGTCTTCTTTAATGCGCAACGTTTCGAGCAATACGCTCATCATCAGGCTAGATAATAACAATATGAAATTAGAATCAATAAATAAATGTGAACAAGACAAAATAATTTCCATAAAACCTATTCAGTAAAAGCAAATTTTAAAAAGACTAAAAGAAGAGGGTTAAATTCAAAGTTATAAAAATTTACATATAAAATTAACCAGAAATTTAAAAGCTATTTTTAAATTACATATAGTAAATTTGAAATTAGTACACTGGAATAATTAACACTAATACAATGGAATAATTAACACTACGAACCTTTCAATGCTGGTTCCGAGGCACGAGTAATTTAAAACAAAACAAAACAGGAAACAAGCTATGGGTTGGGCGGTTGGAGTTATAAGTTAGGGGAGGGGGGATTATAAAAAATTGGGGAGGGGGGAGGGGAGTCGGGGAGGGGGGTTTATAAAAATTTAGAGGGACAGCTGAGGAATCCACGTTTAGAGAAGGGGTCAATGTTTTAATATAAAGAGATTCCAAAATTCTAAGTGAGTTAGGACAAGAATTACAACCGAGAATTTTAAAATGATCTAAAGTGACATCAGTTTTACATTTTATACTGTGTTCCCGAATACTGGAGGCTTCCTTTTTATTTAAAATTTTACCTGTTCGGCAACTTATTCCCATATGCGAATAAAATCTAGTCCTGAGGGAGCGCACGGTGCTGCCAATGTAAGTACCAAGGAGACACCTTGGGCAGGTAAATAAATATACAACACCGCTACGCAACGAATCAGGAGTTCGATCCTTCGCTGAGAAAAAGCTACCTAAAGACATTTTGTTAATAAATATAATGCGAAAATCAGTATGATAAAAAAATTTTCTTAACAACTTTGTAAATTTAAGTTTAAATTCTTTATTCATGGGACCCATTTCAGGTACCAGGAAATATTTTATATCTTTAGGCACTGAAATACAGGAAAGTTGAGGGCTATAAACATTATTTAAGAAAGATCTTATTAGTTTATCTACATATTGAACAGGAAAACTATTATTGGTAAAATATGATCTTAAATTATTAAATTCATCGTTTAGTAAGGTAAAACTAGAGGTCAAATTATATCCTCTGAACAAGAGAGTTTTAATACACGACATCTTATAGTTAAAATCAGTAAAACTAAAGAAATTCATGCCCAAACCAGTAAAAGTGGGTTTCCTGTAAACTGATGTTGTAATAGAATCACCTTTTTTCGAAATTAAAAGATAAAAAGGGAAGGGAGCCATTTTTCTCAGTTTCCATTGTATAAGTTATATTGGGGTGCAGAGAATTTAAGAAGTTAAAAAATTGTTGCGCTTGTACAGCATTATCAAAAACAGCTATCGAGTCATCAACGAAGCGTCGATAGAAAATTGGTTTACAATGGGTGGGAGATTGTCTAAAAATTACACTTTCTAAATGAGTCATAAAAAAATCAGCTGATAGAGGTCCGACGGGTGATCCCATCCCAACACCATCAATTTGTTGGTAAATCTTATTATTGAAAGTAAAATAACATTGCTTAAAAACCAATTCTAAAAGTTCCTTAAAATAAGACCATGAAAAACCATGAAAACTATCATCGAGCTAAAAACCCTATCTAAAATAATGGCAATAGTTTCTGATACAGGTACATTCGTGAAAAGCGACTTTACATCAAAACTGACAAAAAACTTTTTTGAATCGAAATTCTTACTAAGAAGATCTTTTTGAAATTCATAAGAGTTATTTATAGTATAAGCATTTTTCGCAAAAGGTGACAGGAGACGAACAACAATTTTGACAATTGAAAGGTAGGTAGTTATACGAAGCCTTCGTTTTTTCTTTACTTTGAAAATTTTTTAATGGCTTGAAAAATGTTCCCCATGTCGGTGATTTCAATAATTTTAAATGTCAGTTTGCTAATTTAACTCATGAATTTTTTCACAAACTTAGAAACCTTAAATTTAAATCTTTCATATTTAAGAAGAGTGACTTGCAGGTTATTAAGAATTTGGCAAAGAACCAGGAGATTGTTGTGACTAGACCGGACAAGGGCAACGGAGTTGTTATTTTGAATAAATCTGATTACATAAATAAAACTAATGAAATCCTAAGTGATGTTAGCAAATTCAAACAAATTCTTGAACCCGTCAATAAAGTCATTTTAAGGTTGGAAGACCAAGTTAATAGATTTTTGTCACGATTAAAGTCTTTAAAGATAATAAAAAATGATACTTACTCTCAGTTGTTCGTATCTGGTTCTGATCTTGCTCAATTATACTGTTTGCCTAAAATCCATAAAGTTGGAACACCTCTCCGTCCTATTTTAGCTTCGTATAACTTACCTACCTTTCAATTGTCAAAATTTGTTGTTCGTCTCCTGTCACCTTTTGCGAAAAATGCTTATACTATAAATAACTCTTATGAATTTCAAAAAGATCTTCTTAGTAAGAATTTCGATTCAAAAAAGTTTTTTGTCAGTTTTGATGTAAAGTCGCTTTTCACGAATGTACCTGTATCAGAAACTATTGCCATTATTTTAGATAGGGTTTTTAGCTCTGATGATAGTTTTCATGGTTTTTCATGGTCTTATTTTAAGGAACTTTTAGAATTGGTTTTTAAGCAATGTTATTTTACTTTCAATAATAAGATTTACCAACAAATTGATGGTGTTGGGATGGGATCACCCGTCGGACCTCTATCAGCTGATTTTTTTATGACTCATTTAGAAAGTGTAATTTTTAGACAATCTCCCACCCATTGTAAACCAATTTTCTATCGACGCTTCGTTGATGACTCGATAGCTGTTTTTGATAATGCTGTACAAGCGCAACAATTTTTTAACTTCTTAAATTCTCTGCACCCCAATATAACTTATACAATGGAAACTGAGAAAAATGGCTCCCTTCCCTTTTTAGATCTTTTAATTTCGAAAAAAGGTGATTCTATTACTACATCAGTTTACAGGAAACCCACTTTTACTGGTTTGGGCATGAATTTCTTTAGTTTTACTGATTTTAACTATAAGATGTCGTGTATTAAAACTCTCTTGTTCAGAGGATATAATTTGACCTCTAGTTTTACCTTACTAACGATGAATTTAATAATTTAAGATCATATTTTACCAATAATAGTTTTCCTGTTCAATATGTAGATAAACTAATAAGATCTTTCTTAAATAATGTTTATAGCCCTCAACTTTCCTGTATTTCAGTGCCTAAAGATATAAAATATTTCCTGGTACCTGAAATGGGTCCCATGAATAAAGAATTTAAACTTAAATTTACAAAGTTGTTAAGAAAATTTTTTTATCATACTGATTTTCGCATTATATTTATTAACAAAATGTCTTTAGGTAGCTTTTCTCAGCGAAGGATCGAACTCCTGATTCGTTGCGTAGCGGTGTTGTATATTTATTTACCTGCCCAAGGTGTCTCCTTGGTACTTACATTGGCAGCACCGTGCGCTCCCTCAGGACTAGATTTTATTCGCATATGGGAATAAGTTGCCGAACAGGTAAAATTTTAAATAAAAAGGAAGCCTCCAGTATTCGGGAACACAGTATAAAATGTAAAACTGATGTCACTTTAGATCATTTTAAAATTCTCGGTTGTAATTCTTGTCCTAACTCACTTAGAATTTTGGAATCTCTTTATATTAAAACATTGACCCCTTCTATAAACGTGGATTCCTCAGCTGTCCCTCTAAATTTTTTATAAACCCCCCTCCCCGACCCCTCCCCCCTCCCCAATTTTTTATAATCCCCCCTCCCCTAACTTATAACTCCAACCGCCCAACCCATAGCTTGTTTCCTGTTTTGTTTTGTTTTAAATTACTCGTGCCTCGGAACCAGCATTGAAAGGTTCGTAGTGTTAATTATTCCATTGTATTAGTGTAATTATTCCAGTGTACTAATTTCAAATTTACTATATGTAATTTAAAAATAGCTTTTTAAATTTCTGGTTAATTTTATATGTAAATTTTTATAACTTTGAATTTAACCCTCTTCTTTTAGTCTTTTTAAAATTTGCTTTTACTGAATAGGTTTTATGGAAATTATTTTGTCTTGTTCACATTTATTTATTGATTCTAATTTCATATTGTTATTATCTAGCCTGATGATGAGCGTATTGCTCGAAACGTTGCGCATTAAAGAAGACTTTTCATGGCATTTACATTCCTCCTTGTCATTGGATTTCTCCTAAATATTATATATATATATATATATATATATATATATATTAGGCCGGGTCGAAAATGGGAAATTTTTTAATTTCTTAAAACGTACACTATGTGAGATGTTTCATTTTATCTTAACAAAATATTAAAATATCAAGGAGGTGCCACCCCTGCTACAACTAGCACATACTCCCCTCTTTTTTACCCTCATATTTGCATATATTTAAATGGAAAAAAATGTTATTTCTTAAAAAGTACACTATGTGAGAAGGTTTTTTTTATCACTTTAGCAAAATATTAAAAAATCAAGCATGTGCTACCCTACTACCCCTATCACATGCCCCTCCTCCCTTTTTTACCTTCATATTTGCATATGTTTAACGTTGTTATACTCGTATGTTACATGATAAGTTGTTTGTTTAATGCTTTGATATTTTTATGCTTCAGATAAATAGAAATAATTTTTCAGATAAATATAAATAATTTGCATTTGCTTTAATTATAATTTCAATTATCATAAATTATAAATAACATATAATTTGATTTTACTTCTGCATATAAACTTTGACTACTAGAAGTAAGTCCTCAAATGCAGCCTTTGGATATCCTACGGAATTCCCAGCAGCCATGACTCCTTCAAAAGCAGATGTTGTAAGACACTACCTTTTTGTGCGCCGTCGTGAAGAAGCTAAATCAAAAGGATCAGCAATTGCTAGTGATTGTTACAGGGTTGTTGTAAAAGATATTGAAGACATTTGGATAAAATTTTCTTTTCCTATGATTAACACCAAAGGTATCTATCTTAAAGTCAGTCGACTAATAGAAGAAGCCTCAAAATTGAAGAAGGTGCCGTTACATCGAAGAAATTAAAGTTTTGCCTTAAAAGTAGCTCAGATGATGAAATGTTTGATATATCTTCTTGTGAATGCTATGATAAGGGAATTGATAGGAAATTTGCAGGTGGTAAGGATAAAATACCAATGGCAAAATGAGTCTTTTGTGGGTCAAAAACAAAGAAAAAATCAGTTAGGACCAATTGATCGCATAGCTAGTTCAACAAAGAAGAGATCTTTAGCAAGAGCCCAAGAAGCACAAAACCGTTAACTAAAAGCACAAGAAGAAATGACTGAAGCCACCAATGTTTTACCATCAGAATTTATAAAAAATACCGAAGGAGACATGGATGTAGATTCAGAGAGTCAGGATGTAGATTATGAGGCCGATTTAGAATAGACAGAATATTCAGAACAGGCACTCCTATAAAAACCTAGCATTAACAGCCGATCGTTATCGTGTAAGTTGTAGAGCTGCAGCTGCAATAGTCAATGCAGCTTTAAAAGATATGGGAATCCCTAACCACAACATCCTTGACAGAAAGAAATTAGAAAGAGAAAGAAATCGCATGGGTGAAACAAATACTGTTAGGTCTAAATCCGAAAATCTGAAGATGGAGTGCCTTGGATTTGATGGAAGGAAAGATAACACATTAACTAAATTGGAAAGATAAAAGAAGAACACTATGTTATTGTGAAAGAACCTGGAAGCATCTATGTAGACTATATCACACCAGATAATGAACTGCTCGCTGTATAGCAGAAGAGTTGATAACTATTATTACAGACTCGAACAGCACAGATACTATCAAAGCTTTACTGTGTGATGGTATTCCTGTAAATACAGGAAAAATTGGTGGAGCCATAAAACTGATTGAAATTCATCTTATCACACCAGTGCAGTGGTTGGTGTGCCTCTTACATTTGAATGAGCTGCCTTTTATGCACGTCTACAAAGCCATTGATGGTAAAACAACAGGTCAAAATACTTTTGTGGGTTCAAATGGGAATAAACTGAAAACGGATTTAACAAAATTGGAGGTAGTCAAATATTCTCGCGTAAAGGGAAACATTAAAGAAATTCCAGCAAATGTTGTGAAGGAGCTAAGCAGAGATCAAAGATATCTCTATGATATGTGTCTGGCAGTGCAAACTGGAGATACTTCTCAAGATCTGTCCACTCGATCCCCAGGTACTCTTCACCATGCTCGCTGGCTAACTCTAGCCAACAGGGTCCTTCGATTATATATCTCAACGCCAAATTCCGATAAAAACCTTCAAGATATAGTCAAGATTATTATGCAGCAGTGGCGTGCGGTGACCTTCGAGGTTGGGCATGCAATAGTTACTCACAGGGGCGTCCGCAGGAATTTTTCCAAGAGGGGGCTCAGCTACAAAAATGATAACACAAAGTGCGAGCGAAGCGAGCACTGAGCATGCAGCTAGGGGGTCTGGGGGAGCGCTGTAAGCTCCCCCAGCGGGGTCCGGGCCAGAGCCCCATAAGCCAAACGAATTTTAACTAATGATACATTTTCATGGAAAAGAATGGTGTCAAAATATCTCTGTGATGCATTTGCATCAACCACAGACGATGGGTTATCAAGAGCATGTTTCGATGAAGTGCATGAGCATGCAGCTAGGGGATCTGGGGGAGCGTTGTAAGCTTCCCCAGCGGGGTCGGGGACCCGGAAGCCAAACGAATTTTAACTATTTCAGCCATTAAATTGGAAACTAAACATTGACTAAGCTGCAATAGAATTATAGAAGCCGTTGCGTGGGCGAACATAAATTTCCAGGGGCGGGCAACTGCCCCCTCTTGCCGCCCCCCCTTGCGGACGCCCATGGTTACTCATGCATTCTACTGAATTATTTCTTAAATTAATTCAATAAGAGGAACCATTTAGTTTCGTAACATAGTAATGGGATCACTGATAAGTACATCTAAATTAAAAAAAGACCTATAAAAAATAAGAATTATTATTTACTTACCTCATTTATAAATTAATTCAATTCTTCGATCCTTCAGGACAAATATGTTTATTATCTTTTCATAGAAATCTTCTGATTTAATTAAATGTTGGAGCAAATCTTTTTCAATAGACATAAGGGCTAACCCTGAAATCCTTTGCTCTCCTGTTGTATTTCTTTGGTAAGTTTTAATTCTCTTCAATGCAGAAAAGGATCGCTCTACAGAGGCAGTCGTAGAAGGAATTGTCAAAACCAAATTGCAAAGCTTGAAGAGTTCTGGCATAGCATCAATAAGATCCTTGGTATAAATATAATGCATTAAATTGCATACACTTTGCTTTATAAAGTCCTCCATTGAATACAAAACACATAGTTCACTCTGAAGACGAATTATATCAAAAAAATCACCATAAGTGGCCTTTAACGAATTTAAAGCATCCACTGGAAATTTTTTGCAATATTCTTCAGCTTTGCTAAAATTGAGAAGCTCCAGGAATTTAAGCTCTTCTAATGATGAATATCTTACTTTTAATTGGTCAACTATTGTGCCAATAATTTTGTTATAGAGGATTCTGTAATGCTGTTGTGGGTCAACAGATTGGTCAGATTTATTCCTGCATCTCTTAGTTTGGTTTGCTGCATCTATGCCATATTTTTCCTCCAAAGTTTCATAAAACATGAAAAAGTCGTCCAGTTTATTTTCGAGCATTGTTCTAGTTTTATCTATATGCTCTTTGCAATACACAATGTCAAGATTTTTGGTCTGAAGGATGTTAAATAAAACATCAGTGAAGGAAAATATATCACTAAATACTTCTAATAAAAACAGGAAATCAGGATCTTTTAAATTGTGTCGGAATCCAATTGCAGAATTTATAGTGACTTCATCCCATGATTCAGGATTCTCAATGATGTTTTCAAAAAGGCAGAGCATGCTTGTGAAAGAACTAAATTTAGCACATGGGCACAATAATGAATAAAGATTGCAGATTCATATTTCTGCCTTACCTTTGACTGCAACCCATTTAATTGTCCTGCCATTGTAGCAGCACCATCGTAGGTTTGTGCAACTAATTTATTTTCACACTTCCAAGTTTCAATGCATTTAAATACGTGTTCAGATAAAGCATTTGCTGAACGGTCTGCACTCACATCGTTAAACCCGATAAATCGTTCTTTAGCAACACAGTCTTTTGTAACATATCGCAAAACAGTTGAAAGTTGTGAATAGTTTGATACATCGGACGTTTCATCTAGAAGAATAGCAACAAATTTTGCCTGATTAAGTTCATTTTCTATTTCATTCAACATTGCCTTTTGAACCGCATCGATCAAGTCATTTTGTATTCTGTTTGAGAGACCCGAGAAAATAGAAGCTGTATCTAGATGGTTTGCCAATTTTTCATCATACTTACTGAATAAATATAAAAGTTCTTTATAATTCCCGCGATTATTGGATGCATCAGATTCAAAATGACCACGAAATGATAACTTTTGTCGACCTAAAAAAATAACTGCATCAATCAATCTTCGCATAATAGCTCTGTTTTGTTTAACCTTTTCATTATGCTGCTGTATGCTTTGTCTTTTATGAATATCTAATTGTAAGTTTATGCGAACATTTCCGAATGTTTTAAGATCGATCAGAGATTTTATGTGTCTTTGAGAACGTTCATGTTTTAGCATAGCCATATGTAGATTATTTAAATCATCGTATCCCTTCTCATTCCAAACAGTTTTTTCTAAATTAAATAACAAGCATGGCCAGCAAAATAACTTATTTAACTCAGCACATCCTGTTAACCAGTTTTTTCTTTCGTATAAATTAGTTTGAAAATGCCTCACACATTTCTTGTTGGAACTCCGTAAATTAGGTAATTTCGGCATAGGCCTTCCATGATTTATAATTAATTGTCTCGATTCAAAGTCTCTTTTTGAAAAACCATTCTTCAAAAGTTCTATAACACACATTTCACCCAATAGGGCTGATATTTTGAAAGATATTTAAGAAATGAATAAATTAAGTGGCAATAAAAGTTAAAACACAGAACGCGCACATCCTCACCGAACACTGGCACGGGTAGCACTAAATGCGGGATGCATTTTCGGAATTGCATGTGAGTCGACGATATTTAACGAAAAAGAATTTGAGTCACTACTGACTCGCGGAGGATTTTTCAATGGCCGCACTAATGCAATTCGTTTGTTGCATCTGGGATGCAAGAAAAACGATGTTTTATTATGGCTTAAGACAAAAAAATATTTTCCTTTAGTTCTCTCAAACAAATTAATTCAATTTTTAAGTAATTTTTTACTGCTTTTAAATGTTGTTAGATAAATTACTTTTTAAAATTTATTTTTGTATTTACGAAAAATCAATGGTCATGCAGTGCATGACCTGCATGCCCTAAATGCACGCCACTGTTATGCAGTTCTATGCTCCAGGGTGGTTTTGGGTAAAATCTCATCCTAATGCAACTGATGGTGCATATAACTTTTGGCATTTAATGTGCTTGCTTCGAAATTTAGATGAACAACATAGGTCAATCATGGAACCAGTATTAAAGAATAACGCCTACTTTGCCCACCCAGAAAATATACTCATATCAATGGTAACTGACAAGAGACTAGAAATTAGGGAGCAAGCTATTCAGAAAATCATCCTTTTAAGAACAGGATTTTCAGGTACCAGAAACTTTGAGTTGCCTCGAACCCTCAATTTCCAATCTATTGACTACACCGAGATGATCGATTGGCAAAAGAGATCATTACTCCTCCACCGCTGCTAAACAATTTTAGCGACGATGAGCTACTACAGGCTCGATGTAAACCACTGGAGATAGTTTCTTTTCCATGCCACAGTCAAAGTGTGGAAAGGGCAGTGAACCTAGTAACAAAGGCATGTCAGAAAAAAATAGGATATGACAACCGTCAAAAGTTTATCTTAAACTCATTAGAATCTAAACGAAAACTGCCCAAGTTTGAATGGAAGGCCGAGTAGAATGAGTAAGAAACATATGAAACATATGAAAAATTTCCTAATAATATTAAAATTTCTTCCCTTTTGATGTGATAAGGAACAATGAAAAAAGTAAATTGAATTTTAGCACATTTATTATGCCTCTAATTTTTTCTTCTGAATATATTGTTGTACTTTATTAATTTTCCTGATACTGTACATTATTAAATAAAATATTATACGTTAAAAAGATTTATGTCATCAAAAACCTGAATGTAGAGTAAGTCTCGTATAAATGGAATATGCTTCAATATAGGTTAAAAAGTGAAAAATTGTGCCAGGGGTATGAGGTTTTAAACAGCGAAAATAATTTATGGGGGGTTCCTGTGTTCCATTCAAACCCCTCACAATATGTACCTTTTCAATATAAAATTTCGACAGCGTTACAGCTTTTTACGAAACTTGGCAAAGCAGTGATTCACAAATTTTATCCAAAGGAAATGTCTAATTCCTAACGAAACTTAACTAAACCTAACCTAACTTAACCTAACCTACCTAACCTAGCTTACGTTTCCTTACGATAAAATTTGTAAATAATTAGTTTGCCAAGTTTCGTAAAAATCTGTAGCAGTCCATCAAATCGTAAAGATCCTATATGAATATACCTCGTTAACCTCGTTGAGGTTCCGTGCGTTTGTCTCTCTTCACACAAAGGTCAAGTTAGTGACCCGCCTCTAGGCCTGGCTTGGTGGAGGGGCGAGTTGCTCTCTTGCGCTCTCCACCGCATATAGCCACATACACCCGGCTCATCTGGTACCGTCCTGAGCCAGGCATCTAGTCTTTTTTGAAGACTATATCTGACCCCTGTAACGTTCATCAGGTCCTTTGGAAGGTGGTTGAAAAGTCTTGGCCCCTTGACAAACAAGCTATTTTCCTTGAGTGTTGACGAGGTCCCTTGTCGGGCCTTTAATTTGAGAACACTACACATTCTGCCTTTCCTATTTTCCAGCGTTGTTTGGGTGGTAATTGGGTTTAGTTTCAGGTGTGGTACCAGTTTTTCAATCATTTCCCATATGTAGATTATGGTGTACCTCTCTAACTTCTTCTTTCCAGGGAGTACAGATTTAGTTTACGTAATCTATCCCAGTAGTTGAATTTTTTGAGTTCTTAGCTGTGAAATGTCTCTGAGTTTGACAATAAAACCCACATTGATAGACGGAGTTTATTTCCACAACAGTTTCAATGCCCACTGGCATCCTCTTCGGGTGGGTACAGGGCGAATACAATCGTTTTGCTGTATCCACCCGAAGAGGATGCCAGTGGGCATCGAAACTGTTGTGGAAATAAACTCCGTCTATTAGTGTGGGTTTTATTGTCACATTTCGACCTCTACGTAAAAATGTGAAGTTTTGCATTTGTCTCTGAGTTTCTTTTGGTTTATTAGTTCCTTCCTTTTTATATGGGGACGTCAAGACTGAGCAGTATTCAACTTTTGGTATGATCAGTGTTTTCAGCAGGGGAATCACCACTGTGTTGTTCCTTGTTTTGAACGTTCTTAGTACCTGTCCCGCGACTCGCTTTTCCTTTGTTTATCGCTATCTGATTTGTCTCGAACTTCGCATCATCGGTTATTATAAACCCCAAATCGATCGCTTTCGTGCTTCTCTGAATTTCCTTTCTATCCGGAGCGTAATATGTTTCCTGTTTAAGTTCCTCATTTCTACCATATCTCAAGAGCTGAAATTTCTCGGTGTTAAATGTCATATTGTTGTCTTCTGATCATTTGTATTTTTTGTTCGTATCCTTCTGCAAGACCTCCCACCTCTTTTGCATCGCTGATTTTTCTGCTGATCTCTGTATCGTCTGCAAAGGATGTTACTTACTGTTGCTGTTTAATGCATTGTCTATGTTTGTTAGCATGATAATTCACCGTGTAACAAAAAAAAATTTTTCTTTGTTTCTGGGCAATAACCTTTATTTTCTGATTCATTATGCTTCAAATCACTGGAAAAAAGCTGTCAGTGATTTTAAACTTCGGGTTTGTTGTCAGTACATCGATTTTGTTGAAATAAGAATATTATTATTTTTTAAATTAATCCATTATTTTTACTTTTTCAGACGTGTGACGTGTGACGAAGTTACTGTTATGGCTGTTCGTGGTTGCAAATACCCAGCGGATTCCTTCTGCTACGTGTGCGGCGAGTTCTTCGCAAAGACGGCTAAAAAACACTGCTTGGACAGTTGCACCCGTGCAAAGGAAGCCTATCATGCCTACTTCGGAATGCCAGTCGGTGACCAAGACAAACGCTGGGCACCACATGTCATCTGTGACTACTGCCGCCGCACTCTTGAAAGTTGGTTTAGAGGAGAGAAGAGGGCAATGCGTTTCGCTATCCCCCGTGTCTGGCGTGAGCCCTCAGACCATCTCACGGACTGCTATTTCTGTATGGTGGACCCAACAAAACGAAGAAAGGGGAAGAATGCGCCTCCCATTGAGTACCCTGACATTCCGTCATCTATTGCACCTGTTCCCCATAACGCGACGGACCTACCTGTGCCACAGCCTCCCTTGAGGGATTAATCTTGTCCAGCAGAAGAAGCAAGCTATGATGATTCCGAGGAGGAGCAAGGTGCGTCATCTGCTGCGCGCCGTCGACGCCGGGTGGCCGGTGAAAGGTGCCCCTACTACCCCAACCAAGAGGACATCAACGACCTCATCAGGGAAATGGCCTTGACAAAGTCCAACGCCGAGCTGCTCATTTCCAGACTGAAGCAGTGGGACTTACTGGACGACAGCGTTCGAATTACTTCCCAGAGGAAGCGGCATCGCGGCTTTTCAGTGTTCTTCACTCTTAGAGATGGGTTGTGCTACTGCCATGACATCAGAGGACTCTTCGACGCTGTGGGCATTCCCTGCAACACCTCTGACTGGCGGCTCTTCACCGACAGTTCATCTAAAAGCCTCAAGGCTGTTTTACTGCACAACATAAATCAGTGGCCCTCGATTCCTCTGGCTCATTCAGTGCACATGAAAGAAGAGTACCAGAACGTCAAAATCCTGCTGAGTGCACTGAAGTACGACCAATTCAGGTGGGAGGTCATTGGCGATTTCAAGATGGTGGCCTTCTTGATGGGGCTTCAGGGAGGCTTCACCAAGTTCCCTTGCTATCTGTGCCTCTGGGATAGCCGAAATACAACCCTTCACTACGAGAAGAGGAACTGGCCCCTCAGGACCGGCTATGAGGTTGGGGCCCATAACGTGAAGCAAGAGCCGCTGGTGGAGCCAACGAAAGTGCTGATGCCACCCCTGCACATCAAATTGGGCATCATTAAGCAGTTTGTTAAACAGCTGGATCCAGAGGGTGAGGCCTTGAAGCACATCCAGGAGCTGTTCCCGAAGTTGTCGGAGGCGAAGATCAAAGCAGGAGTATTTGTGGGCCCTCAGGTGAAGCGACTTATTGACTCCGACAGCTTTCCTGAGAAGCTGTCTGAGGTTGAGCGGGCAGCTTGGACAAGCTTCGTTTCTCTAGTCAAAGGTTTCCTCGGAAACCACAAGGCAGAGAACTACAGGGAAATCGTTGACGAACTTGTGGACACGTACCGGAGCATGGGCTGCCGGATGTCGCTGAAACTGCACGTACTACACGCCCACCTTGATGAGTTCAAAGAAAACATGGGAGACTACTCAGAAGAACAAGGTGAAAGATTTCACCAGGATGTCAGCTCTTTCGAGGAACGCTACAAGGGAAAGTACAATGAAAGTATGATGGGGGACTATATCTGGAACCTTTTGCGTGAGAGTGAACTGAAATACAATCGCCAATCTCGTAGACAAACTTCTTTTTGATTAAACTATAACGCTAGAATTTTTGTATCAATTCTGTATCAATTCTCCGTAGCAATACTCTTTATCAACGCTCTGCATCACTGCACTGTATCACTGTCTGTGTATTAACATATTATAATACATAATTATTCCCTACTCGTTTCCTTCTTTTTATTTTCATTTCTAAAGACGGAGCCTGGAGAACTTCATTTTTCATCATTGATTTATCATAATAATCGTGTTAACATCAATTAAAATTATACTTAACAGGATTCATTTGATTTAAAAGCAGATAGTGTGAAAAACCCTTAAATTAATAAGCAAAAATGGCAAAAAATCAATAAATCGATCTCATGAACTCAGAACCGAAGTCTGAACTTGGTGACTGCTCATTTTTACTTATTTATGCCCTAAAAATCAGAAAATAATAGTTTTAACTCATGGACAAATTTTGTGTTACACGGTGATATAATTGATAATTAATGAACGGGATTGGAGCAAGTATTGTACCTTTAATTTTGACGACCTGTAGATGTTCTCTGAGGAAGTTGTAATCCATTTTCTCACTTTGCCTGTTATTCCCATATATTTCATTTTATGTGCTATTATACCGTGATCACATTTGTCAAAAGCTTTAGCAAAATCTGTGTATATTACATCGTAGTTGTCACTGCCTTCCAGTGCATCTAGGATATTGTTATAGTGCTCTGTTAGTTGTAATAGGCATGATCTACCTGCTCGGAATCCATGCTGATTTTCGTTGAATCTTTCCAGTGTCTCCAAGAAATCCTAGATTTTCTCTCTAACTATTCTTGCAAATACTTTGGTGAGGTGGGACGTCAATGACACTGGTCTATAGTTCTTTGCTTGATATCTATCCCATCCTTTATATATAGGGACAATGTTTGCTCTTTTCAAGATGCTCGGTATTTCCCCAGTGTCTAGGGATCTTCTCCATATCCAGTATAAAGGTGTAGCTATTTCATTTTCACAGTTTTTAATCAATAATGAGTTCCAATTGTCCGGATCTGCAGCTGAATGTGGTTTCATTTGTCTGGTAGCTCTCGTTACATCTTCTGGGCGAAAATCAAAATTTGTTTTACAATCTCCTTGCAATTTCTCTTCAGAGAATGCATCTATGTCAGGTATCACTTTGACAATTTTTGGGTACTAAAGGCTGATTCATACTGGGCTCGCAATGTTTCAAATATTTCTTTTAGATCGTCAGTTAGTTCATTATTTCCTTTCCGTAAGGTTCTGATAGTGACGAGCGTTACTGTTTTCCGTTTCGCATAGCTGTAGAAGTATTTTGGATTTTCCTTTATTATTTCTACCGCCCTTTCCTCTTCTCCCTCTGTATGGCCCTTAATCAGGGTTTGTATTTCCCTATCAATACTCTCCAGTTTTTCTTGTATTACTTTCCTCGCATTGTTGTCTTTGCAATTAACTAACTTCGCAGCTACTCTCTTTCTTTTGCGGAATATTCTAGTCCTTTGCCTCTCTAACCGGTTTCACTTTCCTTTTGGCTGTGCTTTCGGAGTATATTTTTTAAAAATTCTTAGCGTCTTTTCTTCCAAGGTTGTTAGCATTTCTTCAGTTGTTTTATTCTCTAAAACTGTTTTCCACTCTATTTGGGCCATGTGTGGTCTGATTGCTTCCCAATCTTTAGTCTTTGCTTTGCTTCTTTCTTCAGTATGTGTATTGTCTTTTAATGTTATCGCCATATTTGTTGATATCTCGATTATGTTGTGGTCTGAGATAATAGTTGGGATTATTTTTATATCAGCAATCAAGTTCGTGTTATTCGTGAATACCAGATCTAGGCAGTTTTTTTTTTTTTTGTATTTTCTGTTGTCTCCTCTGTCAACATAAACTCGTTTGTGAGAGCCATCAACATTTGTGCTTGCTCCTGGTATTCTCTTGTGACCCTCTTGTCCTGGTGTATATATATATATATATATATATATATATATATATATATATATATATATATATATATATATTCCTATCCAATGTTTGGTATTTTATAAATGGGAAATTTTCCTTTTGCCGGTGTAATGGTTACACGTGTTTCGATCGAAGTCCGAATAAAAACGGTAATACAGTAAAAATTCTAAAGTTAATCAGTTTTAAGCAGTGCCACTATCTGAGTGAATATATAGTGCACAGTGGTATTTCTCTTTAAGTACTAAAATCGCGGCGGATGTCAGAAAAAAAAGTAAATAAAAACGAAGCGAATTAATCTATACAACATTTTTCCGAGTGTTTCTTTTTAAAGGAAATTAACTACCCATCGAAAGTCTAAAAAAAAATTCCTACAACTATCCCCCAATTAGCCCTCGCGGCCACACTCTCGAGCACCAATCAGTGAGAATTATACAACGTGCCACATTCCCCCATCACCCTGAGTAACGGAGAATACTTTCCCTCACTCAGTTTGAGTCAACCCCAACCCAATACTTTCCATAATCCCATTTTAAGTCAATTTTGTTCACCAGCTGCTACCTTCCATTAGTAACATGGCAACGGTAAATAAATTCTTGCAACTCTGTGGTTTCTGTAACAATGTAACAGATGAGGCAAAGGCGATTAGATGCGATCTCTACCAATTTCTTTTCGATTTCAAATGCCTGGAATGGGAACATGAAGAAATCTCTCTCATAACGAACGCAAAGCAACTTAATGGGATAAAGTTTTCCTGCGAAAACTGCATAACCGAAATAAACTCTTTTACGGTATTTAAGGAAAAAAGAGACTATGACGTCGAAACATACAGGCAACAGATAGTATAAAGACAACAGGTGATATAAAGGTAACGAAGGACATTAGCACAAATAGCACAAATAGGAAAAAACAAACGTATAATCAAGAAAAAAGAGTGAAGCTCTTCCCCAATAAGAAGCAAAATACAAAGGCCCCGAGTAAAAAGGGAAGGAATTATATGCAGATATTAATGTAAATGATAATTGCAGATATAAAAGAGGACAATGTGTATATACGAACAACCCCCAATATGCAATTTCGTCTACAATAATGGTCATTGTAAATCCGGAGACAGATGCAGATTCTACCACCCGGACACTTGCAGGACTTACGGAACATATGGAACCTGCAAATACGGTGAAACAAATTACTATCAACATCTCCCGACGAACCCAAAGGACAAAGGACAAAGTTCAAAGGACAATAGGAATAACAGGAATAAACATATGTACACAAATCAAGAACAAAATTTTTTCAACATCGCAGAAACAATACGACTGCTAAATGTTATACAACGCGTGCAGTCGACAGAGCTGGGAACCCCCCAAGCCGAGCAGTATGCTCGCGTTTGGGGAGAGGAAAGTGGATCAATTTGAAAATTTCCCGCTCACTGTCCTTCTTGACGGTCCCCCTTTATAAGGTGTCTTTCATGGTCTTACATGAGAAAAAAAAAAAAAATTTAAATTAAAAATGTAAAGAATTTAAAAATTTTAATAATTAATAAAATTTAATTTTTTTTTTAAATTGAAAAGGATTCATCCTCGCCTTCCTTCACGAGGAAAAAAATCCTCCTGGGGGTTTCTTCATGGTCTTTCATGAGACAAAAACAAAAAAAACACGAAAACAAACAAAAACAGTAAAAAACAAACAAACAAAAACAAACAAACAAACAAAGATTCGCGTAGGAAAAAAGGCGCCTTTCCGGCTCGTTCCGTCGTGGTCGTGTGCACACTTGTTTATTTATTTCACTGATTTATATGAAGATAGAAATGGAAATGAATAAGTCTATTGGCAGACCATTATGCATATGACAAATATTAATACTATAATGATAAATCACATACTAAGGATAGGAATATATACAATTTATGAGAAATAATACAGTAATGTCAAAGTTAAGTGAAGCTAGAAACAGACGTTTACACACCATGAATTCCATATCTTAGAAGACGTGCTGTAGGACTGGTAAATAGCTTGGCTAATCGTGCTGGTTGATATTTTAATTCGTTGCATTAAACTGTAGTCTTGTTACCTCCGGGAAGCTCATTGTAGGTAGCAAACATTTGCGGAACTGAGTATCTCGGAGTAATTTATGTAAGAGTCTAAAAGATCTTTAGGGCTGTAAATTTAGGGTTCTGCTAGAACCTTTTTTATAAGCCACCCAGAGTTGCTGTCCGCATATATTACTGTAGAAAGAGAGTTTCTTCATCTTCACTTGTACAGAACCGGAAGTTCCTTACAGTTATATTCGCTTTAACACAAAGGCTTCGAGATTTTCTTATATCTGAGTCATCAATCAAGGCGGTGGTTTGACCCCAATACTTAAATTCTTGTATTTCATCATCGTATATTATGTTATTATAAATTTAATATGTACATGGGAACTTCCCTGCCTTCTAGTTTTGTAAATAAAATATTGTGGTTCATTCTATCATATGCCTTACTTATATCTAGAAAACAGCTATAAATAGTTGAATTACTGTCAGTGTATTTAAATATAATATCATTAAGTACATAGATACACATATCAGTTGAATGAGACCTTTTAAAACCAAACTTATTTAGTTCATAAGTTATCATTTAAGCGTTGTAATAAGAGTTTCTCCAGTAGTTTAGAGTTTATCTAGTAGTTTTGAGAAGCAAGAGGCGATACCAATAGGCCTGTAATTATTGTTGGATAGAATACCCATGCTTATTATATACATATATATGATACACACAGACCGTGCATGGAACAAGGAACTCTTCTGGGATAATTAAATCCACTATAGTCCGAATAAGTAATGGTAAATGACAAATACCATAGTTTTTCTTTTTCATGATGCTAGCCCGACGTGGGCAACGGGTCACTCGCAAAGAGGTCCCATAAATATAGCTTCCCTTACCAGCTATCTGCAAAGCAGACAGGATCCAGCTTTGGGATATGGATCTAGGGTTTAAAGAAGCCTAGCCCAGCTACATTTAGAACCTCAATATAAGCAAAAGACTCGCTGTCTTCACGTCAGATTGAATACATCAAAGAAAAAGGGGTAACTATTACATACAAATATTACATACAAATAGCAGATCATTAAAATTTTTAAATTACGTTGCCTTTAACGTTTAAAGATAAATTTCTTTAAACACACAATTTTACAACAATATTTGATGTGTAGTAAAATTATTAGTTCACATACCAGAATATATTTATATATCGAGATAAATAACAGAAAACTACATATTTAAAAGTAAATAAACAATTAAGCATGTGTTATGAATGTATAAAAAGTTTGTATTTGAGCTTCAGATCGGATGTAAATAAGTCAGTTTCCCTTAAAAAAAGAGAGAAATTAATTTATTTAAATTAAAATAATAAACCTTCATTTTATTTTTCATAATACAGATATTAAACAAAGAAATTGTTTTTTGATTTAAAATGTGTTTAACCTGATTTTGTTTTTTGTGATCTTCCATTAGTTAACATACACAAACGATGCGATAGAACTACATTCGAAAAGATAATGTGGAATTAAATTATAATAATATGCTGTGAGAATACAATGTAACTTCTTGTATGTTTTGAGGTCTGTACATACTCTCGTATGATTCTAATTCTGACTATTAATCCATTTTTCAGGTATTTATTTTAAGTTTTCATTTCTATTGTTTAAGGGTATAAGGTTCAAAATTGAGTGTCAAACTCTGTACTCATAAGACTTCTCTACTATTTAGTTTTTACCTATATATATATATATATATATATATATATATATATATATAATATATATATATATATAGGCTTCTCGAAACTAGTAGAGAAATTCTTATTACACCGCTTAAATGATAACTTATGAACTAAATAAGCTTGGTTTTAAAAGGTCCCACTCAACTGATCTGTGTATCTATGTACTTAAGGAAATTATACTTAAATACACTGACAGTAATTCAACTATTTATAGCTGTTTTCTAGATATAAGTAAGGCATATGATAGAATGAACCACAATATTTTATTTACAAAACAAGAAGGCAGGGAAGTTCCCATGTACAGTGCTTACAAGAAGTCTCACGCTTCTGTCTCGTCCCAAGCTAGTCTGTTAGGTATAAAATGGGCGGTCCTTATGGCAGCGGAGGTGTGTTCGGATTGGTGCACATAACTGCTCTAACACAATCAATGACATCCATTATTACGTCACTTCTGCTACATTTTAGTGTTTAAAATACAAATGATTAAGAAGCAGAATGGAGCAAGTTTCGGGATGTTGGGATGGCTATGGAGCAATCCTAGTCATCATAATATTAGCTGGGCATTACATTGTACCGTCTCAATATATACTGTAGACTATAGCGAACGACTAATTCGGCAAATATCCCAAATCATGGCATGATACCTAAGTTATTTTGACGCAGGTCTAAATTATTTGCTCAAATGCAATTATTGATATTAAGTAATTGTTGGGAATTGTTGTCAATATTGTTGTCTGTGATATATATCCTACGTGAAGAATCTAATGACCAAATTCCTCAGTGAACCTCTCACGCGCTCGCATTTCGAGAAAGTCACGGTCGTCTCACTAATAGATAGTTTATCCATTGTTTTAAGTGGTAACCTATTAAACGAACTATGTTAAACCTATTGCAGCTTATGAAAGTCATTAGTCTAAAGCAAGACTGGTGGGCCGTGAATCAGAGAAATTTGCATTTGATTTGTTCATCGTAATTATTACGTAATATAGTATACTGTATATAGCAGTATATTAGAGTTTATTGGTAGCATATCATATGACAATTCCCATAAACATGTGATGACGTCGATGTTGCCAGTTTTTATTTTTTCCCCGAAACTATTACCTTCTCATAGTTTGTTTCAACAATGCATATATTATCATCTCCACGAGCGTAGACATTGCAAGAAAAGATTCTAACTAAGGATAAGTAAAGTTCTTTCATGGTCACAATATATACTTTTATAGATGTCAAACATAAAAATATAATAAAATTCTATATTAACATAAATATATATTCGATACACATTTACGTCATGGCTTTAACATCAGTATTTCGTGTAGTTTCCTCCAGCATCAATAATTTCTTGCAATCGTTGTGGCATAGAAGAGGCCAGATTGTAGGGAATGTTTGGTGTTCGGCGTAAGCTCTCCCAACTATTCCTCGTGTGAGCTAAAAGTGCTTCAAATGTTCTTTCATTGCGTTGCTCCCATTCGTTAATCATTATTGCCCAAAGGTTTTCAATCGGATTCAAATCAGGAGAACGTGGTGGCAGAATTAGATTAATAATCTCTGGGTGATCTTCATACCACGCTCTCACAACGTTACTCCTATGAATGGGACTGTTATCTTCCATTAAGTAAAATGGTTCCGGTGCTGGAACCAGATACGCACGAACACTGGGTAGCAGCACCTCTTCCAGTATCTGGCAATATTGCTGTCCAGTAAAGCGTCCATCTACTTGAGTCAGTTCTCCGACACCATAGCCAGACATCCAGCCCCACACACCGAGATTGATGTGACCACTACGTTTGCTCGGGAAAACATTTCCTTCTTCATAGCGTTTTCCGCGCTGCCTCCAACAATGCAGGGAACCATGACTATCTGTTGAAAATGTTTTTTCGTCACAGTACACAACTTTTCTCCAGAATTCTTCCTCCTGCGGCAAGTACTGCAAGGCAAATCCCATCCGCGCCTCTTTATGCTGAATCGTCAATGCAGGTTTTATAGCTGGACGGCGAGAAAAATATCCTGCCTCGTGAAGTCTGTTGGTCACTGTATTTGTGTTACAACGAAGGTTCAGGTGTCTGTAAATATGCGTCGCTGGAACAAACGGATGCTCTCTGGCATGATTAACAATCGCAGCACCTTCCTCTTGAGATGTTGAACGCAGAGGACCAGACCTCGGCAAAGTAGCGATTGAGTTTTCTGCTTCATACCGATGAATCCACCGTTCCACAGTGCTTCGATGAACGTCTAGTCGTCTTGATATTTCTCTTATTGGCACACCATATTCATGCAATGTCACCATTGCTCCCCGCATTGCCTGGGTCGTCTCGTGGTGCACAGACGGCCTTTCCATCTTTGTGTAAATGGCTTATGTGAAGCGTGCTGGGACGATAAAGGAAATGAGGATACCATGCACCCCTTCTGAAATTGATTTCGGTTGTGAAGGGTACCAACCCTTCGAATGGTAATAATAATCAGCCAATTTCCTATTTTGTTGAACATATGCATAAAAAATTCGTCTTAAAAGCCAAGGATCAAAGATTGTCAGCAATAGTTTATATCCCAACTGAATATAGTCAGCCATCAACAGTATAATCATATTTTATTTCCATAACTACTCATGACTACTCTGTCATAGTAAATAACCTTATTATGACTTAGGTAGTAGTGGTAATTCTGAGTGGCGGCCTCTAGCCACATACGTTAAACCTATCAGTGCGTCTAAGACCAGACTCTTCTGTTTCTGTCAATTCATTGTTAGTTTAAGGTATTTTGCTCTTTGTCTTTCTAGGTCTAGGGCATTAAAATAAATATTTGAGTTTGTGTTTAGCATTTCCTCCTCCCTTCGTAATTCCCCACCCAACCTCGTTTCCTTCGACATAGCAACGCTTACCTCCATCCTCATTCCACTTCCTTCATTTAACCTATTATCGCTTTTACTGTCCCTTCCTTCCATCCTTCAATGCCAGCGTTCTTAAACCTAGCACATAAATTATATAATATGGAATCTAACACCTTAGATCTCTACGCATTCATGTTACTTGAAGACGCCTGTGTCTTAGGGGAATCTAAGTGTTGAGAGTGGGCTTGAGGGGTAGTCTATAGATTATTACAGATGACCTTGAACGCCAACTATTTAAAAATGATTATTTATTACGCACATCATATGGCATAATACACACACATGAATTTAAGTATCTCTTACACTATAGGAATGGAATTGAATCCTACCAGAGTTAAAAAGTCGCAAAATATGATAGATTAGTTTGTATTAAGAGGTCACTAAGAGAAAAGGATTTGGAGTAGAGCGGAAGGCAGAAAGTATATTTTCTCGAGTTTCAGTTATTATTAACGTTATATGGATACATTGCCATGCGGTGTGATCAGAGAGAGAGAGTTACAAGGAGTTACAAGGAAAAGAAGTACCTCAAAAGGCCTTGCGGCCCATACCGAGGAGGTACCAATGGCAACGGGTGCCAGGGAAAATTTTGTGAAAGTTTATTTTTCTTTCAACTATCCTAGCAGTAGTAGAAAACTGGATAGAAAAGTAGAAGGCTCTCTCCCCACCCTCTGCTCCCTCCCTGCCAGAGGCAGGTACGGAAAAAGGTTGAAGAAAATACCTTGACCCTGGAAAAGTAGCCAAGGAAATTTTACAGGAAAGTGGAGAATAATAAATAGCTCTATATTTAGCTTGCTCACAGAGACACCGAGCAAGCGAACTCCTGCAGAGTTTTCTGAGGTTTTAAACTTAAACTATGAGTGTGTTCAGTACTTTGTCTAGCCTATTTTTAAACAGATTTACACTGACTGGAAACAACCTCTGAGGGAAGTTGGTTCCAGATATTAACTATTTTATAGGAAAAGAAATTTCCGCAAACTGAGGTCCTAAATGTCTTTACACACTCAAATAGTGTGCAAGATTTCGTCTACCCTTTTCTTGAACTGATCCACAGAGGAACTGTTCACAACTTCCGAGAGAGAGACAGAGAGAGACAGAGACAGAGACAGAGACAGAGAGAGACAGAGACAGAGAGAGACAGAGGCAGAGAGAGACAGAGAGCTTTTAAATCACACCTTTTAAATGGTTTGTGGGTAAGGGCTTCACGTATGTTATTTTAGTTCAGGGTAGTTTATGTGGAGGTGTTAACGTAACTTGCACTTGGGACTGTTAATTGCAAGACAACTACCATAGCTGGGACTGAGACACGTTATCCTCTGCATACTCTATATATATCTACATACAGTATGTCTCTATATATAAATAGATAGAGTGATCAACACAATGATAATGTGGACGTCATTGATGGGGTTAGAGCAATTATGTGCACCAACGAACACACCTCCGCTGCCATAAGGACCGCCCATTT
>JAJOZX010006660.1:167500-252263 GCA_023014485.1 Bathynomus jamesi | reverse complement strand
CACACTGTAAAGAGTGAAGTTTACATGTTTTTGACTAATATTGACCATTTAGGTTCCCTTTCTGGTTGTTTGACAGGTTTGTTTAACCTCTTCCGCAACATCTAAGGTCAAATGATGAAGGGGACCTACAACTTTGCGTGGGATCCGAACTACGGATCGCTACATATTCTGTACGTAAAGGAAGGTCCCCCATTCAATTACAACCCAGATCCGTTGTCGCTTAACTTCGCTGATCGACGGGAAGTGGCGTTACGACAATGGCCTCGACGTAGCCCTGTTCCCTTTCTAGTATACTTTTTTGGCATACTGTATCCAAAAAAGAACCGCTAAGTTCCCCGTCAGTGTCTATGCGGTCCTCATTTTGGAACCTAATTCTGAGAGGAGCCTTTCTTTAACCAATTTTGATATGTAAGAGGGAACCAAACGGTTTAAAATTGTCATGTCATAAGGAACGCTACTGCTTACAGTAAAAGCATCTTTCATTCTACTTTCTTTGAAATATAAGAAGAAAGAGCGAAAAATGGGATCGTTTGCTTTGCCAGATGAAGGAGGCGTTTCCTTTTCATTTTATACTCGTTCATGATCACAGTGTAATTATATATACAGGGGGTATATCGACATTTAACCCTCCTGCCACCTCCCCGTTTCCGGGCTCCCCTCCCCCCACTTCTTCCCCATCAAGCTAGGCAACTATGACTGGTTAGTGCTACGGCTAGTTACTAAAGGGATTCAATCTGTTATAAGGTAATTGCTATCGACATTATTGATAAATAATTATTAACGCTCGAAAATGTAATATTAACATGAAAAAAATGTAACATTACATTTACAGGATCGCATGCAAAAAAATTCACTCTAATTATTATTTATACTGTATAATGATTCGTATACAGGGTGATAAAAAAAAAGGTGTTCCCACAAATAACATGTCATATAAATATTTTTGGGATGTTATTTGTGGGAACGCCTTTTTTTTATCACCCTGTAGATGTATACGTATAGCGGTTTATAAGTTATAAACAAACACGGGGAGACAATTTTACAGTATGAAAGACTTACACACTGTGAATGTACCTACGCTGTGTCAGTGTGTCATGCCCTACCAATGGTAGTCTGCTTGTAATCTTAGTTTGGTATAACTTTTTTTTTTTTGGAACGGTAGGAGGGAGCGAGGGCCCATTCCATTTTGTATTTCGTCTTAATTAGGTTTAACTTCGTTTGTAATGTCTAAAATACTTCTTTCTTTATTTTCTTTTAAATATTTTTAACATCGATTTTGAAGAAGTCGTTTTCAGCAAAAAGTGAAAAAAACTTTTTAATAACGTTAAGCTTTTTTATTTTCCTTTTGGAATTTTACAAATTTTGTTTACGCCCACTACAATTCTCTCTCTCTCTCTCTCTCTCTCTCTCTCTCTCTCTCTCTCCATATATATATATATATATATATTTATTATATATCGGTTGCAAGGGTCCTGTCCTTTTCCGTAAATAAACCCAGTTACCATGGAAACTGATGTATGGGTTTCGAAGCAAACTGTGTATTTGGAGGAGCATCGTAAGAAACAGTTAACGTAGTGTGACAGTTACTCTTCTTAAGTTAAAAACCATTGACAAGTTCTAATAATAGTAGTAGTAGTAATAATAATAATAATAATAATAATAGTAATAATAATACATTTTATTTCTTAAGTTTTTTACATTTTCTTCAAACTGCGCATGTTGGGTGCCATAGTAATAACAGTCAGTGCTCAGGCCAACTAATGCGGCCCATTGCTGTAACTCCATTATTATTATTATTATGATTATTACCAGCTTCATCGGGATTCGAACTCTTGACCTCTGTGTTTTCATTTCGCTTATAGATAGGTAAAGTGTGTTACCCACTGAGTTACGGGAACTGGCGGTTTCCACGGTAACTGGATAGCGTTGGTGAATTTAAATTTATGAAATTGGTGCTTCTCTTTTTTTTTCATTCATGAAAGAAAATCAGGAAAATCGACAAACGAATGGGGTGTCGGGGGGAGGATGAGGATGTCCGGGGAGGATGAAATTGCAAAGCTGTGGAAAAACCACTATTCTAACATTCTTAATAGTGTGAGTAGGGATAATCTTAAGATAGATTGCAGCGAAACGATTGCGGGAGGGACAAGGGAAAATACTTTGATATCATATTCTGAAGTAAAGAGGTTAATTAAAGAGTTAAAGACTGGTTCTGTGTCAGGGGTAGATGACTTATCGAATGAGCACTTAAAATATGCAAATGGCTTAGTATGTCTGCATATATCATTGCTCCTATGAGGGTATATATCTTGCCCCTGGTCAAAAATAAGTACGGAGACAGTCTGTCCAGCAATAATTACAGGCCTATTGTTGTCGCTACCTGTTTCTCGAAACTACTAGAAAAACTCTTGTTACTCCGATTAAATGATTTCCTATGGACATCTAATCAGTTTGGCTTCAAAAGGTCCCACTCAACTGATATGTGTGTCTATGTACTTAAAGAAACAATATCTAAATACATTGACAGTAATTCAACTATTTATAGCTGTTTCCTAGATATAAGTAAGGCATATGATAGGGTGAACCACAATATTTTATTTGCAAAACTAGAAGACAGGAAAGTTCCCATGTACATATTAAATTTATTGAAATTTTGGTATTCCCACCAATCTTTCACTGTTAGGTGGGGCAATGTACTATCCGAGTGTTTTGGCAACTCTTGCGGGGTGAGACAAGGCTCCTTGCTCTCCCCTGTGCTGTTTAATATGTATATTGACGGATTAATTGCTTCACTTAACGAGGCAACAGTGGGATGCTGTATAGATAGCACAAGGATAAATAACTTAGTTTATGCCGATGATATGGTGTTAATAAGTCCCTCTGTTAAAGGTCTGGATCGGCTACTAAAAGTCTGCGAAGAGTATTCGCAGAAACATGATATTCTTTTTAATGTTACAAAAACTAAGGTTATGCAATTTCATCCTAAAAGCTGTAATCAGCCAGCTGATATAAGGTGTAAAATGAATGGTGAGGTAATTGAGGCAGTACAAGAGTTTAAGTATTTGGGTCAAACTATTACCAGCTCCTTGAGTGATGTCTCGGATATAAGAAAACAATCTCGAAGCCTTTGTGCTAAAGCGAATATGACCATATAAGGAACTTTCGATTCTGTACAAGTGAGGCTAAAGACACTCTCTTTCGTACTTTCTGTAGTAATATATACGGACAGGAACTCTGGGTGAATTATTAAAAAGGTTCTGGCAGAACCCTAAATTTGCTGTACAACAGGTCTTTTAGACTCTTACATAAATTACCCCCGAGATGCTCAGCTTCGCAAATGTTTGCTACCCGCAATGTCCCGAGTTTCCAGGAGGTAACAAGACGTGCTCAATACAGTCTAATGCAAAAAATTAAAAAATCAACCAACCCGATCATCCAAGCTATCCATGAGTCCTGCCATTTATCCTCTAAAGTCTAAGCTATGGACTTCTTGGTACGAAAACGTCTGTCTGTAGCTCCACTTAACTTCGACATTACAGTATTATTTCTAATAAATTGTATATATTTCTATCCTTAGTATATGAACTGTCATTGTATTAGTAATATTTGTCATATGGACTATAGTCTGCCAATAAACCTTTTCATTTTCATTTCATATATATATATATATATATATACACACACACACACACACACACACACACACACACACACAGTATATATATATATATATATATATATAAGGATGAAAAATCAAACAGAAGACTTGAACGTTTTCGGAAGTCGTGCTTCTCTCAATGGGAGTAATACTAATAAACTTGTGCCATTGAGAGAAGCACCAACTTCCGAAGATGTTCTAGTCTTCTATTTGGTTTTCCATCCTTCGTGTGGGGTTATAACTTTATATATATATATATATATATAATATATATATATAATATATATATATATATATATATATATATAAGTGTATAAGTGAGCAAAAACATATTCATAAATTTATTACAGTAATTAAACATGCGCTGAGGGTACTTGGCATAGCGTTCTTACTTGTAATTTACTTATAATTTCTGAAAATGCATAGAAATGTCAAACCTATGATTTTATTTCGGGGAGAGGGGCTGAAGCCCCCGTAGCTCCCCCTGTCTACGTCTTTGTGTATATATATATATTGTGTGTGTGTGTGTGTGTGTGTGTGTGTGTGTGCAGTAGAATCTGCTTAAAGTGACCACTATCGGTATCCATCACGTGATTAAACTGTAAACAGGATTATTCCACTCATTAAAAAGAAAAAATAATAAATTTAATGACACTCGCTCGTTTTAACTTTTCATTTATTTAACTGTATAAACAATTTCCACAAATTATAGGTGTGAGTTATGAGAGGATTAAATTGCAAGATCATTGTGTTTTATTAAAATCGTATGGTCACTTTAACAGAATAGATTCTGAACAAAAAGTATTTTTGACCGGCTAAAACCGGCTACTTTTAACAATATACAGTTGGTCACTATATTGAGAAAAATATTTACATGTAAATATGTTTTCTATTTTTCGGCGGGAACCGCAGAAAAGCAAAAAATTTAGTCGGGTGGTCATTATGAAAAGGGGATCCGATTGGCACTTCTAATATAGCTACGATAATGATGATGATTATTATAAGTGTTATTGGCAAGATATAAATGCCATAAAGTAGTACAATATGCTTGTCAAAATAAAAGATAAATCAAACAGTAAAACATTTTAAAACAAACTAAAAATTATGATTTAAAGACATAAACATAAGACATATACTGAAATAAGGGAGCTATTGAAGAATAGGGACCCAGCCTTCTTTAGTTAGGCTTATAAGGCTAACTAACGAAAATATCACGACCTAACCTAACCAATCGTTAGGTTAACTGTACGACCTTGACGATTGGTTAGGTTAGGTCATGATATTTTCCTTAGTTAGCCTTATAAAGCTAACTAAAGAAGGCTGGGGTCCCTATTCTTCAATAGCTCCGAAATAAGTAATAAGAATAGAAAAATCTACCCATGCTAAAATTACAAAAATGGTAATTATAATGACAATAATGTTGTTAATTGGCAGGAGACAGATTACCCAACCTAAAAAAAAAAGTATAGTATCCATCAAGGTAATCAACGATACAACCAATTAAACACTAACTTTGAAAATAAAAACAAAAAGAAGTACGATAACAAAGAAATAACAATTATAAAATAAAAAGTACATGTAATGGGATAGCTAATGCAGGAGTTAAGTGAAGCTAGAGGTCCACAGTCCACAGTCCAAGAGGTTCACAGTCTAGAAGACATAGAGCAGGACTGATGAATAGCTTGGACAAGTGGATTGTTTGAGTTTTTAATTCTTCGCATTAAACTGTATTGGACACGTCTTGTTACTTCAGGGAGGCTCGGAACGTTGCGGTTAGCGAACATTTGAGAGGCTGAGCATATTTGAGGTAACTTATGTAGCAGTCTATAGGATCTGTTGTAAAGCAAACTGAGGGTTCTACAGAAGCCTTTTTTATAATTAACCAAAGTTGCTGCCCATAAATATTAGTACGAAAGTACCAAAAAAGGTCTTTAGCTTCGCTCGTACAGAATTTGAAGTTCCTTATAATCATGTTTGCCTTAGCACAGTAACTTCGATATGTTCCCTTATGTCTGAGTCGTCACTCAAGGAGTTGGTGATAGTTTGACTCAGATATTTAAATTCTTGTACCTGCTCTGTTGGTTCGTCTAAATTTGAAAAAATATCAGCTCTTTGGTTTGAGCCTTTGGGATAGAATTGCATAACTTTGGTTTTAGTAACATTAAAATTAATTTCATGGTTCTGAGAATATGATTCATAAATTTTTATAAGACGATAAGACGAATGGGACCTTTTAAAACCAAAATGGTAAGGAGACGTCCGTAAATAATCATTTAGTCGGCGAAGCGAAAGTTTTTCAAGTAGGTTTGAGAAGCAGGAGGCAACAGAAATAGGCCTGTAGTTATCGCTGGATAAAATGTCCCCATATTTATTTGGACAAGGGGTGTGATATAAACCCTCAAAACTCTACAGGAATATAACTGTGAGCAAGCATGGTTGGGAACAGTAATGAGATATGAAGACTGAGCACATCATTAACATAGTTTCAATGCTCATATATATATATACACGCACAAGCATAAATTTAACTGAAATTTTAATAATACGTGTGTGTGTGTGTGTGTGTGTGTGGTGTGTGTGTGTGTGTGTGTGTGTTTTCTGAGAATACAAGTTAAAAACGTTACTGACCTTTGCTGAGATAAGTGGGACACTTGTTATTCTGTCTTCGTCTGTAAATGAAAAACACACTGGCAAGAAGAGAGCCAAATAAGATAAGAGCAGCAGACACAATTATAAGGATTAAGTAATTGTTATTTTCGACATTGGATGATGGCACGGAGGACCCGGTTGGGCCTCCAGGGGAAGAAGCTCCCCTGTCCCAACGGAGAAAGCAATCGGAAGAGAAACGGGGCCCGCACCACTCGTAGTAACGCCTCTGATGGTTGCGTGATAAGCAGACCCTGGTAATAGATTTCCGACCAAAGTCCATGTTCCCTCAATGGACTTATTTAGATGCACACTATTCCGTTGGTCACGTCAATTACCTGTGATTTCGTCGTGAAAATGGTCATCAGACATGAAAATTAAACACATTAAATGGAGTTAAATTCTCATGCATTATATATTATATATATACACACACACACACACACACACACAACATATATATATATATATATATATATATATATATATGCATTTTCATTTTCTTTCTTTTTATACGTGTGTGATTGAAGTCAATTAACTGTGACTACACTGATAGAAAGATTTTTTAAGAGCCAAAATATGCTTTCTTAAAATACCGACAAAACTTTTTTCAATGACAAGAAGACATATATTCTATACAGAATCCTTTTAATTTTCTATGGATTTTTTGGGGGGTTTGAAAATGTATTTTTTCGGATTTAAGAAAACTTTAAATTCTTTGAAAAACTGTAAAAATCCTTTAAAGACTTTAAAAATCTTTTCTAACGTGAAATTTACCTTTAAATTATAGGCTTTTATTTGACCGTTTGCCGTGTGTTCTGGAATGGGATCCACGTCAAGCGCACTGTCGTTTTATTGACTATACTATGATGGAGACCCGTTGGTGCAACAGCGGGTGGGGCTTCAAGGGTTGTACCCCTCATTGCTGCGCTTGGTTGACCTTCCACAATGCGATAAAAAGGAACAACAAACACTTCATAGCTCGTTCCTGGGCGTAATCCTGTCATTAAGTGATTATTCGAATCATCTTTATCTTTGTTTAGCATTACCGTTTCATGCTTAGAGGACCATGATGATGTATCCTTTTCTCATCGATGGAACGGTAACGTATATAAACTCCTTCTATTATTGACGCTTCCGCTAGAAGATTCCAGTTGACGCGAAGGGTAACGGCTGAAGTAGTCTCCAAACTGATAAGACGAATGGCGGCTGCCGCCAGTCGTGATCGAATTTGATGCAAGGGAATTTCTCCTTCGCTTCCAACAGTCAAAGTTCTTACAATGTGAGACGTTTCGGATGGTCGGGATAAACCATGAGAGTTACTGGCCCGAACTATAAATATATATCGTGTACTTGGCTTCAATCCAAGAACAATGGCTGAAACGGGCATGGCAGATGCAGGGGCAGGCTTGGTCGATGCAGTTACCCATTGACCTTGTAGGTCAGGACTCCACATTTGTACAGTATATCCTAAAACAGTTGACGATCCTGGCCTACCTCTCCGCCACCCAAGTATCAGCGATGTAGAATTTACAAACTGGACCATGACATTACCAGGAGGCTCGGGTAAGGCTCCTTCGTTGGGCATTTTGAAAAAGGCAACATTTGGGTTAGTGGGTTTTGCGACAGTCAGAGAGGCAGTCCAGACAGACGTCCCAGACGAGGACACAGCTTCACAGGTGTACATACCTGTATCACTCATCTGCAGATCTAAAGAGTAAAAGACGCTCATTTAATAATAAAAAATAATAATAATGATGATGATGATAATAATTACAATACCTACAATGCTATATAAATAAAACCTAATGCCTTACTTGTAATTCTTAAGGTTCCTAACGGTGTGACCGAAGCCCTCTTCGATGTCTTAAATGGAGTTTTACCGACAAACCACTGAATTTTGGGTTCCGGAGTTCCTATGGCATGGCATGGCATCTCTCCTTCAGTGCCAAGTGGAAGAGTTTGATTGGGTGCCCCGAGAGCTATAATGGGTGGTGGCATATCCGATGGATCTAGCACTTCTAAGTGAGCTCTGGCTATAGCGGAACCAGCTATTCCTACCGCCGCACAGACGTAGAATCCAGCGTCTTTCGCCGTAACCCTTCGAATAGTTAGTGTGTTTTCAGCGTCGACTGTAATTCGTCCGTTTTCCCACGTCTGACTCGGTTCAAGGACGTCTCCGTTTCCTTCCTGAGTCCAATAGGAAGTCGGAGGAGGACTTCCGGACGCCTCACACTCGAATGTTGCCACGCCATTCAGAGCAACGCGAACATCTTCAGGTACTTTTGATATAACTGGGCGGGCTAAGCGAGGAAGAAGAGACATTTAAATGATATAAATAAGTATAATTTTCTAAATAAGTAATAAATAATTAATTAATAAATAAATGTAGTAATTAATTAATTAATGTAAAAATTAATTAATTAATAAATGTAATAATTAATTAATTAATTAATTACTGTAATACATAGGTAATCAATTAATTAATTAATTAATAAATAAATGTAATAAATAGGTAATCAATTAATAAGGTAATAATTGACAAAAACTTACAGTGAACTTTTAAAGAAATGTTTGCTTTGACGGATCCAACGCGATTTTCTGCTTTACAAGCGTATTCTCCTTGGTCCTCTGGGGTCGCGTGACGTATTCTCAGAACCTGACCAGCTTCCTCCTGCGTCATTCGTTCGACTGGCAGCTCACCGGGAGAAGTCCTTTCCCAGTACACTTCAGGCGGAGGGTCACCCCCACCCTACAAACAAGTTCTAATGTTCCCCCAGCAGCCCCCGTCACTTCATCCGTGAATGATACCAGATGGGGTGGAACTATGAAATAGTAATAATAATAATAATAATAATAATAATAGTTCAAAAGACAACAGGGAGATCTGTCTTAGAAATTAAAAACAAATTCAGACTATACTGAAGTCTGCGCATGCGTGTTACAGATATTTTTATGCTAAAATTAATCATATTCCATTATTTCATAACATAAACACCCTTCATCTCTCTCTCTCTCTCTCTCTCTCTCTCTCTCTCTCTACATATATGGTAGGGGTTTCGCGTCTAGGCTCGTGCGTGTGTGTGTTTGAAACAAAAGTATTTAAGCATTTATGTTTTTATAAATTTTATAAAGCTTTTTTTTTCCCAAGTGTAAAATTTCTTAAAAGGAGTGAAGAATTTTTTGACACGTTCGTTTGACTAAAAGTATTTTAATAAAAAATAAAAACACTTTAAAATGTGTCTTTATTTTACACGGGGATAATAATTTCATTTTTGTGCTTATATTTATCATTATTACTAACAGCCAGGGCCATATGATAAAGGGGACACGCAGATTAATGTGGAGTCCGAGCCACGGGTCGTTACATCATCTGAACGTGGAGGACGGTCCTCCATCCAATTACTGATTAGACCCAAAGTCGCTTAACCACGCGGGGCGCGGCGTTAATAATCGTCAGGAGGGCCAGAAATTGGCACAGAGCTTAGGCCAGACTAATGGAACACATTGCGCTAACTTCTGGAATCTTATTGACTATCACTATCGGGAATCGAACCCTCGATCTTAGTGTATCCGCTTCGCCTACAGAAAAACGGTGCGGGCACAGCCGCTGGCGGAAAATGATGGTGCAACGTGCCAGCCTTAGTTCAGTGTCGTAATATAGAGTGAACAAAACGTGCAAATTACGCGCACGTTTCGCTCTCGATGGTTGCCATGCAGCAATTTTGTTTATTTTACTATAAATCTCTCGTAATGGTGTATTAAGCATTTTCCTGAATCGCTTCCTGATTGGTCAAAACGTGTTTGAAATAAGTCACGTTTTTTAGTCCTCATTAAAGGGATGAACAAAAGGATAAGGATGAAGAGGGGAGATAAAAAGGACGTACGTACACACACACACACAAACACACACACACACATATATATATATATATATATTGTGTATGTACTTAGCCACATCTTTATCATATAAGAAAACAATATCTAATGAATCTATGATGTAAACAATATTGTACGAACCTAAAACTGTGAGGTACGCTGATTTGCTCTCCTTTTTCGCGTAAACGTTTCGAGCACGGCAGACATAGTTGCCCGAGTCGGACACTCTTACACCTTTTATTGCCAAGCTTCCTTGGTCCACCAATTTGTACCTATGCAAACAAAACACCAATAATGAATGCTCAGTACTAAATACTTTATTTGGAAGCCGCGAGTAACCACAGTGCAACAGCGTTCTTATCTGTTCCTTTATACCTGTTTACTTGCAGCTTCCAAGCATTGTTTAAGTCCCCGCGTTTATTGCTGCTTTCTCTTAACAGTGAATACTTTCTCTTCATTTTTACGCAGATTCAATGTAATCTTTCGCGTACTATGTTCAATCTATTTATTTTTCAATGTGGAATGTTTACTTATGACAATCTCTTTCGTGGTGAGTTTAGTGTAAAAGTTACAGAGTGAAGGATTAATATATTTTAATTGAACTGTAAATTAGTTAGCTTTTATAAGTAAAGTCGTTCCTGCGAGAGAAAAAACATATTGTTTATGTTTATATTCTTGAAGTATGAAATAATCTAAGTACGTTCAACTTTATCAGGTTTTAGTTTAGAATTAAGTCAATATTGAGTTAAAGGGAAATATCTCTTAGTTTATAGATGTGAAATTTCTATCTTACCTATGCTGAGTAGCAGGATCAATTTCAATTTGGTCCTTGGTCCAAACGACTACCGGTTCAGGATGTCCTTTGGGAGGAAACACTTGAGGAGGGCTGTCGCCCCCTCTGCCACTGGAGTATCTTCAGGTTCAACTCGAAATTCATCGCGTAAAACTGAAGAAAAGTCACGAAACGGATTCTGCAGTTCTTATTAATGATTTACTTCATTTTTTAAATAGTTTTGACCTCAAAGTAACTTATTCTTGACTATTTTACATTAAGAATTGAAGGATAACTAAGTCAGCAAACCTAAACTGAACATTTATATTCAAAACTTTACGTAATTCTTTCTTTACAAATACAATACATTATTTTCTTATGTTCGGTTCATATTGCAACTGGGGGAGTAGCAACTTTTTCGGTCCTCACCAGCAATTTCCAGAGTTGCATTTTTGCTTCTGACGGTACCAACTTCGTTCTCCGCCTGACACCAGTAGACACCGGAGTCATCCTCCTTCTTCGTTTGAAGGACTCGAAGAAAAAATAGGTCCCCATTCTCAAGGAGGACGTGACGACCTCCTTCACTGTTAATCAAAAGTGGGTACGAAAGAGCGACAATAGTGATAAGAAAAAAATGAATTCTCGACATAGAATAATGAACTTGACATAACACAAATTTATAATTAATATAAAATTATAAATAATTATAATTAATTGAAATGCCGCTAAATACTAAATGTTTTCACTCAAATAACGAGAAACTTACTTGAACTTTTTGCCATCTTTGTACCAAGAAATTTCGGGCTCTGGTCTTCCTTCGGCGTGGCAATTCAAAGTCGCTGGTTCGTTCCTCGGCACTAGGAGATCAGTGGGATGCTCGGTAATCTCCGGTGACCTAAACTGACCTAGAAAGAAGGATAAACGAAAATAGTTAGCGAGCTGCGGATATCTATTAATGAAATTAATATTTTTCATGTTGTAACAATGGAGTCTAAGGTGAAAAATTTCCAAAATAAATTCTAAGTTTATTCTGACATTTACATAATAATACGTAACAAAATAAAAGAATTTATAATGCCGTAATAAAACGACAAGTTCAAGGGTTCCCAACCATTTTAGGTCAACGTACCACTATACTTTTCTAAGTATCACAGTCGGAAAAGTTGAAGGCTGTTCATCTTCAACCAATATTACTTTTTAAATACGTTATCAGTGAAGTAATTATAATTATCAGTTAGCATTAAGTTTCTTATTAAAATCCTCTTGCGTACCACTTGAAAGAGCTCCGCGTATCACAGGTTGGGATTCACCACTGGATTAGTTTATTTATTGCTTCATTTATACATTTACACGAAACGTACAATGAATGTAACAAAAAATGCTAAAAATGGGTCGGTAAATGATTTTCTATACGTATCATAGAATTGCCATTTGCGAGTAAATTATATGCTTTATTGGCCGAATGTGGGTACTTGACAATTTTATTTAGATTCTACGGAACATAGAGATTAATTATTTACAGTGAGTTAAATAGCGGAAAGAGGTGTATTAAATTAGTACAAATACGATACGAGATGTATGAGATGTTCTTGAGATGTTGTATGCGACAGCATCAAAACCTGGCGTTATAAGTGGAGATAACTCTATTTGTTAATAATTGTACATATCTTTCAATAAATGTAGAGAAAGGAGTATTCTTCAGGAACCGACATTTAAGAATAAAAAGGATGATCAACGCCCAAGTGAACATAATGAAGATTTAATATCAGACGTTTCGGAAGCCAAACGCCCATCATCAGTTGCGTAAACAATTGTTTTAACAACTGATGATGGGAGTTTGACTTCCGAAATGTCTGATATTAAATCTTTATTACGTTGACTTAAGCGTTGATTTTATCCTTTTTATTCTTTCAATAAATATTTGCGCGTATCCGCGCTGCTTAACGCTGCCCTTTTATCTTTAACCAAATCCGAACTACTCTCGACTGGAACCTAATCGCAAATCTGCAACGTTACATCTGGCTTTATTAATAATATGATATTCCCTACGTACTAATACCTAGGATCGTATGACCGAGAGGACCTATACAGCTTAATAAAGAATTTAAACCACGCGACGTTATATCATCCGAACGCGGAGAACGGTTACCCATCTTACTACAATTCCCAAACGCATTTGTCGCTTAACTTTACTGATTTTACGGAAAGCGGTGATATGACGTGGCCACGACAAAAGACAAAAGACATTAATTTGAGAACCTGGTAGAAGGAAGGTCTCAAACCTGAGTGGTATCAGAGTAACTATAAGCGATCGATCCAGAAAGGGCGGTTACTACATTAAAACCCTTTAAACCATTAACCGTTTCATGCATGAACCATAAATTACTTTTTTACGTACGTACATAAAAGCTTCGTAACAGAATGGTTCAAAACAACAGAATTTGCCTATCCTTAAAATTCATTCGAAGCAGTAAGATAAACGACTCATATATATATATATATATATATATATATATATATATATATAAAACTAATTAGGTTTCAACCTCTGCCTTTTCCTCAAGAGTGTAACTCACTTCTATATTAACCATTATTCTACCTGCAACAAAAAGGTCCCAAAAAAAGACATCAATTTGAACATTTTTTTTTAGTTTTAATGTATTATTTTTGTAAATTTAATTTAAAATAAATTTTCCAATGAGACCGGACTTATAGGACACCCTGTATATATATATACTGGGTGATCCAGATAAATGGGACCCATAAAACAAAGCCAAATATTCTTAATATTTAATTCCTTTCATAAAAACTATATATCATTCGAAAGAGTAGAGTTACAAGTTTATTATGAAATATTTATTTTTTAAAAATGACTCCTTTCAAATGTGCTCCATTAGTTGCCAAGCATTCCAGTGTTCTCGCTTGTAAGTTCTGCATCACTTTTGCGAGAGTGTGCGGTGGTATGGCCTGTATCTCATTTGTGATGGCGGCCTTCAATTCTTGCAAGGTCGTTGGGTTATTTCTGTAGACCCTACTCTTTAAATATCCCCAGAGATAATAATCTAAGGGAGGAAAAATCCGGAGACCTTGCGGGCCATTCAACGTCTCCAAATCTTGAGATTAACTCGCCTGGAAACGTTTGACGCAAAACTGCCATGCAGTTCCTCGTGGTCTGGCAGGTAGCTCCGTCTTGTTGGAACCAGTGGTTTTCTAGACAAAGATCTCTTAATTTAGGAATAAGGAAATCGGTCAACATTTTTTCGTAGCGATCACCATTTACAGTGACCGTGTTTCCGGTGGAATCCTCGAAAAAGTACGGCCCTATGATCTGAGATGCAGTAAGACCAAACCAAACAGTTACACGCTGACTATGCAACGGGACTTCGGTAATATTCAATGGATTTTCTGTTGCCTAGAAACGACAATTTTGTTTGTTTACAGTTCCATTCAAGTGAAAATGGGCTTCGTCTGACATCATCAAAGTTGCTAGAAAATTGGTGGTGTCATTTACCTTCTGTTGGATCCATTGACAGAATTGTCGTCTTCGTGCGAAATCTCCATCGTTTAGTTGTTGCACTGTTTGAATTTTATATGGAAAGAGCATTAAATTTTGCTTGAATATACGGTGTGTTGTTCCATATCCAACTCCTAACAGCTGAGAAGCACGTCTGATGCTTATGTTAGGATTATCCTGTACAATTTCATGAGTTCTGTTAATGATCTCGTCTATCCTTGCTGTGCGCACTCTTCCAGTTGGTTTTCTTTTTCCAATGCTGCCAGTTAGGGAAAAATTTCTGACACACCGACGGATTACTTTCTTAGAAGGTGATTTTGACATCTGAAAATTTGTCTTGAAAGATCTTTGAGCTGAAACTACACTTCTTCCATGCTCATAATATTGCTCAGTTATGAAACGCAGCTGTTCCACAGTCCATGCAGTCATCTTGAAGGGTTAGTTTTAACTAACACTTTTATTTTGTTTTGTATCTTATCTTGTCTTGTATTGTCAAAACCTATACAATCCTGTACAAACTTGTAACTATCCTCTTTCGAATGATGCGTATGATTTTATAAAAGGACTTATACTTTAAGAGTTACAGGGGTTTCTTTTGGGTCCCATTTCTCTGGATCACCCTTTATATATATATATATATATATATATATATATATATGTGTGTATATATATATATATATATTATATATATATATATATATATATATATATATATAATATATATATATGTGTGTGTGTGTGTGTGTGTGTGTGTGCGTGCGTGTTGTTGAAATAGTTGTGGAACAAACGCGTGAAATGTGTAAAATGGTGGCCGTCTTTCTCCATTCTCACTAATGCCTAATGACCTGTAAACTCTTCAGTATGAGAAACCCAATATATCCCCTCCTCGCAGCTCTTCGTCAGAGTTTCCAACAGACAAATCGATCCTAATAAAGTAAAGATTTTTTCATTTAATAGTTCGTGGCATGGTGTGTGTGCGCCTTGCCGAGAGGATAGAGGAAAAATCAAGGGAGGAATACCCAAGGGAAGTCGAGATAAAACATTGTGGTTTTTTCTTCGGTCTTTAATAGAATTGTGTAAAAAGTTTGCTCTTGTTTGGTTCCAGCGTTTATTGGGTATTTGTTGGCATGTTCTTTCTCTCGTGTTTTACATGTTTTTTATTGCTGAAATTGGGAGAACATGTTTTTATTTATATTTTATTCAAAACTTGCTTTATAAGTTTTTAAAAACTTGGTATTAGTTTTTAGGGATCTTTTCGGTTTGACGGTCTGAAATATGTTTAAACATTACTCGTTTTTTATTGTCCGGTTTTAATCGAGGATTTCAAAAATAACATTCCTGTTTTAGAGAACCAAATAGTGAGGCAGTTGTTCATTTTATTTTAGAGAATATTATCATCTACGCTCTAAGGGCCTTTTCCGAAATTTGGACTGTTTCCTATTTTTTTTAAAATAAGATATTTAGCGTAGATGTTTACGCTGATTTCAAAAATGTAAGTATTTCTTTGGAGAAATTATTATTTTAAAAGTTACACGGTGTTCTAGTTTACATATATATATATTTTTGCTACCCGCACGAAGGGTAAAAAAAATAACTGAATACCTGGTTAGGTTCATTGAATGCCCGGTTAGGTTCATTGAATGCCCTTGACGATTGGTTAGGTTTAGTCGTGATATTTTTGTTAAAACTAACGAAAATATCACGACTAAACCTAACCGATCGTCAAGGGCGTAGACCTAACCTGGCATTCAATGAACCTAACCAGGTATTCAGTTGACCTAACCGGGCATTCAATTAACCTAACCTGGCATTCAATTATTTTTTCTACCCTTCGTGCGGGTAGGAAAAATATATATACAGTGGAACCTTGCTTAACGAGTGCCTCGTATAACGAGAAATTCGTATAACGAGCCAAAAGAATGGGGGAAAATTACCTTGCATAACGAGCGACACTTTGCTTAACGAGCAAAATATTTTAAAAATAAAATAACATCTTTTCAACGCAAAAGCAAAATAAATACAGTAAGGTCGCGGAGTCCATCCGAGCGTCTTACGTTGACTCGCTTTCTTTATCCCCCAAGTCTCCTCCTGCATGTCCACCCCCAAGTTCAACGTGTGGGTGACTCACTGCCCAGTGCTGTTTCCCTCGTTTCTTGCCTCGCGGCTCTTAGTCTGTTTTGTCAGGGGAGGACGAAGAAACGCCCGTAGCAGAACAACAACCCTCCAGTGCAATAAGGGAGATGCTGAGATCTTGGGAATCTGTTGTATCATTCGTTGAAAAGCATCATCCTAATAAGGCAGTGACTATGCGATCTACAAATTTATTTAATGATAATGTTATCACGCATTTCGTCAAAATTTAAAGCGTAGACAAAAACAAATGTCTCTAGACAGTTTCCTCGTGAAAAAGGATCCAAAAGAAAGTGAAAGTGCCTCTAAAAAATTTAAAGCTAGTGACTGTGAGCTCGTCGAGAATGTTATTGCATTGAACGAAGACGATTCTCCTCCTTCCCCTCAATAACCCTCTCCTCCTCCCCTGTCTCTTCATTTCCTTTGCGTGCGTCAGGAGCACCTTCTCTCTTCGTAAGTTATTTATAAATTTCACCGTTTACTAATTATTTACATTCTCTTTTGGGTTAATTTTTATTAATAATCTTTTCATTTCATGCAATAATAATTTAAAAAACGCCTTTAAATATCATTATAAATATTATTTTAAGTATTTTTTAAGCATGGAACGCATTATCATATTTTACATTGATTCCTATGAAAAAAATTGCCTTGTTTAACGAGCATTTTGCATAACGAGCACAATTCGGGAACGAATTATGCTCGTTAAGCAAGGTTCCACTGTATATATATACGTAAACTAGAACACCGTGTAACTTTTAAAATAATAATTTCTCCAAAAAAGGACTTACATTTTTTAAATCGGCGTAAAAATCTACATTAAATATCTTATTTTCAAAAAAATAGGAAACAGTCCAAATTTCGGAAAAGGCCCCACTTTAAGATTCCAAAATCCCTGAAAGTTGTCAACTGTACGCTCATGACGATTGGTTAGGTTAAGTCATGATATTTTCGTTTGTTTTGACAGTAAACTAACGAAAATATCATGACAACCTAACCAATCGTCAAGGGCGTACAGTTGACCTAACCGGCCATTCTGTTAACCTAACTGGGCATTCAGTTAACCTAATCAGTTGGTAGAGTCTAGAATTTGACGGTCCCGTAGCCATGACTCATTTTTTTCCGCCGGCCATCAAACCAAAAACATCCAATACGGTTTAAAAATATATATTTTAAATTTGTTAAATTGCATATAACTGCCTCACTATTTGTTTCTCTAAAACATAAATGTTATTTTTGAAATCCTCCATTAAAACTGGACAATAAAAAACAAGTAATGTTAAAAAATATTACAGACCGTCAAACCCAAAAGATCCATATAATATATATATATATATATATATATATATTATATATATATATATATATATAATATCTACGTATATATATTTATTGCACCTCGGTAGTGTAGTGGTAAACATTGCTGACTACAAATCCACCGGCCCCGGGTTCGATTCCCAGCAAGAGCAGGCGATGCGCAGCTTACCCAGCTCTTCATCCATCCATAAAAAATAGGTTGGTAGATAAATGGGTACCCTGGGTGGCCTAGTGGTTAAGACGCTGGGCTGCTGATCGGGAGGTCGTGAGATGGAGTTCGGTCGAGGACTTTGCAATTTCTGACCACCCGTGGTGGGGCGTAGTTCGGATTCCACGTTAAGTTGTAGGTCTAAGGTGAGGCGATAAACTTGACCTTCATCAGAATGAACATTTCGGGCGGAATGAAACTAAGATTTACCAAGATATATATTTATATATATATATTTATTTATTTGAATTGACATTAAAAAAACCGCATTAAAAACTTAAAATCTGAACAAAAATTTATCTTTTTCCTTAAATTAATAATTTACATTAATTAAGACTAATTAATAATAAAATCGCGTGGAATTAGGTTTTTCCTAAAACACAATTAAATATTAACCAAAAGAGAGGGTCCCAATCTAGACCTCGAACATTAGGCTTACATGGGCGTTGTCCTCCGTTGCCATGGAGACGCTGTGCACGGAACTCGACGGTCGAAAGATTAAAAGCTTTTAATATTCAATCGCTTGACAAATAGTGCTCTTGTAGAATATATTTTCGTAAGGTTTCGACAGTGTGAGGATAAATTCAGGCTCGAGTAAATATTTTATTTTTATGGTTTAAATGGATTTTATATTTTAAATTCACGTAGAAATATTTACCTCGTACTTATTTAGAGAATATAGAAAAAATAGAAAATAGAACCTCAGCCATATTGAAAATTTTGAGCTTCGATGATTTTTCGAAATATTTTGCAGTATGAAAAAATGGAAAACGAATATTTGGTACTATTTTTTTCAGAATTTTTTTGGCGTATGTCAAAAGTAATATTTCGCACATACCCAAATACCCGAAAATGGAAAACAAATCTCTTTATTATTACAGGCATAATGTGAAGATTTGCAAAACCACGCAAACTACAACTATATATTATATATATATATATATATATATATATATAATATTACTGCTTAAAATCGTTGGCTTATTTGTGTCACCAACATACGTCTCTTTAACAGCAACTGTTCCTTTCACCCCACATTCCAGTGGACGTGCTTACGGCAATTTCATAGTCCTCCTGAAGGGTTGCACGCATTTCTGGAGCTGCTTTAAAGCGATTTGTTAAGGAGAGAGTTTGAATAATGCGATCCTGTTTGTCGTGGTTATTCTGGGACGACCTTACCTGCTACAAGCAAACAAAACTGCTGTTCTCTCACACCTGCCGAAGGATGCTTTCAACTTCTCTTTTGGATATTTTAAAGTCTGTTGCTTTCTCTTTGGTTGTTGCCCCGTTTATGAAGAATAAGTATTTCGCCTCTTGATTCACGTGTTTACTCTCTGTTCGCTTCGTGATGCAAACGATCTCAAACATTTTCTCAAATTATCTTAAATAGACAAGAAGACCCTAACTGGATTGGCGTTTCATTACGTCTTAGAACATTTGGACTCGTATTAAAACAAATATTGTAGGAATACCAACTGATCCGGAGCAATTTTTTTTAAGAAGATCCTGCACATATACCCAACTGGTGAAACTACAGGGTACACAAAAGACTCTCGCACTTATCCCGCCCCATTCCCCCACCCCCAGTAAAAATAAAGCACTGTAACAGCTTTACTAAAGTTAGAAAAGAAATGAAACAAACCGAAAGGTTGAAGTAACAAACTGGAATTTAATTCATACGTTAAATCAACAAATTAAAAGGGCATTCTTGTGAAAAGAAATTGGGGTCGGGCAGGAATTTGTCCTTATAAAATCACTCCCCATTTGCGTTTCGTTAACCACAATCTTCACAATAATTGGGGTCCATAAAAAAAAAAAGAACAAAAAAAAAAGGTCAAAACTGGGTCTCAAAGTGACGTCCTGCACCAAAAGTTGAAATAAAGTTCGTTGCAAGGTAATTTCAATCATTATAAAGCACAGAAAGTTTAAACGAACATCAGGCTTCTAAATTAACATGTCGCAAATTGAGATTATCAACAACTTTTCTCGATCTTTTCTTATCTCTTATCTGCTATTGACGGAAAACGCTAAATTTATCATCTTCCAAAATATGACCAATAGAGTGCTGATATAATTTGTTGAAATCTCTCTTTTCATATAGCGAATATATATATATATATATATATATATATAATATATATATATATATATATATATATATATATATATATATAGTTGCTGTAATTGCAATGAAGCGCTATTTTGGAATCAACTCGCGATCAACTTTCTCGAAAGTTAGGTACCCACAATTAATTTAGGGGGAAATTGGTAAATTGACTGTAAACTGTAAATTGTAAATCGATCTAAAACTGTAAATAATGATAAAGGAAAGTTAGAGTTAAATAGTTTTAATTTTGTTTTACAAATTACTTGACATTTTTGAGAGAGAGAGAGAGAGCTTTTTTATATTTTGTTACATAATTTTTTTCTTAAAAATTATTATTTTTTAAAATTCCTCTCCCCCCTTTCTCCTTTAAGAAAAAGTTGCTTGCATTGAATTTTGCTTCATCTTAAAATTCCAAAAAGACCCTCTAAAGTAGAAAAAAGCTGAAAAAAATAGACCAATATAATGGAACATTAATTTTCTATACAGCCGACTTAACGAAATTTACTTCTGTACGCTCTAAACTCCGGATAGAATATCCAATAAGTGGCTAACGTATATATATATATATATATATATATATATATATTTCTTAGGTAAGACGATAGTAAATATATATATACACATATATACAGAATATATACACAAAAGAATGATATGCGAGAGCTTTGGTGTCGCCGTCGAAGATTTGATGTGGTGATTATGGCGGCGATTGAAACGGTGGGGCGTCGATTGAGAAGGTTACACGGCGGTTGAAGTGGTTGCAGGCTTGCAACGGTGATGAAGTTCTTGTTGAACTAGAGGTAAGAATTGAAGGTCAAATGGACGGATGTTGAATGAGGCGAAAGTCGGACGGAGGAGGTCGAGTGAGATTGAGGGATCACAGTCCAGTGAGGCAAAGCAGAGCGGAGTTTCTGAGACGAAGGAATTTCCGGAATGTCACTACACACACACCACACACACACACACACACACACACACATATATATATATATACAGTGTGTGTGTATATATGTATATATATACTAGAACGCCAGCTGCGTTTTGCGCAACAAAAGTCTCCTGAAGCACAACCTACGGGGGAGGGGGTGATTGGGAGGAAGGTAGGTTACTAAAACCTTCCCTGGTTCTCCCTTAATGTGTATACTAAATTTGTTACAGATCACTCTAGTTGTTTAGGTGTGCATAAACGAACATAAAGCAGGCAGATAGACATCATCCACCACATATATAAATGAGAGAGAGAGAGAGAGAGAGAGAGAGAGAGAGAGAGAAGAGAGAGAGAGAGAGAGAGAGAGAGAGAATCTACAGTATATGAGTAAAATTGGAATTTACAAACTCATTTGTTTAAATTAATGGCATACTCAAACAAATAAAAGAAAAACCAACTCTATTCTCTCTCTCTCTCTCTCTCTCTCTCTCTCTCTCTCTCTCTCTCTCTCTCTCTCTTTATGGAATTAATGTTTTATCGAACCTTAAGCTTTAAGGCCTCTACTGCCGAACATTCGGGCCGAATAATGAGATGATAATAAGAGTCTTCTTCAATTTAATAATTCAGTGGTTTTTAGAAAGCAAATAAAAGCATAATTAAATTGATAGTATCAAAGAGTAAAATTACGACAGAGTTAAAAATGTCAATTCACAAGTACATTAACTGGTTTTCTATTATATATATATATATATATATATATATATAATATATATATATATATATATATAAATATAATACTTGTTACTTTGTATGGGTGCTGCGTGACGATCGGCTCCTCACGATGAGTTGACTTGGTAAAGGAGAGAATTGATTTCTTGAGCTCGCCATCTCACATAGCCAGGCATACCGGCTTATCTGGTATGGTTTTGAGCCAGGTGTTTAGTCTTTGTTTGAAAACCTCAACATGAACACCAGTGTATTTCTTATTTCTTCTTCAGGGAAATGGTTAAATTGTCTTGGTTCTCTGACGACAAAGTTATTCCCTTAAGTATTGAGGATACCTTAAGTAAAATAAATACGGGGAATAAATTTCCTATTTTCCAGTGTTGTTTAGATGGTTCAGTTTGAGATTAGGTATTAGAGTTGCTATTATTTTCTTTTGTGGAGCCATTAACCCCAGACTTAATTTACGTGATTCTTTCCCAGTAATTTATAGTTCTTGAAGCTATTGATCTTGGGTGTGATATTTCTCTGAATTTCTTTTTCGAAGGGCTAATAATTCCTTTGTATACAAGGACGTTAAAAATGAGCAACATCCCAGTTTTGTAGTGTGTTTAGCAGGAAATCGTTATATTCGTGTACTTTCTTTTAAAATTCTTAGTATCTGTCCAGTTTTTTCTTTTTCTACTTTGGTATCTCTAGCTTCTTTTGTGTCTCAAAAACATTTGTATTGTCGCTATTATAACTGCTGCTAAATCATTTGAACTTCAGTTTCTCTGAATTTCTGTGTCCGTTTGGGGCATAGTAGTAGGTAGTCCATAGGTTTTATTTCCTCATTTCTTTGGTATTTTAAGATCTAAAAAATTTCGGGTGTTAAATTTCATGTTGTGTCTTTCTGACTATCTGTATGTTTTGTTTGTGTTCATATTATAAAAATTGCATATTATTCGAGTTTTATTTATCACACACACACACACACACCCAACACACACACACCGCACATATATATACAGGGTGTGCGGAATTATCTGTACAATTTTGGCTGTTATTAAAAGTCAACCATGAAGTGTAGAAATTCCAGGTTGTCCCATTTTACAGAGAATCTCATTAAGTTTTTTCTGATACCAAGTTTTGACAAGTTTTTAGAAATTCCAGTGTGTCCGAAAATTATCTGTACAATTTCATCTTTTAATAAAATTCTTGATAACACACGTAAAATTCTTAAAGAAGATTATTTAGAATCTGTATTTTCAAAAGTTTCTTTTATTAAAGTAACGTTGTTACAAACATTCGATATGTGCACCATCAGGTGCATACACACAGACATTGATGATTTAAAAGTAAGAATCACAGCTGCTATTGAGCGAATTGATGTGGATATGCTGCAGCGTACATGGCAACATTTGGATTATCGATGGGATGTTTTGCGAATCACTGATGGTGCACATATCGAATGTTTGTAACAACGTTACTTTAATAAAAGAAACTTTTGAAAATACAGATTCTAAATAATCTTGTTTAAGAATTTTACGTGTTTTATCAAGAATGTTATTAAAAGATGAAATTGTACAGATAATTTTCGGACACACTGGAATTTCTAAAAAACTTGTCAAAACTTGATATCAGAAAAAACTTAATGAGATTCTCTGTAAAATGGGACAACACTGGAATTTCTACACTCATGGTTGACTTTTAATAACAGCCAAAAATTGTACAGATAATTCTCGGACACCCTGTATATATATATATATATATATATATATATATATATATATATATATATATGAGGCAAACGCACAAGGAAAAAGAAAAATGATTCCAAGGCCTTTCGTGGCCTTTCGTTTCGTGATCAGGTAAGGCATTTCGTGATTCCCTGACGAGGTGTTCTTCTGAATACACGAAAGAGCTTGGAATCATTTTTCTTTTTCCTTGTGGATTTGCATAATTCATTCATTTCACCTGTTTAATTGTGAAATTCATCCCATATATATATATATATTACTTAGTTATTTCCTGTACTAGGGAGTTTTAGGCAAACAACTGTAAATTGGTGAAACAATTCAATATAATGAAGGTATATGCTTACAGAAATAATTGTTACAAAAATATTAGTACAAAATATTAGCGAAATTATATTTCTCAACTGTAAGTACCAATTCTAAATTCAGTTAGTCTAAGAACATTTTTTAGCATTAAAAATAGTATTAATTAAAATAAAAATAAAAATTAAGAGTAAATAAAATTGTTTGACCACATATTTCATGTGTGTAAATTTTATGTAATTTATGTGAAATCAATACACGCCCAATTTGTAGGTTTGGAGGCAATGAAATTCGTTTGCTGAAGGATTGAGTCTTCCGAAGATAGACTATTTTGTTTGTGTGTTTAAGAGCAAGAATCGTTAGATTAACAAAATTAAGCGATGTTTGGTTTGTTTAGGAGTTAGATGTGTGACCGCACTTTGCGTTCAAATGATGTAACGACCAGTGGTTCGGATCCCGCGTGAGGCTGTAAGTTTCGTCCGTCACACGAATGAGTAGAGTTGAAATTAAGATAAAAATGCTACATTACAGTTATTAACTTTAGGTACTGTGTGCTTCATTGAATATATATATATATATATATATATATATATATATATATATATATATATATATATATATATATATACATATATATATATATATATATATATATATATACAGGGTGTCCAGAAGTCTGGACTCATGGGGAAAATAGACATATTTTGAAAGTGAAACAAACACATTTCTAATCAAGAGAAGGTGGAACTGGTATTGCTACATGTTTCCAGAAAAAGCCAGAGGGAGGCATGGTCGTGAAATAACGAACATGCATTCCTCTGGCTTTTTCCGGAAACGTGTAGCAATACCAGTTCCACCTTCTCTTGATTGGTATACTGAACCATCAGGGTATTTTCTTTCCTGAAATATGTAAAACTGACATTAGAAATGTTTTTATTTCACTTTAAAAATATAATGTATATTTTCCCTATGAGTCCAGACTTTTGGGACACCCTGTATATTAGGGTGATCTAAAAAAAATGAAAAAGAAAAATATATTTCTCATGATATTTGCCCATATTCCATTCCCTCTAATGATGTTAAAAGAAAAAAAACAAGGGATCGATTCGTGCATATTCAGAGGTGGCGCAACTCTAAGACTAAAGTATCATTATACACTGTATAATGATACTTAAGAAGGTATCATTATACATTACAAATTATAATATCATTATACATTGTATAATGAGGTCTTCGAGTTACGCCACCTCTAAATATGCATGAATCGATCCATTTTTTTTTATTTTCAACATCGTTGGTGGTTGTGGAATATGGGCAAATGTCATGAGAAATATAATTTTCACTTTTATTTTTATGGACCGACCACCCTAATATATAATATATATATATATACAGTGGCGGATCTACTATGAAACTAATGAAGCTTAAGCTTCAGGGCCCCTAATCCAGGAGGGGCCCTGAAGCAACTTTTTTTTTAATGAGTGAATTTTTCAACAAAATCGATGGCGTTTTTTTAAGTGTTTGTTATTAAAATAAGGCTATTTTAGTGATAGAATCATAAGCCAATGGGTTGAAGTACTTAATATTGACCTTAGAATATGCTCTAATACCCATTTCATATGGCCTCAAAATGCCCCTGTAATTGGTCAAATTTCAAAATTTTCTCGGGGGCCCTATTGTTGCTGGTTGCGAAGGGGCCCCCATAACAGTTCAAGCTTCAGGGTCCCAAAAATGTAGGTCCGCCACTGTATATATACATATACACACATACTTGTATATGCTGTATATACAGCGCAACTGGACTGTAATTTTCTTTTGCTTTTCCCTTTCAAAAACATTTGAACCACATTATATTCTGAACCGATCAAAAATTCGATCAACGAATTCAAGTCGAATGATCAATAGAGTTTTATTACTTTGTTGACCCGTCAGTTTAAGTGGGTTTTCGAGGGAGTGAATCGGCGTGTGCAACATCCAAAAGAAATGAGAATCCATTTTGATTTCTAAGTTTTTGCTTCTACTCTTTATATAAAGGACTCCGTCGTCAGTAGTCGAGGAAATTGAGAATTAATAATTTTGAAACTACTACTGTACTCTCCTGCTTCTTGATAAACGAATGAACCACCCTGTAAAGGACACTGTACTACTTTTTAAATGTAACGTAAAAGCAATTTTACCAACTGTAACTGTAATCTTTTCTCAGGTAAAAGCAACTGTAATACCAACAATAGTGGAATGTTTTTTAACTGTTATATAAGCTGCGACGCTCCCTCAGCCCCATCAGACAGTCTTCCCAAAGATAAGATGATAAAATTTTGCGTGGCGTATTTCGAATATACCTTTAAAATTTATTTAAGAAAGAGCGGGAAAAAGGATGAGAGCATCGAAAAGAAAAAGAGAAAGAGAATGTACGGTCTGTGCTTGTTTATCTGTTCGTTTTGTCTTACTAAAGACAAGGAAAGGAGTATTTAACTAAATATTGTCTCAAGCGTAAACTATGTTTTGTATGTTTCTTATATATATATATATATATATATGTAGAGAGAGAGAGAGAGAGAGAGAGAGAGAGATTAAAAAACGCTGATCATTTCTTTTGCCTTTTTGCCAATAAAATTTGAAAAATTTAAATGAATGAATTCCTTCTTTCTATCACAGCGACGCAATGCATATCTACACACACACACACACACACACACACACACACACACACACACACACACACACACACTTCCTTCTAACAATGAAAGAAAGGGCTTTTAATATTTAACATTATAGCATTATCATAGTATGATTATTAACATTTGTTCTGCTACAGGGAAAAAGAGTTAAAAATTATACTTTTTCTCATTGTATGCATACGTTTAATATCTAAATTTCTGTACCATGATTGTACCAAACTCTTTTTTACTTAATATATTCATGTCGAATATTGATTTGCATGTCATTTCACTTCAGAAATATGTGAAAAAACGGTTAAGTATAATTTCATCTCCTGCTCCGCCTTTCATGTCAGATTTAACCTCATCAATAATTCATGTCCTTAGCCTATGGCCTTTTTTAGGCCTAAAGAATGTCATCTTATATCCAAGGTATTGGAAAAATCTTCCACTATTGACGCAAATTAAAATCGTTTTATTTATGGAATATTTGATGCATCTACGAAGCATTTGCACTGCCCTTTAAAACACCCTTCTTTTATTCAGGGCAGGTCCAGAGGTGATTCTGATTACTGCATTATTCAAAGATAATCGAGATTTTCTTGCGTTGGTGGAAAAATATTTTCAAATCCATCGCTGCTTCTGAAATAATTAAAGTTGACGTTTGATTTTACGAAGCGCCTAGTGTAGCTGCTATGAATAAATCTTAGAATAAATCTCTCTCTCTCTCTCTCTTCTCTCTCTCTCCCTCTCCCCTCTCCCCTCTCCCCTCTCCCCTCTCCCCTCTCTCTAACTGTTTTGAAATTAAGTATAAAATTTACTTCCTAATGAGTATGTCAATTAAACATTCATAATGAAAGTTTTAATTACGGTCTAACTTGAGAAAACAAAAATCATTATTATTACCAATATACGAGTATATCTTCTGCGTTGTACGTAAATTCCACCCAGTAAATTCCACCCGAAAATTCCACCCAGTAAATTCCACCCAGTAAATTCCACCCCCGAAAAATCCACCCAGTAAATTTCACCCAGAGTAAATTCCACCCATGGTAAATTCCACGCAAAGAGTTATCAAAAAGTTTACAGTTTATTAAAGTTATTAAAAAGTTATGCAAAATAAAAAACTGGTAAAATATATAGGTTAGGTTAACTGTACACCCTTGATGATTGGTTAGGTTTAGTTGTGATATTTTCGTTAAAACTAACGAAAATGACGCTACCTCAAAAACAAGTGATTTGCTATAGAAACGATGGTCAAAATCATTCGAATCACCTAAAAACACACCACAAAAACACTGTCCAGTGATGGAAAACACTGTCCAGTGACTATAAAAAATTGACCTTAGAAAATAACAAAGTTATAATTGTTAAAATTCTTAAAATTTTGATGGAATTTACCATGGGTGGAATTACTATGGGTGGAATTTACTGGGTCGATTTTTCGGGGGTGGAATTTACTGGGTCGATTTTTCAGGGGTGGAATTTACTGGGTGAAATTTACATGGAACCATTTTCTGTAATAGCTCTGCATGTGGCCGAAAATACCACCAATTAATGAAAGACCACCAATACCTGCTCGAGGCAAGGATGGGGGCATTTTATCAAAGTCCCTAAACAATCATGAATTTGGAACATAACATAATCATTCATTTAAAATTTTCAGTATTGAGATAGAAGCCTGATTTTGAGATTATACCGTACGAACTAATTAGTCCCTTGATAATACAGGGTGTTTCTAAACTCGCGCAACCCGATACATATATATATATATATATATATATTATATATATATATATATAGTGTTCCTAAGGATGTCATTAGACGAAAGCGCTTGAGCACCATTCTGTGTTTCCTTTCCTTTGTGGTTTTTTCATCATATATATATATATATATATATATATATACAGGGTGTAACAAAAGTCTGTTCTTATAGGGAAATTAGTTATAACAGAATTGATCATAATAAGTTGGTATGTATTACGTGGCAACACTGTTTGGTTATTGGTAACTTAGATGCACTTTGGCAGTGAAGATGCACATTCGCAGGTTGATCCAGGATTACGGTGTGGGCAGGAATTCATAGAGGAACCATCATAGGACCACAGTTTTTTGATGAAACCATGAACGGGGATTCTTACTTGCATAACATTCTGGAGGGAGTTTTGCAAAAGTACATTGACGAAATGTCTTTGGATACTAGACGAAAGTTCTGGTTTCAACAAGATGGTGCACCTCCGCATTTCGCTCGTTCAGTGAGACACTGGTTTGATGAGAATGTTCGTGGCAGATGGATAGGACGCCGAGGTTGTGTGGAATAGTCGACCCGAAGCCTTGATTTGACCCCGCTTGACTTCTTTTGTGGGGCCACTTAAAGTCCGTTGTTTATGAGTCAAGACCTCGAACGATCCAGCAGTTAAAAGAAAAAATTAGATCAGTGTTACAGAATTAGTGTGGAAACACTTCAAAACGTAACCGACAGCTTACAAAGACGAGTAGAAATGTGTCAACCACGGATGGGAAACTGATAAATTTTTAAGTCCAGTTTTCGATTTCAGTTTAAGTTTGCAAAAATATCGATTTCAGTTTTTTATTTTTTTTCGATTTGAGTTTATTTTTCGATTCAAGTTTTATATTTTTCGGTTCGATTCAATTTAAATTTCGATTCCAGTTTTTTATTCAGATTTCTTTAAGAATTTCTTTATACTATTTATATTATTTTTTTGGGGGTACCTATTGACAAATTCAGATTTAATTTTATATTTGTATTGCATTCGCATCGATTCTGTTTTTCAAAGAGAGAATTTGCTTTAGTAACTATCATTACTTTTGTTTGATTAAACATGTAAGCGTTTGATTAAATATGTAAGCATCCGTAGCCAACTAAATCAGCACGAAACACTCATCTTTTTTTTTTACTTATTGGCTTCATTTCTTTCACATAAAGTTTTATTTAACAAGAAACTTTCAATTCAAAATGTTTTATTAATTCGTAAACTTTTTTTAAATTTTAAAGCACACGACAAGTATAAAATATACGAATAATAGTATTAGAAAGGAGAATAAAACAATTATATACACCTCTGTTTATTATATACAAAATACAAATACCTCGTAAACTCGCGTGTTAAAATTAGAGCGAACAATTAAAATATTGTCAATGTTTCCGGGCAAAAATTGTTTTTTTGAGGACTTAAAATCAATCTGAAAAGAGAGAAAAGCCGTTCCACATCGAATTAAAGGATAAATGAATATTTTAAATCCATACAAATGTTAAGTCGCAAAAAAAAGGAAAATAATTCACGTTATTTATATTTTTTTTGCGATCCAAAAGCTCCTCAAAACTGAAACGCAAACCTGTTATTTTTAATCTATTCAAATTCAGATTTCAGTTTTGGATTGTTTTTCAATTTCAGTTCGAATTTCAATTTTAGTTGTCAGAATTTTTTTCAGCTCGAGTTTTTCTCGATTTCAGTTCGTAAAATAATATCGGTTTTATCAGTTTATCGATTCCATTTCGATTCAGTTTCCCATCCCTGGTGTCAGTGGCTACATGGAATGCAATTTGAGCATGTACTGGATTAATTGGTAGGTTGAGTGTATTGTTTGTAATGTATAGTTAAAACTATTTTCTCTTTCAATTCTGTTATATTTTATGTCCCTATGAGAACAGACTTGTCTTACACCCTGTATATTATATATATATATATACATATATATATATATATATATATATTATATATATATATATATAAATATATATTACATATATATATATATATATTATATAATATATATATATATAATATACATATATATATATATATATATATATATATATATATATATATTAGGGTGGTCTAAAAAATTAAAATGAAAAATATATTTCTCATGACATTTGTTCATATTTTACAACCACTAATGATGTTGAAAATAAAAAAACTGGACCGATTAGGGCATATTTAAAGGTGGCGCAACTCGAAGCTTTAGTATTTTTTACAGTTTGGGGTGGCAAATTTCTTCAAACTTGCGCCACCATTAAATGTTAAAGGATTTAGTTCAAACTCCGGTCTGAGGTCCTTTTCCATATAATGAATGAGAAAATGTATCAGGAACTCTTATTTGCGCATTTAAACTTTTACCATATATGTGTGGCCACACATATATGGTAAAAGTTTGAATGCACAAATAAGAGCTCCTGATACATTTTCTTCATTCTTTATATGGAAAAAGACCTCAGACCGGAGGTTGAACTAAATCCGTTAATATGTAATGGTGGCGCAAGTTTGAAGAAATTTGCCACCCCAAACTGTAAAATAATACGAAGGCTTCGGGTTGCGCCCTTTAAATATGTACGAATCGATCCAGTTTTTTTATCTCCAACGATGCAACTCAGAATGGTCACCTGAGAAACTTTTATGTTACACAGACTGCGCATGGAACAAGGAACTCTTCTGGGAAAATTAAATCATGACCCAGTCATGACTATTGCTCACGTTGGGCTTCCATCACGAAAAAGAAAAACTTTAGTATTTGTCATTTACCATTATTTATTCAGACTATAGTGGATTTAATTTTCCCAGAAGAGTTCCTTGTTCCATGTATGGTCTGCCTGTAACATTATATATACGAGTATTAGGGATGTACTGAATACTAAAATTTACCGAATACCGAACATTTGGTGCAAAAACTATTCGGCCGAATACCGATTTCCGAATATTAGTTTTATTTGGGTTATTAGACGTCACTATAAAAAACTGAAGCCTTTATCAGCTTGACAGCACATAGAATTAGTAGTAAATGTGAGCAAAAGCAGCATGTTTTAGTCACCAAAATTCTGCCAGATTCCCATACTCATGAAAAATTTGCAACTGCATTGACTTCTATATTGCAAGAATGGTCAATAAAGAGCGATCGTGTGCATGCAGTTGCGCACGACAATGGCTGTAATATTACTAAAGCTGTTAGTGTTCTCAAAATTCTCCTGTTGCTTGTGCGAATCATACTTTAGCACTTGCAGTTGATGAAGCCCTTCTTAGCCAGAAGTCTGTTTCAGAGATATGTGCATTTGCGCGGCACGCGCCCAATCTGTTGCATTTTAATTATTCATTTCCAGCCTTTGACAGACTTAAGGAATTCCAGAAGCAACATAATTTACCCGAAAACATACTTATAAGAGACGTTATCACCCAATGGAACTCTACATTTTATATGCTACGACTTCTTCAACGAAAAACTGCGGTTGTGCATACGCCTCAGAGTATGACATACTGTAGCAACCTTCAATAATCATCAGTGGACTCTAATTCAGTGTGTTGTAAAGCTTCTTAGTCGATGTGAAAAATTAACGAATGACTTTCCCTCTGATTCTTCTTGTCTTCACATGGTGTCTCCCGATGTAACAGGTCTCGTGGTATTTTTGCCTAACATAACTGATGATGCAGGTGTTCATACTATGAAAAACGATTTAATAGAAAATTTACAGAATCGTTTCAGGCAGTGGAAGGCAGACATTACTCGCATGATTTCTCACGTTTTAGATTCTCGTTTCAAATTTGCTTGCATAAAAGCCTGAGTTTGTACAAAATAAGATAATCATTTTGTCTGCATCACCTAACGCTAGTCCTGCACGTAATATAACCTATGGCGATGAAGCAACTGATTTTGTTTCACGAGAAGATCAAGAACCTTTGAAAAAGAAGCCGAAGGTTAATTTATGGAGTTATTTCGATGAGGTTGTGCCTCCACCTATCAAAAATAGTCAGAAAAGTTATCAAAAAGAATTAGACATGCATTCAAAGGAGCCACGAGTCAGTCGCTACCAAGGGTGCCCATTTATCTACCAACCAATTTTTTTATTGTGTAGAAGGATGAACAGGGTTTTGCTGCGCGCCGCCTGACATCACCGGGTCTCGATCCCGGGGCCAATGGATTCGTAGTCAGCGATGCTAACCACTACACCACCGAGGCGCATATGTATATATATTAGGGTGAGCCACACATATATGGTAAAAAATTAAAATGCACAACTAAGAGCTCTTGATACATTTTCTCATTCCTTATATGGAAAAAGACCTCAGACCGGATTTTGAGCTAAATTCATTATTTAAGGGTGGTGCAAGTTTGAAAAAATTTGCCACCCCAAACTGTATAATGATACTAAGGCTTCGAGTTGCGCCATCTCTAAATATGCACGAATCGATCCAGTGTTTTATTTCCAACATGGTTGTGGTTGTGTAATATAGGCAAATGTCATGAGAAATATATTTTTATTTTCATTTTTTTTGGACCACCCTAATATATATAAAGGGTGATCCAGAGAAATGGGACCCAAAAGAAACCCCTGTAACTCTTAAAGTATAAGTCCTTTTATAAAATCATACGCATCATTCGAAAGAGGATAGTTACAAGTTTGTACAGGATTGTATAGGTTTTGACAATACAAGACAAGATAAGATACAAAACAAAATAAAAGTGTTAGTTAAAACTAACTCTTCAAGATGACTGCATGGACTGTGGAACAGCTGCGTTTCATAACTGAGCAATATTATGAGCATGGAAGAAGTGTAGTTTCAGCTCAAAGATCTTTCAAGACAAATTTTCAGATGTCAAAATCACCTTCTAAGAGCTGAAACTACACTTCTTCCATGCTCATAATATTGCTCAGTTATGAAACGCAGCTGTTCCACAGTCCATGCAGTCATCTTGAAAGGTTAGTTTAACTAACACTTTTATTTTGTTTTGTATCTTATCTTGTCTTGTATTGTCAAAACCTATACAATCCTGTACAAACTTGTAACTATCCTCTTTCGAATGATGCGTATGATTTTATAAAAGGACTTATACTTTAAGAGTTACAGGGGTTTCTTTTGGGTCCCATTTTCTGGATCACCCTTTATATAATTATATATATATATATATATATATATATATATATATATATGATGAATAAAACCACGAAGGAAAGGAAACACAAAATGGTGCTCAAGCGCTTTCGTCTAATGACATCCTCAGGAACACTGAAGTACATAAAAAGGTTAAGCCTATATATAGGTTACAGAAAGAAAAAAAAAGAAAAAAAATAACATACATACACACACACACATATATTATATATATATATATATATATATTATATACATATCTATATATACAAATACATACATACATACATACATACATATATATACAATAAACAGAGAAGTAAAAATAATAAAAAATTAAAAATTAAAACCTTAAAGGATTACCAGTGAGGCGTACAGATTTGTAAGGAAAAATATCGATTTTTAGCACAAGATCAAATGGATTATAAAAATACAAAATTATACTGGAACTCTGCCGGGTTTTAACACAATGCTGCCTATGGTCAGGTTTCGATATATATATAAAAAAAAAAAATAAAAATAAAATGCAAATTAAAAGTTAATCGATTTTTAGCACAAGATCAAATGGATTATAAAAACAAAATTATACTGGAACTCTGCCGGGTTTTAACACAATGCTGCCTATGGTCAGGTTTCGATATATAAAAAAAAAAATAAATAAATAAAATGCAAATTAAAAGTTAATCGATTTTTAGCACAAGATCAAATGGATTATAAAAATACAAATTTATACTGGAACTCTGTCGGGGTTTTCAAGCAACATTGTTAATAGAAATATTCTTGAGTCTGCCATTATCCAACTTTCAAATAACTTCAACATAAGCAAAGGTCTTTTTCAACTCGATCCTGTTATGTTGAATTCCTTTAAAACAGATTTAAATAAGAAGGGTAAAACATTAAATCTTTGGTAAACTTGTCTTCTACTTTATTAACTTTTAATTTGCATTTTATTTTTTTATATATATCAAAACCTGACCATAGGCAGCAGTTTGTTAAAACCCGGACAGAGTTCCAGTATAAATTTGTATTTTTATAATCCATTTGATCTTGTGCTAAAAATCGATTAACTTTTAATTTGCATTTTATTTATTTTTTATTTTTTTATATATATCGAAACCTGACCATAGGCAGCATTGTGTTAAAACCCGGCAGAGTTCCAGTATAATTTTGTATTTTTATAATCCATTTGATCTTGGGCTAAAAATCGATTAACTTTTAATTTGCATTTTATTATTATTATTTTTTTTTATATATATATCGAAACCTGACCATAGGCAGCATTGTGTTAAAACCCGGCAGAGTTCCAGTATAATTTTGTATTTTTATAATCCATTTGATCTTGTGCTAAAAATCGATATTTTTCCTTACAAATCTGTACGCCTCACTGGTAATCCTTTAAGGTTTTAATTTTTAATTTTTTATTATTTTTACTTCTCTGTTTATTGTATATATATGTATGTATGTATGTATGTATGTATTTGTATATATAGATATGTATGTATATATATATATATATATATATGTGTGTGTGTATGTATGTTATTTATTTTTTCTTTTTTTTTCTTTCTGTAACCTATATATAGGCTTAACCTTTTTATGTACTTCACTGTTCCTGAGGATGTCATTAGACGAAAGTGCTTGAGCACCATTTTGTGTTTCCTTTCCTTCGTGGTTTTATTCATCATAAATATTTTTCACGTGTTACCTTCGTGAAATAATTTTCATATATATATATATATATATATATATATATATATATATATATATATATATATATATATATATATATATATATATATATATATTATATATATATAGGGTTGCGCGACTTTAGAATACCCTCTACGCATTAAATTTCTTAATAAATCAGCATCTCGAATGTACATCTGCTTCTGTGTGTGAATATATACAGTATATACATACATAGAGTGTTGCCAGAACATTGTAGCTGTACCTTGCAACCGAAATAAGTTTATGGCAACATCACTTAAGATGTAGATAGAATAGGAAGAAGAGTCAGACGTTTGTCTCCACGAAAGGCTTGAGTGTATCTTAACAAAGAGGCACTGAGTTTTTGTATCATGGCATAGTTCACATTCGTCAATTCAATTTAGATTTCCTTTCGAGGTGCCACCGATGTGAGAAGAGGTCTTCGTTTTTGCAGTTCACGATCGGAGTGTTACCAATCTGTCCATTACAAGGTTCGTGTTAGAAAGTCTACGTGTCTTGGAAGGGACCTGCAACCAATTTTGTTTTTATGTCATTATGTGGTATAGTTTTGGAGGTGCGACATGCATTTAGCCTCATGCATTTAACATGCATTTAACTTCATGCTTTTAACATGCATTTAACTTCATGCATTTAACGTCATTCATTTAACATACATTTAATTCCATGCATTGAACGTACATTTAATTCCATGTATTGAACGTACATTTAACTTCATGCACTGGACGTACATTTAACTTCATGCATTTAACATGCATTTAACTGCAAAATACCACATTGGAATACTGGGAGAGGACCATTCTTAAAAATGTATATGTATTTAGCAGATTTAAGGCGTTCCTCAATGTATATCAAGTCATTATTTTTAACATCCCAAATCACTGACTATATTATTCTACTTGACTAACACCAGCGTGTTAACTTGTCTGTTGCGAACGGGATTTCGAGAAATGTTTCATTAATTAACCATTTTCCATACCCATGTACCCATGTGCGTCCATTCAAAGTGAAGCGATTAAACCGAAATTCGTCCGAGAAGAGAAATAGACCTCTAAAACACCATATGTATAGGTATCATCTCCTTAGTTTGCGTTCATCTTTGCTTTGTAGGCTACTTGGGGCTGTAAGCAGGATCGTCGAGCCACACATCCATTCCGAAGAAACAAACTGACATTCCAGAAACGTTCAAAAGATGTTGATCCATGAAAAGTCAAGTTGAATTTTCAAAACTAAATGTTGAATCGCGAGTTGAGATAATCTCTAACTCAACAGCTTTCAATGTTCAAACGTGAACTCTTTTTTTTTTAATGTTAAAATGTTAATGTTTGCATTAAAGTTCAAATGAGAACATCACAATTTTATGAATAAAAATATGAATGCAAATTCAATGAATGTTCATTCAAGAATTTTAAACATTATTTTTCCAAGTTAATATTTGGATGTTCAAATACTTTATAAAACTTATCTAATCAGCGTTCAGAGTTGTGGATGTGGATGTTAAGAGATCATTTTGCTGCTTTATAGGCTATGAATTAAATTAATAATCACGCATGGTATTTATAAAATGAATGTTTATGTAAACATGTTGCACAGATGTTGCAACATCAATCATTATTGAATCATAAACCTTATCAACACTTTTTCAACATTTTATGAACGATCTTTCGCTTGGACCTTGCTGCTACGCAACAACGCTGAACGGTTCGTTGTAATGAAGTGACATTATGCCCAGTGTCACAAACTTCGTTACAGCATGACGCGTACTGGACCTCATCTGCAGTGCGAGAAAAGATCCCTTCTTATTTGTTCTGCAACCACTGGTCGTTGGTGGTTTTTTTATCTGATGAAAATTTGTATTGATATTACGAGCTGTCCCATCTGCGATGACAAGAAGAGTTTGAGATATCTGCCTCTAGCTTTGACTACAGTTTGATTGTCCATGCACACGATGACGGGTAGTGATATATCACAAGCACCAACTGTGCGAGACGTATTTCACACTTGACAGACTGCTTCAACGCATGACATATTTAGTTTGTAATCTTAACACAGATTTTGCATTTTTCTGGATGTTCCTATTATTTAAACAGGGCTTTTGTGTGTATATTGGCGTATGCGTATCTACGTACAGTATATACATACATGTATGGTATGTCAACGCGTTTGTGTCTTATTTGTATGTACATATTTTTGTAAGTGCATACAAAATAAAGCTTGCATAAATACCGGGTGCCGCAAAATAAACGCCTTCTATTTAAAACACTGTTTTACAGCTTTCATTCATTTCAGGGTGCTGAAATTTACAAAAGTAATAATAAATATATCTAAGTTTATTCCATAAAAATTTAACTAAGATATCACAAGTGGAAATCAAATTATAGAAATTCCAAACTAACGTTCAATAAGTGAATGAAATTTTTCAAGAATGAAAGGGTAAATTATGAACAGATACTGTCGGTCCTTTGATAGAGGGATTTGGAACTGCGAGGCGCATGCGCATCAGGTCCAGGCCTACGCTGTAATATCTATAATAATATCAACTTTATTTGCATTTTAAATGTAAAGATAATGGATGTGACTTTCATTTTAGCTAATCAAAGCGTGGACACGTCGTTTCCATTGAAGAACGATGACCTGAATATGCTTCTTCGAGATTTGCTGTCAACATTCTTCGATGCATTGTCGACGTTCCTGCAATGTGTTGAACAGTGTCTAGAGTCTTGCATAAACTTTTTCTTGTATTGCGTTCCACATAAAATAGTCTAGACTCTAGAGCATGGGTTCTCAACTGTGGGTAATTACCCCAAAGGGGTAATTTGGTATATCCAGGGGTAGGGTAATGGAAGCCATACATATTTTATTTAAGAGTGGTGTTTAAAGACAATTGTATAATTATAAACTACTTCTTTAACTTTTGGTTAATTTAAGCGTCATTAGGGGTAACGGGGTGAGCGCCATTGCTTTAGGTGGGTAATGGAACTAAGTGGGTTGAGAACCCCTGATCTAGAGGGTTGAGGTCTGGTGAATGTGGAGGCCATTCATTATTTCTGATGAACTGAGGAACGTTTTCAGAGAGAGACAGCTGAGTTACAGTTGCACTGGCCATGTGAAGGAGCACTGGCCTATACAAAAATGAAATCACCATTGGAATATCGCCATTCACATTGTGTGAGATGATTTAAATGTTGCACATACATACGTGACCTCATTAAAAAAAATGGTGGTTGATGAAAAAAATGTTTTGTCCTTTCCAACAAACACAACATGAGACCATAAATTTTTTTTTAAGGAAAATCAGTCTTCTTTTCTGATAAAAATGTTATGATTTAACATTATTTTTCGTAATTCCAGGTTTCTCTATCAGAGAACAGACAGCATCTGCTCATACCTTACTTACTTTTCATTTTAGAAAAGTGCTATTTTTTAAACGCTAATTTGGAGCTTTTATTATTTTACTTCCAGTCGTGATAATCTTAATGAAAAATTTGTGGAATAAACTTTAAAATGTTCATGAATTTTAACACCCTGAAATAAATGCAAGCGGAATAACAGGATTTTAAAAATTAGAAGCGAGGAATTGCAACACAGAAAACGCATGTGAAGTTGTAAAGTAAGGTAATATGTATATAATATATAAATATATTATATATATATATATATATATATATATATATATATATATAATAATGAAAATAACCACGAAGGAAAAAGAAAACATGATATAGTGCTCAAGCGCTTTCATCTAATGCATCCTCAGGAACACTGAAGTTAATAACAAGTTTGAGACTATATATTGGTCACAAAGAAAAAATTAAAAAATAAAGATAATATGATTGATGCACAAATAAAATTGTAGGAGCAGCATACAAATTTATCATCTATGGAAAGCTACCAGAATTTTAGCACCTTGCCCTTCTTGCCTAAATCCGTTCTGAACGAGTTCAAAACAACAAGCTCAAGCAAAAAAAAAGCCCTGACTAATTTGAAATTGTTTGCAAGTTGAATAATGGCAGACTCAAGAATATTTCTATTAACAATGTTGCTTGAGTAAAACAAAACAAGCTTATTTCAATCAATACAATGGGATAACTTTGACAAATGGACAAAAAGGGCACTGGACGACTGTCCCGTTTTAACGGAATATTGTATTGATGATGTTTTACACGTGTCTTCAAATCCTTTCCCGACTGTCCACTGTAAAAGAACTCGCATTGTTTACAACCAATTTTATAAATAATGCCTAAATTATTGGTAGAACTATTCTTTACTATGATATTTTTCACAATATTGTCATACGAAAATGTTCAAAATTTTAAGTACATTAGCGATGCCTAAAAAGCTCGGGAAAAATGGAAGTACTAAAATATTTTTCGACAAAGTGCGAGGGTTATTATTCACGCGATAGAATGTTCGTTTTGCCTTGTTAAGACAAGATTCAAAAAAAGCAGGTGGGTAACACAAATCACTTCCAATACTGTTGATTTTTCTAACGGCATCCATGTATTCCGAACTGGCGATCTTAAGAGCGCGGAGAAACATTGAAGAAAATATGGTTTTCTTGATGGGGTGTCATGTCCGGAGTAAAAGTGTTTGTACTTTCTGCACTAATATTTGTGGCAGCAACTCTGGGTTAATTATAAAAAGGCTGCAGAACCCTCAATTTGCATTACAACAAATCCTATAGACTGCTACATAAGTTACCTCAAAGACGCTCAACCTCTCAAATGTTCGCTAATCACAACGTTCCGAGCCTTCCTGAGGTAACAACAAGACGTGCTCAATACAGTCTAATACGAAGAATTAAAAACTCAAACAATCCACTTGTCCAAGCTATTCACCACTCCTGTTTTATGTCTTCTAGATTGTGAACCTCCTGGTATGAAAGTGTTTGTTTATAGCTGCACTTAATTCTCGTAATAGCTTTTCTATTAAATGTACTTTTTAGTTAATTTTTTTTAATTTTTCTTAGTACTGTCTTTGGGATGCTCTTCTTACTAATTTTGTTATTTCTTCTCGTTTCATTACGTGGATCTTAGAGTGGATCTTAGGGTCTTTGTTAGCCTTAGCTTCTGTAGATCTGTAGATTTCTTTACTACCGTAGTCCCGTTTTGTTTATTGTTTATTGGTGTATTATTTAGTTAGTTTTATCTTTGATTACTTTGATGATGAATACTGTACCTTTTTTCCTTATATGGGATCCGTCTCCTACCAATATTATCATTGTCATTATCATCATTATCATATATATATATGTTGGTATTATCACTACATGTACTTTTCATTTTTATTTCCTTTTTCCTCTTCTTATTTTTGTGGTCTTATTTTTGGGTAGTTTTTCTTATTACTTGTTTTAGTACTTGGTTTATTTTTATTTCTCTTTTTGTCGTAATATTTTTATTGTTATAAATTTATTATTGTTTGGTTTATCTTATCGTTTATTACCATCAAGAATATTATACTATTTTATGATATTTATATCCTACCAATAAAGATTATTATTATTATTATTATTATTATTATTATTATTATTATTATTATTATATTATCGTATGTCGGGCTAACATCATGAAAAAGGAAAAAACTATAGTGTTTGTCATTTACCATAACTTATTCGGATTATAGTGGAATTAATTTTCCCAGAAGAGTTCCTTGTTCCATACATGGTCCGTGTGTAACGTAGATATACATGTATTTTTTTTTTTTAGCTTCATCAAGTTTTACTACACACCCGCAGATACTTCGGTATTCTCAGTCAATATAATTTTAGTTAACTTTCTCATATTCTTGTTTAGTTTAACATCAATTTCTGTGAGTTATTCTGAGGCTATGTAATGTGTACTTTTTGCGGATAAAGTTTTTCAACTTCTGAACTTCTGGCATTAACTGGTTAATTAAGGCGTCAAATCCATTAGAAAAATTAGTTTTATTGTGAAAGTTTGTCCAACCTAGAGTCCATAAAATAATCTATTCTTCAATACTAGTTTCATTATCCAGATGATATGTTTTGATTAAAGTCATTGTTAAAGATAGATAAGGCTGTGTTGTCAAAGTTAGTGTTGGAAATAGATAAGGTTGCGTTACGGAAGTGGAAACAGCCTGACTGGTGGTTATACAAACGGATGGTTAAGTTTCACTTTGATTTGATGTAAACTTTTGTTATGGACTAGTATACAATAACTGTTCTCTCTCTCTCTCTCTCTCTCTCTCTCTCTCTCTCTCCCAAATCTCTTTTGGTAAAATTATTGCAAATTATACCAGGAACGCAGGAAACACTGCTAAAGAACAAAAACAATCTCGGGAAATCTGCAGTCGGCAGTGGTAATAGCATATAGAACTCATTCCATTCATTTTACAGACGCATTTTATATTACGAAATTTACATGCAAATTATTGGAATAAGCATGCAAATAGAAGAATACAACACACACACACACACACAACACACACCACACACACATATATATATATATATATATATATATATATATATATATATATATATATATATATATATATATGGGATCAATTTCACACTTAAACACGTAAAATAAATGAATGTTGCAGACCCACAAAGAAGAAGAAAAACTATTCCAAGGCCTTTCGTGTATTTAGCAATACAGGAAAGGTCTTGGAATAATTTTTTCTTTTTCCTTATGAGTTTGCAACACACACACACACACACACACACACACACATATATATATATTATTATATTATATATATATATATATATATATATATATATATATATATATATATATAAGGTGAAGTGACAAGCTTCACCTTCGTCAGAATGAACAATTCGGGTGGAAGCAAAACCAAGGTATATAACTTGATTAGAGGATTTGTTCTTGGGGAACCGCATCTTAGTGAGGAATAAGATGACGAAAAGATGGTACATGTTTATTAACAGACGTTTCGGAAGAATTCAATTTTCATCATCAGTGTTAAAAAGTTGAAACAAATGTAAAAAAGTTAATAAATATGATGAATATAAAATTTTATACAATATATTTATTTTGTCATATGATAATAATAATATTTTAAAAATAAAAAGTATATAAAATGTAGAATCGTACAGCGACATTTAACATATACAAAGGTTAAAAGGTGAACGAATATTGAAAACAAATCTTACCGGGTTATTGCAAAGGTGGTACTCCACCCCCTATAACAATATACATACTCCTACTCCGATAGATATATATATATATATATATATATATATATATTATATGATGAATAAAACCACGAAGGAAAGGAAACACAAAATGGTGCTCAAGCGCTTTCGTCTAATGACATCCTCAGGAACACTGAAGTACATAAAGGGTTACGGCCTATATATAGGTTACAGAAAGAAAAAAAAATTAAATAAATACATATATATATATATATATATATATAATATATATATATATATATGCAATAAACGGAGAAGTAAAAATAAAAATTAAAAATTACAGGATTAACAGAGAGGCATACAGATTTGTAAGGAAAAATATCGATTTTTAGCAAAAGATCAAATGAATTATAAAAATACAAATTTATACTGGAAATCTGCCCGGGTTTTAACACTTTGCCTTTTATAGTCAAGTTTCGATATATATAAAAATAAAATGAAAATTAAAAGTTAATAAAGTAGCAAACAAGTTTACCAAAGATTTAGCGTCCTACCCTTCTTATCTAAATCTGTTTTGAAGGAATTCAAAACAACAGGATCGAGTTGAAAAAGACCTTTGCTTATGTTGAAGTTATTTGAAAGTTGGATAATGGCAGACTCAAGAATATTTCTATTAACAATGTTGCTAGAGTGGAATAAAACTGAAGCATTATTCCAATCAATACAGTGGGATAACTCTGATAAATGGACAAAAAGAGCACTGGACAACTGTCCTGTTCTAACGGAATATTGATGCTGTTTTATACGTGTGTGCAAATCCTTTCCCGTCTGACCTATGTAAAAGGAATCACATTGTTTACACTCAATTTTATAGATAATGCCTGAATTATTGGTAGGGCTATTTTTTACTATGATATTTTTCACAATATTGTTATATGAAAATACTACATTAATATCCAAAAGTTTAAGTACATTAGCAATGCCTAAAAAGCCCGGGAAAAATGGAAGTACTAAAATATTTTTTGACAAAGTACGAGTGTTATTATTGACACGATAGAAAGTTCGTTTTGCCTTGTTGAGACAAGATTCCATAAATGCAGATGGATAACAGAGATCACTTCCAATACCGTTGATTTTTTCCAATTCGGCATCGATGTATTCCGGACTGGCGATCCTAAGGGCGCGGAGAAACATTGATGAAAAAATGGCCTTCTTAGTCGGGGTGTCATGTCCCGAGTAAAAGTGTACGTAGGACAAATTGTTTGTTGTTTTCCGATAGATACTAAACTTAAAACCTGGACTTTCCCTATGTACACGCACATCCAAAAATGGGATTGAATTGTCTTGTTCCACTTCTAAAGTAAACTTAATGGAGGGGACTTGATCATTTAACTGAAGGAGGAAGTTATCCAGGTCACGATTCATGGGCCAGATACACAAAATATCGTCGACGTACCGCAACCAAGGGATGCCAACCCCAGGATTCTCGGAATGTAAGTAATTTCGAAAAACTCCATAGAAATATTGGAGAGGAGGGGCGATAAGGGGTTGCCCATGGCCATCCCAAACACTTGTTGATAATACTCGTTATTGAAAGTGAATTTACAGTCTTTGATGCAAAGCTTAATAAGTTCCAAAACAATGTGTGAAGGTAGTGGTAGGTCATACTTATGTAATTCTTGGGAGAGAAAGTCAAGCATATCATCAATCGGAACTTTTGTAAACAATGAACAAACGTCAAAACTGATCAATCTATCGTTAGTTTCAGTACGTGCATTATTCAATTTTTCAGTAAGATCCATGGAATTTTTTACATGTGAATCAGATATAGTTCCGAGAATGGGGGACAAGACTTTGACAAGCAATTTGGAGAGTTTATAAGTAATAGAGCCCACCGAGCTAATAATAGGGCGCATAGGGTTGCCAGGTTTGTGGGTTTTAATAAGACCGTAAAGGTAGGGCAGAGAAGGTGAAGTGGACATGAAAAGCGGAATTAAGTCCTTATGATCTTTGAGAATGCGTTTCAAGCCACTATTAAATGATTTGATGACGTCATCCTGCGGGTTCTTCCTAAGTTTGCTGTATGTGGCGGGGTCCTGGAGAAGCTCGTTCATCTTTCCGATGTAGTCCACTTTGTCCATAATAACTATGGTGTTAGCCTTGTCTGCTTTAGTAATATGGAGCTCCCCATCTTTTTTTAATTGTGAGAGGCTATCGCGAAAACGTTTAGGAAAGTTATCTTCGTAATTACCATTCGCCGCACTATAAATGAGGCCTTTAACTATGTTAAACAAATACTGAGGGAGATTACACTGTTTTTCAAAACACGCGAGACTGTAACAAATTTGTAAAGCCGAAGGTTTTTTAACAATAAAAAAGGACATACCATATCCAAGGGCACTTTTTGCATCGTTCTTCCCAAATCCCTGCTTCCGATTCGCCTCAGACAAATTGACGACCATCCGTTCAACAACTTCAGCAGATTAATTTTAAAGAAACATATTGAAGTCACCAGAACAAAATGAGTGTCCGCCTTCAAAATTTAAACATCGCCAAACATAATTTTGTAACCGTTATTCCCCAACCGTGGATCCAACCTTTGTTTGATGAAATTTACAACGAGTTGCGTCGGAGAACTACTTCACTTCGTAACTTTTGGATCGAAAAATTAGTCTCATTCGAAATAGTCAGTGGAGTAAAAAAGCAAGCTCAAAGTGTGTTTTGAACCTTTCTTCGAAAAACATTATAGTGACGATGCAAAAAGTGCCCTTGGATATGGTATGTCCTTTTTTATTGTTAAAAACCTTCGCTTTACAAATTTCTTACAGTCTCGCTGTTTTTGAAAAACAGTGTAATCTCCCTCAGTATTTGTTTAACATAGTTGGCCTCGTTTATGTGCGGCGAATGGTAATTACGAAGATAACTTTCCTAAACGTTTCGCGATAGCCTCTCACAATTAAAAAAAGATGGGGAGCTCCATATTACTAAGCAGAGAAGGCTAACACCATAATTACTATGGACAAAGTGGACTACATCGGAAAGTGAACGAGCTTCTCCAGGACCCCCCACATACAGCAAACTTAGGAAGACTCCGCAGGATGACGTCATCAAATCATTTAATAGTGGCTTGAAACGCATTCTCAAAGATCATAAGGACTTAATTCCGCTTTTCATGTCCACTTCACCTTCTCTGCCCTACCTTTACGGTCTTATTTAAACCCACAAACCTGGCAACCCTATGCGCCCTATTATTAGCTCGGTGGGCTCTATTACTTATAAACTCTCCAAATGGCTTGCCAAAGTCTTTGTCCCTCATTCTCGGAAGTATATCTGATTCACATGTAAAAAATTCCATGGATCTTACTGAAAAATTGAATAATGCACGTACTGAAACAAACTAACGATAGATTGATCAGTTTTGACGTTTGTTCATTGTTTACAAAAGTGCCGATTGATGATATGCTTGACTTTCTCTCCCAAGAATTACATAAGTATGACCTACCTACCTTCACACATTGTTTTGGAACTTATTAAGCTTTGCATCAAAGACTGTAAATTCACTTTCAATAACGAGTATTATCAACAAGTGTTTGGGATGGCCATGGGCAACCCCTTATCGCCCCTCCTCTCCAATATTTCTATGGAGTTTTTCGAAATTACTTACATTCCGAGAATCCTGGGGATTGGCATCCCTTGGTTGCGGTACGTCGACGATATTTTGTGTATCTGGCCCATGAATCGTGACCTGGATTACTCCTCCTTCAGTTAAATGATCAAGTCCCCTCCATTAAGTTTACTTTAGAAGTGGAACAAGACAATTCAATCCCATTTTTGGATGTGCGTGTACATAGGGAAAGCCCAGGTTTTAAGTTAGTATCTATCGGAAAACAACAAACAATTTGTCCTACGTACACTTTTACTCGGGACATGACACCCCCACTAAGAAGGCCATTTTTTCATCAATGTTTCTCCGCGCCCTTAGGATCGCCATCCGGAATACATCGATGCCGAATTGGAAAAAATCAACGGTATTGGAAGTGATCTCTGTTATCCATCTGCGTTTATGGAATCTTGTCTCAACAAGGCAAAACGAACTTTCTATCGTGTCAATAATAACACTCGTACTTTGTCAAAAATATTTTAGTACTTCCATGTGATTCCTTTTACATAGGTCAGACGGGAAAGGATTTGCACACACGTATAAAACAGCATCAATATTCCGTTAGAACAGGACAGTTGTCCAGTTCTTTTTGTCCATTTGTCAGAGTTTCCCACTGTATTGATTGGAATAATGCTTCAGTTTTATTCCACTCTAGCAACATTGTTAATAGAAATATTCTTGAGTCTGCCATTATCCAACTTTCAAATAACTTCAACATAAGCAAAGGTCTTTTTCAACTCGATCCTGTTGTTTTGAATTCCTTCAAAACAGATTTAGATAAGAAGGGTAGGACGCTAAATCTTTGGTAAACTTGTTTGCTACTTTATTAACTTTTAATTTTCATTTTATTTATATTATATCGAAACTTGACTATAAAAGGCAAAGTGTTAAAACCCGGGCAGATTTCAGTATAAATTTGTATTTTTATAATTCACTTGATCTTTTGCTAAAAATCGATATTTTTCCTTACAAATCTGTATGCCTCTCTGTTAATCCTGTAATTTTTAATTTTTATTTTTACTTCTCCGTTTATTGCATATATATATATATATATATATATATATATATATATATATATATTAGTGTGTAGGTCACATCTGCATCCGCATCCGCATCCGCGGAACATCCGCACATTTTCTCGCATCCGCATCCGCGTCCGCATCCGCACTTTGGACTGCGGAAGTCGTGCGGATGTGGACTGTTGAGATAAAACGTCATTAATAAGCGGAAATTATAAAATTCTACTATATTAATAGAACTAGTTCATTGTGCGCAAAAGTGATGCAAGCGACAAGACGATAGAGGCTGTTCTTGTATGAAGTTACTCTCTTGCAACCTACTTAGATCCACGTTACAAAGCTAAGTTATTTTCACCTAGTACATTAGAACGAGTTAAATATCACTTGGCAAAGCAGTTGAAGAGCTTCAATCTCTTGAATCTGTCGCTTCGCCACCCACCAAAAGAATAAAAGTTTCAGTGACAGAACCAACACCTTCAGCAAGCAAATCTATCACAGAATCTGTCTCTCAGTTTCTTGAGTCAAGCAGCAATGACGAGACCTAGGCGATGTCAAAAGATGTAGTAAAAATGATCGAGAGCTATCACCAAGAAAAACGCCTGGCTGCATGTGACAATCCTATTAGTTGGTGGAAAAATACGCAGAATATCTATCCATACTTGAGTAAACTTGCAAGGAAACATTTAGCCTGTCCTCTAACAAGCGTACCAAGCGAGAGATTATTTAGCAGTGCTGGATTAATATATGATGAAAAGAGAACAGACTGGCAGCAGAAAAGGCAGAAAAATTAATGTTCCTTAAGCATAACCTTCCTATATTAAGTTTGAACATTAAACGATGAACATCTTTAGTTTACTTTATTTTAATTACTCATTTATAAATGCCTAATAAACTTTAAACTTAATATAAATAGTTATCAAGCTAATTAAAGATCTCTTTCTATAAGGGTGGAGGTTGGGGAAAGAGGTCGGGGGGTGCATTTGAGTTGGGTTCACGTCCCGCATCCTGGTAACACATTATGGTTTCTAATTGTGGCTGAAACTCAACAAAATACGAATTTATTTGCAGATGAATTCACTAATTGATTCTATATTAGTTAGATGCTTGATATTATTTTATATGTTTCAGAGAAAAGTACAGCAATTATTGTACAATTAATCAATTATACTACATTATCTAGCTCTCTCTATATAATAACTTATTATATACGTTAAACACAACAAATCTCGAATATATCCTAAAAAATAACGAAAATGTAGACATCCGCATCCGCATCCGCATCCGCGGATGTTGAAATCAAACATCCTCATCCGCATCCGCATCCGCGGATGTGAAAAAAATGACATCCGCTACATCACTAATATATATATATATATATATATATATATATGTATGTATGTATGTTATTTATTTATTTTTTTTTCTTTCTGTAACCTATATATAGGCCGTAACCCTTTATGTACTTCAGTGTTCCTGAGGATGTCATTAGACGAAAGCGCTTGAGCACCATTTTGTGTTTCCTTTCCTTCGTGGTTTTATTCATCATAAATATTTTTCACGTGTTACTTTCGTGAAATAATTTTCATATATATATATATATATATATATATATATATATATATATATATATATATAAAACAGTATATATCGGGGTGGAGTACGTGTGTGAAAGGAGGAAGCGCACTTTGTTAGTGAAATAAAAGGCATTGATTTGTGGCAGTATTTTTTTACCAATCACGGTTCAGTTTTCTCTAACAAAAAACAAAAAAAAAAAAATGGCACGGCTGAAATTCTATATTCTATATTTTATATTTATTGCAGTCCAACTGTTTCTATATATTATTCATATTGGATCCGACAATGACTCATATATGATGAACTGCAAAATCTTTGTGTAGTTTTAAGCTTTAGTGACGTTTGATGTACACACGATAGACGCAAACTGTCAGCGGCATATGAACACACAATTGCTAAAGTTTTTAACGCCCTCCATTGCAGATTTCTAATCCTGAACATAACTGCTATCTTTCGCGATCCAAAGGCCGAAAAATTTGTAATGAAGTGTGTTAAAAGCTTTAATAACTATGCTTTGATATGCCGTTTACAATTTGTTTCTATCACATGTACATCAAAAGTTATTAAAAGTTAGTTGCTCAAGGACTTTCTAATCACCCTGTATATATTGTAATTAGTTTTTTAAATAGTACAAGACTTCCATATTTCCTAAAACTATCATATATATATATATATATATATATATATATATATATATATTACTTTCTTTGAACGTTGCATCTTGTCCTTCTATCATGGCTCCGAAAGCGTCTGGAAAGGCGGCTAAAAAGGCTGGCAAAGCGCAGAAGTCTATATATGGTAGCCAATCAATGGTGGGAACGGGCAATTGCAGGGGTTTAGACAGGCAAAAATAATGATGACTAATCGCTCATTCTATTCTCTATTAAAAGTTTCATTACGGTTGGATTTTCTGGGATTAAATCTTTGTTGAAAAGGTCAGATTTAAAGCTCAGTTTCAATTATTTAATACAGTTTATGAGGCTTATTTCCATTAAAATTCCATTAAAAACTTTCTCAAAGAACTTTTTTAATATGTTGTACTTTATTACTCAATTATACAGCGAGTTGTTTTCACTATTATGCGAAGTTAACACTATACAATTCGTTCGTTGTAATACTGAGCACCGTGTTAGGTACGTAAAAAAAAAAAAAAAAATGGCATTCCATTTGTATAATTATAACGAGAATGTCAGGAATAAAAGGTGACTTCGTAATTATGATACCCCCCCCCCCACCTTTTTTTTTCATCAATAGCAATAACGAAAACTGCCTGGCACTCGTGCCATTTCGATACAAGTGCCAATATGTATATACACATTTCCAAATAGTGAAACAACACTTTTATTTTATTTATTCATTTGTATACAGAAAGCAAACATACTGTACAATGTGTATATATATATACATATATGTGTGTGTGTGTGTGTGTGTACATACGTATATACACTGTATATGTACTTATATGTACACACACACACACCACACACACACATATATATATATATATATACACACACAGAAGCGTTTGTTCGTATTAATATGAAATTGCAGGCTTATATACTGTAATGACAGTGTATCCCGGAAAGGCAGCTTCATCTTTGATGTTCCAAATACTGAATTTTAATTATTATTTAGTTTTGTGTTTTGAAAAGAGATCTAGAAAGTAATTTCAGTTTGAAAATAACTTTTTTGCTCAACTTTAATCTTTTTAAATTGTCACTTTTATCATTTCATTAATAAGGATATTAAAATGAGCATTGATGCGCGGATATGGCTAGCTCTCGAAAGTTACTTTCCAATTAAATTTCTTAGAGAGAGAGAGAGAGAAATTCATCTTATAAGGAAAGTGTATCAGAAGATGTACGATATATATATACAGGGTGGGCCGTAAGTTTCCATACATAGGAAAAATAAACATTTTTTTATGGACAACCATTTTTATTTATATAATATGCTCTACATGGTTGCCATTGTTTTGAAAACACATTTCAATACGTGTTCCCCACTGTTGATGAACACGCATTAGCACAGTTGACGTTATGCTTGTAATGGCGTTGGTGATACGTTCCTTTAGATGATTTATGTCTCGTATCTTTTCCTGATACACCATGGCCTTCAAGTGCCCCCAAAGATAGAAATCAAGGGGGTGAGATCTGGAGATCTGGGAGGCGACTCCACAGGACCACGCCGACCAATCCAAGCATCCGGAAACTGCTGATCCAAATACCGACGCACGTATTTAAATTTTCCTATGTATGGAAACTTACGGCCCACCCTGTATATATATATATATATATATATATATATATATATATATATTATATATAATAAAAATTTCGTATTTTTCAGAATAAAAAAAATATTCCAAATAATGACTCATTTTACTCAAAAAGATAAAAGATGGCGTTATTAAAAAATAAAACTGTAATTATTTTTAGGTGAACTAAACATCAAAAGATTATATATGAAGGGTTACTATTAGAGAGAGAGAGAGAGAGAGAGAGATCACATTTTATGAACATCCGAAAGGAGCTAACTTGTAATGATCTCGTAAAAATGAAATATATAAAATTGATGTTGTAAAAGTAAAGAAAATCGGAATGATGGAGAATGAAGTACATTGCAGTGAAAATAATCTATGAAACTATTCAAAACAGAAATCCTCTGATGAAGGAGGGAAGCGTTCAGTCGAGGCTCGGGTGTCTCCTAGGCTGAGGGGTTGCTGATCTTTCCTTTGAAGGAAACAAATCCCAGCTTCGCTTCCCATTGAACAGCGCCCATCAAGGGAGTTATTTGAGCCTTCGATAGGGGGAAAAACTCCCAGGGGTAAGAAGGTGAGGGAAGAGGGGAGAGGAAGACAGGTAAAACAACGGGACGGAAGTCGAGGGGAGTCGCGTACCGGCATTTAGAAATGAAGTTGAAATACAACCCAGCTCAGATTGTTTCCAAATTTTCCTGGAGGGGAAAAAAAGAATAGTTTGGATGGAAAAGGGGAAGATTTTGCGTTTTGAAATTTGTAAACTTTGTCAATATTGGAAGAGGGGAATCATCTTCCCATTAAGAAAGTAATGACAAGGTTAACTAAGTTCTAGAACGCAAATTGCATCGAAATTTGACAATCATTGGTTTTGTAAAACTTAATGCTACCCTAATCAAGTGCAATTAAACCTAAAAGAGAAGACTTTCAGCCCGAATTGTTCTTCATAACAAAGTGGAACAAATAACAACACGCACAGATTCACAATCTTAAATACTTTATCAGAACCATTTGATAAAAAAATTATAAAGAAAATTACCTTTCCGAAATGTAATGTGACCAAATTTCTTTTCGAAAAATGTCCGAGGTGCAAACACTTAAGCAAAATTTGAAAGCATTTTTATTCCTTTTACATAGCGACTTATTTGCTCAGTTTAATATAAACATTAAAGATGGCTAACATACTGTACATATAATATATATATATATATATATAAAGTTCTTAACAAAGCATTTTAATCTAATTGAGAATTTACATTTTATCCTTAATTGAAATAAAATTAAAGCAATTACTAGAAGTAGGTAAAACTATTTCGTAATGAGTTTGATGGTATTTACTGTACAGAGTGGTAGCTGAGTTTCAAAAAAGCTGTACAAAAAAGTCTTAAAACCGTTCATATTGTTTGGTGAAAATACACCAAGATTCTTGTAGGAAATGTGTACTATTTGAATTCCAAATTAACCTATTTAAATTAAAATAATATATATATATATATGTGTATGTATGTAGGTATGTATGTATACACACAACGCCGGACCAAAAATTAGAATAATATCTTAAATGCGCTTATGACCTTGATAATACCTTTAAGTTATACAACTTTATGAGGAATATAGAGTATCTGTGACGTTATTATAATAAAAAGACAACTCTGTGTGCTAGTTTTGAGAAAAAAATTAAATATAGCAAAAAGCTAATTAAATACACAATACACAATTCAATCCTTCCTTCTTCGTTTAATATTCTTGGGGCTTCCTTTTCTCGTGATCTTTCCTGGAAAGATCACATATACTCTCTTTCTAAAACAGCTTCTAAGAGGTTAGGTGCGTTGTACCGGCTCCGCAGTTTCTTCGCCCCCCCACTCTGTTACTGTCTCTGTGCAGGGGTCTTGTTCTCCCCTGTATGGAGTACGCTTCTTATGTGTGGTGTGGCTCAACACACACAGCTCTACTTGATCGGGTGGAATCAAAGGCTTTTCGTCCCATCAATTCTCCGCCTCCTACTGACTGTCTTCAATCTCTCTCTCTTCACCACAATGTTGACTCACTCTCTTCACTATCGCTATTATAATGGACATTTTTCTTATGAACTCTCTAACTGCATGCCTCCTCCTTTAAGGAGAGAGCCACACTTTTGACACAGTTTCATTCCTTTTCTGTCCAACTCTCTAATGTAAGGGTTAATCGGTATTTTCAACCTTTCATCTACTCAATCGATCAACTATGGAACAGTCTTCCTCAATCCATCTTTCCCCCTGTCTGTGACCTTCAATCTTTGAAATGCAGATTGTTCAGGCATCTCGAAAACCTTGGACTTTGATTTTGGCTCTCTTCTGCCTCTATTGGAGGGGTGGTTCCGGGCATTCGCCCTTGGCTCCTCCTTCCTGTATAAAAAAAATAGTTAAAAGTTAATGCATAGCGACGACATACCAAAATATTAGATTATCTTGTCAGATGTTACCGAAAAATAGAATAAATTCATTATGTTTATTGACTACTGCCAATATATTAAACCTTTATCAAAGACTTTTTAACTTTGCGACTCGGCATTTAGCTGGGTTACCCTTAGCCCTGATTACAGCCTCCAATCGACGTAGCATCAAGTCGACAAGCCTCTTGCATTAGTCTGTAGTTATCGATTGCCAGGCTATTATGAAACACCTATTTAGTTCACTAAGTGTTCCTGGTTTACGCTTTTGGACCTTTTGCTTAGCAATATTCCAAAGATTTACTATCGGATTAAGATTGGGAAAATTAGCTGGCCATGGTAGCACTTACTTTCATGAGCATCAAACCTAGCAGATGTTGCACTAACTGCATGAGCTGGAGCGTTGGTCTTATTTATGCCAGTTCCTATATTTAGTTCAAGTGAAGAGGTACGCAGATAACTGCTCTTTGAGAATTAATTTAAGTTTAACGAAACCCGCTTTGCCTGCCCATGCGCGATGGTCTTGTTTATGTCAGTTCAAATTTTTAGTTCAAGTGAAGAGGTGTGCGGATAACTATGTAGAAATTAGTTTAAAGCAGGTTCATTCATTATGGTGTACATTATAATTGGTTTTCTAATACTGCAAAACATTGTCACTTCGGACGTTTTCCAGTTTATGTACCGTTTTCTACAGTACATTACATACAGCATAGTAAACATCCTGTGCCCAAGTGACGAAAGTTATAATGTGGGTTAGGTTAGGGTAGGTTAGGTTAGGTTATCAAGAACTCATTTTTGATCTGAAAAGAAGCAAAAATAAATTATATGAAAAACGGTACACAAACTGGAAAAGGTCCGTCACTTCTAAACATAATTATGGAACGATAAATGCATATTTGAGTTTGGTACCTTATACAGTAAACTTAAGTGTGAACTTAAATTTAGGAGTTCGCTAAACTCAAGTTTTGAAATATCTCATCAGGTATTGTTAAATTTAGTAATGTAAACTTTCTTGAGATGTTATTTACTAATTTCTGTATCAAACATGATAAAACTCTAAACGTGTCAGAGCATGTAAAGACATGCTTGGCTCGAATATTGTATATTTCGAAACATGTTTTGAACTTAAAACTTTTCCAGTTATATTAATATAGCCTTTTTACTGCTGAATATTCTAGGTCATGATCACGTCGCAACACCGCTTTCCGTTAGATCAGCGAGGTAAAGCGACGTTTGGTCTGTTCAGTAGATGGACGGGTGACCGTCCTCTGCGTTCAGATGATTTAGTGACCTGCGATTCGAATTCTCTTTAAAGCTGTATAGGGCCTCATTACGAACGTGGTTAAAATACATAATTATTCATTTTTGGATAGTTCTCTCTCTCTCTCATCTCTCTCTCTCTCTCTCTCCTCTCTCTATATATATATATATATATATATATATATATATATATATATAACCTTTGGTTAGCTTCCGCCCGAATTGTTCATTCTGACGAAGGTCAAGCTTTTCACTCCACCTTAGACCTACAGTTTAACGGGGAATCCGAACCACGCCCCACCAGCAGCCCAGCGTCTTAACCACTAGGCCACCCAGGGTACCCATTTATCTACCAACCACTTTCTTATTGTGTGGAAGGATGAACAGCTGGGTTTGCTGCGCGCCGGCTGCCGTCATCGGGTCTCGAACCCGGGGCCGATGGATTCGTAGTCAGCGACACTAACCACTACACCACTGAGGCGCATAAATATATATACAGGGTGGGCGGAAAGTAGCTCCCTATTTTGGATTGGTAAAAAAATACGTATATTATCCATTTATTTCAGAAGAAATAATATGAAAAGGTAGGCATACATGGTAGGTTTTCTCTAAAATTCAATGTGGGCTCCAACTCTTTCCACCAGCTTCTGGAGCCGCCCAGGAATGGCGTCCACTGACTTAGCAGGAACTCCGGCGGGATGGAGGACATGACTTCCGAATTCGGTCCTCCAGTTCTTCCAATGTCCTCGGTTTGGTGCGGTAGACTTCTTCCTTTACCCACCCCCAAAGAAAGAAGTCGCACGGTTACCGCTGAAAAACGGCAGAATCGGTTCAGTGTAACGGTGTGGTGTGGTATGACCTCAGATCAGGTTGTGGGCCCGTTCCTTCTGCGCAACACCATGAATGCTGAGTGGTACCTTGCTATGTTGCGAAACGAGGTCTGGCCGGTTGTCAGCACATGGGAGAACATCGACGATCTGATATTTATGCAAGATGGCGCCCCTCCGCACTTCGCTCTTGTTGTCCGTGAGTGGCTGGATGCCCACTTCCCTGGGCGTTGGATGGGTCGTTCGTGGTCCACATCAATGGCCAGCCAGGAGCCCCGACTTGACACCGTGCGACTTCTTTCTTTGGGGGTGGGTAAAGGAAGAAGTCTACCGCCACCAAACCGAGGACATTGGAAGAACTGGAGGACCGAATTCGGGAAGTCATGTCCTCCATCCCGCCGGAGTTCCTGCTAAAGTCAGTGGACGCCATTCCTGGGCGCTCCAGAATCTGGTGGAAAGAGTTGGAGCCCACATTGAATTTTAGAGAAAACCTACCATGTATGCCTACCTTTTCATATTATTTCTTCTGAAATAAATGGATAATACGTATTTTTTACCAATCCAAAATAGGGAGCTACTTTCCGCCACCCTGTATATATATATATATATATATATACACACATATATATATATATATATATATATATATATGGGCTACGTCGTAGCCAATTCCGTAACACCGCTCCCCATTGATCAGCGAAGTTAAGCGACATTGGGTCTAGGTAGTAGTTGGATGGGAGACCGTCCTCCGTATCCAGATCATCTAGCCCGTGGTTCGGATCCCACGTAAAGCTGTAGGTCCCCTCCGTCATATGACCTTAGATGTTGCCAAGGAGGTTAAACAATCTCAATCATTATTATTATTATGTATATATATATGTATATATATACACACACACACGAACAATGCAGAGCAGAGCGCAACAAACCATTTAATGCAAATTACATCCGGACATTATCCATTAAACCTTGAGACCTGCATGCCAATTCAGCCCCTTCAAATACCCTCATTGGCGTTCCTTCATCGCTCTCAGAAAATCTTCGCTTTTTGATGGATTGTAAAAAAATGCTTTAAATATAACCCGTATGTCCTCGAACGGAGGAGAGAGAGTCGTGAGAAGTCTTAGATTAAGCTCTTAAATATACAATTATATAAATGTGAAGCGCAAAAAGCGACTAATAAACGGTGTTATTACAGGATAGGAGTGAAACTCGTGTCTTTCAGTTTGCATATATTCGCTGGGAGAAAGGATATGGCTAATAGAGGGAGGAGAGAAGTCGAGGAAATGGCAGTTTTATGCCTACATTATTCAGGATTTTTGGCCTGTAATCCCCCCTCCCCCCTCATTTTTTATTAATGTATATTTGAAATTAAATAAATGCTGTCATTTTCTATCGTATATTTAAATGGAGTTAAAATGAGGTTTAAAGTTTAAAATATTTTTTTTTAATATGGTTTAATAGATTCTATATTTTAAAGTGTTATACAATGTTGATGGTAATTATGATCATCTATATGTTTCATCATATATCAGATATATGAAACTTAAAGCTTACAGGAGTTCAGTTTTGTTTATTAAAATGATGGAGAGAGAGAGAGAGAGAGAGAGAGAGAGAGAGAGAGAGAGAGAGAGAGAGAGAGAGAGAGAGAGAGAGAGATAATTTCAGTACTGTCATTTTGCGTGGCACTCGGCACTCTACATTAAAATTGAACCTGAAACGTGACACTTCAATCAACTTCGGTATATAAATTAAAGAAAACCAAACCTTACCAATGCCGAAGAATGGGTATGGAGGGAGACCTAAATAAATCGTAGCCCTAAGACCTCGTTCCAGCTGAAAAGCACGATCAAATACCAAAATCTCTTTCTCGAGTGTTTGGAAAACACATCTCTCTCTCTCTCTCTCTCTCTCTCTCTCTCTCTCTCTCTCTCCATCATTTTAATAAACAAACGTTCTGATAATACATTATCGGAAGAAGGTCGTTGAAGAACGTCAGTGGAAAACTGAACTTCCGTTACCATGGTTCCGCTTCTTTCCCTCAATTTTTTATTTCATGGTTAAAAATGATTTTTACGGCTTAGAACTTTTTATTTTACATTTCTGTATACTTCTTTTATCTACCCTTTAAAACTGTTGATATACAGGGTGTTTATAAAGTCCCTATCTATTTCAGTGAAAACGTAGCAAAAAGGGTAAAATTCAATAACACTATAATAGAAGGCATACATTCAATGAATACTTAAGCATATGATTCTACATGAGCACCATCAGTATCTCTACAGAGTTCGAATCTGTCAGCAGCATTGCGGAACACATTTTAGAACATGACAGGGGTTATTTTAGTAACTGCTGTTACGATACGAGCACGTAAATCTTGCAGATCTGTAACCCTCGTTTGATAGACGTTTGATTTGATAAAGCCCCATGCAAAGAAATCCAAGGGAGTTAGGTCAGGAGATCGAGCCGCCCAGGGCCTGTTGCCTCCAAGTCCGATCCACCGATTTGGAAATCGTTCATTTAGGTACTCCCGAACAATGTTTGTGTAATGACACGGTGTCTCATCTTGTTGAAAGACGACGGTGTTTAAAATGCTATCTGAATGAAGCTGCGACATTTAGGTGCTCGTATCGTAACAGCAGTTACAAAAATAACCCCTGTCATGCTCCAAAATGTGTTCCGCAATGCTGCCGACAGATTCGAACTCTGTAGAGATACTGATGGTGCTCATGTAGAATTATATGCTTAAGTATTCACTAAATATATGCCTTCTATTATATTGTTATTGAATTTTACCCTTTTTGCTACGTTTTCACTGAAATAGATAGGGACTTTATAAACACCCTGTGTATATATATATGCATGTATATATATATAATATATATATATATATATATATATATATATATATGTAGAGAGAGAGAGAGAGAGAGAATGTGACACTTCAACACATCACCCTAGTTATTTCATAATACGAGTGGCACTCAATATATTTTGCCCCACCTTTTTTTTACTTTCCAAGTTTCCTTGTAAGTTCCAGAAATTTTGTAGACAAGTAGTTACATACCTTTTTTACAAGTTTTTATTTTTCCACTTAGTCTCCATCCTTTTTCTACGGCTTTCCTCCACCTCAAAACAAGGGCCTTTATTCTTTGCTGGTAAAAGTCCGCTGGCTTCCGCTGGAGCCACCTCTTAATCTCCTCAACAACCTCATCCTCACTCTGAAACTTTCTTCCACGAATAGCATCCTTCATTGGCCCAAACAAATGGAAGTCTGAAGGTGCCAGATCCGGGCTGTATGGAGGGTGGGGTAACACAGTCAAGCGCATTTTTGTGATGGCCTCTCTTCTTTGCAAACTGTTGTGTGGTCTTGCGTTATCGTGCAAAAGAAGGACGTCTTCCAGTTTTCTCTCCGGTCGAACTCGTTTTATACGTCTCTGGAGTCTCTGTAGGGTAGCAATATATGCCTCTGAGTTGATTGTTTGTCTTTTCTTCATAATGTCCACCAGAATCACCCCTTTCATGTCCCAGAAGATGGTGGCCATTACCTTTCGTGCAGAGTGAGCCATTTTGAACTTTTCCTTGCGTGGGGAGTCTGCGTGATGCCACTCCATGGATTGGAGTTTTGTTTCAGGTTCAAAGTGGTGTACCCAAGTCTCATCCCCAGTCACAATTCGTGAAAGGAAGTCATCCCCTTCTGTCTCGTATCGAACCAACGACTCGGAAGCAATTTCTTTTCTTTGGGCTTTGTGATCTTCAGTCAGTTGGCGAGGAACAAACCGTGAGCACACTTTTGAGTATCCCAGTTGCTGAATTATCGTATTCACACTTCCCTCACTAATTCCTAGCTCCAGTGATAGCCCCTTGTGTGTGACGCTCCGATTTGATCGAATGATGCTGTTAGCACGTTGCACAGTGTGAGATGTGACAGCCGATGCTGGGCGACCGCTGCGTGGATCATCATCGAGGCTGGCTCTCCCTCTCTCCGATGATCTCACACGTTTGGACCAGCGTTCAACTTTGCTTCGATCAAACAACAGCATCTTCGTAAACGTTTTATAGACTTTTGTGAATATTTCCAACTGTTTCCTTCTCTGCGGTTAAGAACTCGATAACAGCTCTCTGTTTACGACGCACATCACTGTCAGACGCCATTTTCGAAACTGCGTTAACCATCGGTTTTATACAAGGGCGTTTAAAAGCGGTTTTATACAAGGAGAGGAGGTTCAAACTGGAAAAATCCAATTAAGTGAAACGCAAAAAGTTCAAACTTACGGCCCAAAAGACATTTCAGCCCCATGGCCTATTATTTAGCTAAGAAAAAAGGGTGGGGCAAAATATATTGAGTGCCCCTAGTAATAATAATAATCATAATTTATTATTATTATTATTATTATTATTATCAGTGTTATTATTATTAGTATTATTATTCATACTATGGTAATTATTCCCCTACCTCCGTAATTGCTTTGAATGCTATTTCTTGTAAGTTGAATTGAGGGGAGACGATAATGCCCAAAGTTTAATCGTAGGTTATGTCGGAGAGCGTTGTGTGAGGGGAAATTTGGGGAAGAGGGAGAGATGATCGTATATGCGTCCCTCGTTTATTTGTTGAAAAAGGAAGACCTAAAAAAGTTACTGGATTTCATTTTTTTTGCACTTTTATACTACGTAAAGTACTCCTCTACATTTTGCCTTTGATTTTAAGTACTCTTCTAATGAACTCTATAGTACATTTTGGCTTTGTTTTTAAGTACACTTAATGTACTCTGAAGTATATTTTCCTTTCGTCTTAAGTACACCTCTAATGAACTCTCTAGTATATTTTGGCTTTGTTTTTAAATACACTTAATGTACTCTGTAGTACATTTTTCCTTTCGTTTTAAGTACACCCTTAATGAACTCTCTAGTACATTTCGGCTTTGTTTTTAAGCACAAAGCACACTTTTAATGTACTCTGATACGGATTACACATTTTCTCGACCGTCATTTCGACGAAAGCGCTGTCGACTTAGTTTGGTGCTTCGTTGGGGCGTCAAAGGACGCCAGTTTAAGGTCAAATGTTGACGTATAATAAAAATATTAAAAAGAATAACACCAACAAAGTTTAGCAAATGGAATAATGACGAAAATTACTTGGATTTCCCCTTTCATGCATTCGGTGAGGGGAGAATATTCGTTGAAATAAATATAAATGTGAAAAAGAGTTAAAGCAGATGTGATATTTCCTCTTCTATTTGCATAATACGCATATAAACTTTCGTACAGAACTGCTTATAACGAAAAGAAACCCATTTTGTTCCAAGTAATTGCTTTTATACTTCCTCACATATACACACACACACACACAGCACACACACACACACACACACGCACAACACACACACACACCTTTGGTTTGCTTCCGCCCGAATTGTTCATTCTGACAAAGGTCAAGATTTCCACTCCACCAGCAGCCCAGCATCTTAACCACTAGGCCACCCAGGGTACCCATTTATCTACCATTTATCTTTATTGTGTAGAAGGATGAACAGATGGGTTTTGCTGCGCGCCGGCTGCCGTCACGGGGTTTCGATCCCTGGGCAGAGGGATTCGTAGTCAGCGACGCAACCACTACACCACCGAGGAGCTCTATATATATATATATATACATTTTTTTTTTAATACTTAAGTATCAGTGCAGGGTAGGAAAAGGTTTATTATTATTATTTTATATAAAGCATAACTGCCCATATACACCCATTCAGGGTATGAGCAGCTCGTAGTACCATTGCCAAGTGTACCGAGGGTAAATGTACCAACGAGGCTCCCGTACGTGGCTCATCACCACTAGAAGGAACACTGCTGTGTGTTATCATATATATATATAATATATATGAACCTACCTTCATTGGAAACCATCTAAAGATAGCTAAAGGTACCATTATCATCGTTATCATTATCATTATTATCATTATCATCATCACCATATACATTTGTGTATATATACAAGCAGTTATGTGCAAAAAAGTGGAAAATAATTTTTTTTTTTTTAAATATGTAAAGTTTACCCATGAACCGACCTCCTCATTTTCTTGTAAATAGAAATCCAATTACATGTTTTGAAAGCCCCTTATAAGCCAAGCGTTTTACAGTCTTTTCATAAACCAAAACGCGTCTCTTTATTAATAATAAAGAGACCTTAGCTAAGGCCCAAAGTTTTGCTTGCGAAATTGGTATAAAAATAAGCTTCAGAACCTATATATATATATATATATATATATATATATATATATATATATACTATCATATATTGTACAAACACTTTTTTTAAAGTGTTTTAATCAATAAAACCGAGTCATATAATTTTGAGATTTAGAGGCCTGTTTTGTTTTTTTAAGCATGTACCGCGCGCGATTCGCTTGCAGTGGAGATGATGCGATTATTTTAAATGGAGTTACGACATCGCGCGCAGAAAGGAGATTTCACGCTATACTGATTACATTTTTTATTCATTTACATCACACGACATCTTATATTCATTCATCAAAATGTAAAATATTAATAAGGATATTTACAGTAGGATGATGATGATGATGATGATGATAAGTTAAATATAAAAATGTTAAATGTTCATTATTATTATTTAATATTATTATTAATATTATTATTAATATTATTATTAAGTATGTTTCAACATTACAACATTAGCTTCAAAGTGAATTTTTTGATCGGGTTCTTGAATCTTCTTCGCAAATCTTGGGCCATATTACTTAGGGGATCTACAGCTTTACGGGGATCTGTGCCACGGGTCGCTACATTATTTGAACGCGGAGGACGGTCTTCCATCCAACTACTCTCTGCACGCAATGTCGCTTAACTTCGCTGATCGACGGAAACGGTGCTACGACATTGGCCACGGCGTGAATGAAGTAGAAAAATTTTGATATTTGATAACTGAAAATGAAAATGGAAATGTGCTTAAACTTTTTCTGTTGACTGTACACTTGTGGGAAGAAATCCGTAGAGTTAGTAAGTTCTGTAGAAAATAATACTGGAAATTCAAATTCAAGCAAAGGTTTATAATTGGTTGGAAAATAAATAAATCAATAAGAAGAATGACTGACCAGTTAGAATGGCAGTGTATTCGGCACCCAGTTAAAAAAAGCGAAGAACCCTCTTACCAGTTAAACATAATAATGAAGATTGGGTTCTTTAACCTTTTTCATAAATATCTAAGGTGACGAAGCGGACCTCCAACTTTTCGTGGGATTCGAACCCCTATACCACCAAAGAAAACTTAGAAGAAGCGTCCTAATTACTGAAATCTGAAGTCCGAGCTAATATTCAAATCCAGGACCTTCAGATTAACAATCCGGCGGTCCACCACTAGTCTACTTTAGTGGGACTAATGGTGCAATAATTATTTTTCCAACCAACTATGATAAGCAGCTACAAAGAACATCTTGATAATCTCCTGCTCATTTTTTTCTATCTCCTATCTCTCTCAGAGATGTCGAAATGGCTATTTCCAGCCTTACAAACAAATCGTGTCACATCAATTCTATTCCAAACACTATCTTTAAATACCCGGCCAGGTACTTTATCTCTCCTTTATCAGTATTATTTAATTCATCTCTCCGTCATGGTATCTTCCTTGACGTACATAAAAAGGCACGAGTTTGTCCAATATTTAAACTCGGGAGACGAATCACTACCTTCGAATTATCGACTACCGGTATATCCATCTTACCTAAATAGTAAAACTACATGAAAAACTTGTGTACACGCAGCTCTGGAAATATTCGAGGAAAATAGCCTCATATCGAAGTATCAATTTGGTTTTAGGGAGGGCCATAAAACAAGCGACGCGATTGCAGCAGTATAAGACGTACTATATAAAAACTTTAATAATAAAGTCTTCTGCTCTCTTGTTTATGGAATATCAACAGCCTTTCATATAATTTCCCACAACATATTTACAAATTATTTCATTATGGTATATATAACGTTGCTCTAAATTGGTTTAAATCGTACCTACGTATACAACAGAAGCCAATACATCAAACACAATAACATCACCACCGAACTAAAAATCACATATGGCGTTCGACAGGAAACATTTTTGTCCCCATACTATTTTTGATCTACATAAATGACTTTCACAACTCTACATAACGGGAAAAGTTTTCAATATGTGGAGACACCTCCCTGATATACTTATACAGTGATCTCAAATCCCTTAACGAAATAGTAAATAGAGACATCGCAAGAGTATGCGACTGGCTGAAAGCCAATAATTATCCTTAAATAAAAACAAAAACAAGCTTCCTGTACTCACAAAAAGGAAATTAATACCAGACTTCAATATTATTGTCGACTTGCACTTGATATCACTTGTCACTGAAGAGAAATTATTCTGAGTTGTGCTTAATGACAAACCATCCTTTCGTCAATATATTGAAAATATAAATCACGAACTATCGAAATTCTCGTTTATATTAATAAAATTACATTCCTTTCTACAAATACTAAGACTTAAAACGCTATAAATCTCTCTAGTTATCCACATCTCACATACAATATTACCGTATTTGGGAGTGCTTGTGATTACACCTGAACTCTTTAATCATAAACCGATGATAATTATTAGAAAAAATAAACAAGTGTGATTATTACGTTCATACATCAGGAACCTTCAAACAATTGTATATTAAAATTTAAAGACATACTTGAAATACTCCCTAATGTTTCAGAGTTGCAAAACAATCTGCTCCGACCATATTAATCGAGAATATAATGAACAATCAGATACGTCACAAACATCAAACAACGGTATATGGAGAGTGAATATATCTCAAAGGTAAACTATACTCTCAATGTACTAGAATACTTACACTTAATTAGCGGTGGAATTAGGGAACAATCTCCCGAATGAATAAAAAACAATCATTGCTCTCTCTCATTCTTTATAAAGCGATTAAAAACTTTACAAATTCCAAAATTACTGCTTTGTACTGTCTAATAAATGTATATGTGCTAGTCTGTAAGCTCCTTACAGTTTTACACTGGTCTCATTATTCGTTGTATTTTGCTCGTAATATAAGTACATGCCCTAGCTGTAAGTTCTCTTTAGTTTGTTAAGTCTGTTATAAAAATATATAAAAATCTTGTAGTCATATCTATTATTTAAAAAATATATTATAATATACTAATTAGTAGATTTGGCCTGTAAAGCCTCGTGAAAGCTTGCTAAAGGCAGTTTACAACTGTATACAGTATTTTGTATTTAATCATGAAATTATACTCATCTATGAAAACTGTATAGACCCCCTACAGCATATATTTGTAAATAAATAAAATTAAATAAATAAATAAATTTGGTTGAATATTTTAATTTTAAGTATTTTTCCGTAGATTTTATTTTCTCGGTGAACTTTTTGTTACAACTGTAAACCTTGGTTGGTTTTGACATATCAGTAATAAATATAACTGCATTCGATATACAAAAAATATAAAATAATATTAGGCCCAATATTGAGACTATTTGGGCTATATATATATTACACACACACACCACACACACACACACACACACACACACCATATATATATATACGAACACACAACAGCAAGAGTAAGGAAAGACCAGAGCTTAACGGAGCGATTCAGAACAACGGGCGGAGTGATACAAGGGTGCCCGATGTCCCACACCTCTTCAACATGTATAGAATGGGTGATGGCGATGGCATGGAAAATTGCCATACAGGTGTTAAGATCGGTCGGGTGGAAATAACAAACTTGAGATATGCGGATGATATAGTTCTACTAGCAGAATCGAAAGAAGATCTCCAGAGAATGGTCTCATTGACAGAAGAACAATGTGCCAAATACAAGCTAGTGGTTAACAGAGAGAAGACAAAATGTATGAAGATTGGACACCTAAGAGAAGTTTTAGGCATACGGCTGGGCGGAGAAAAAATAGAACAGTTGGATGAGTTTAAGTACTTGGGAGACACTTTACTGCATACGGAAGCACAGAGAGGACAGTCAAGAGAGAATATCATTGGGACGAAGATCATTTGAAAGACTAAACAAAATCTGGAAAGACAGGAGCATCTCATTAAGTCTGAAAATCAGACTATTAAGAGCAATAATTATTCCCGGTATTTACGGTGCAGAGTGTTGGACGTTGAAGAAGATAGAGGAAAAGAAACTACTGGCATTTGAAATGAAATGTTTAAGAAGGATATGTAATGTGCGGTGGGAGGACATGGTAACCAACGAAAGAGTGAGAGAAACGAATAATGTCAGAGACTCGATATTAGACGGGTAAGAGATGCACAGAGGAGGTGGTTTGGGCATGTACAAAGGATGGGGGGGAGAGAGATGGCCGAAGATGGTGCTGCATGGACGAGTTGAGGGCACCCGACTGAGGGGACGGCCGAGGAAACGGGCTTAGACGTTTCCGCCAGAGCAAACGAGGAGCGGACCATGCGGCAGCTGACTCACATGGCGTCGGACAGAGGGATGTGGAGAGGATGGAGACATCGAATGTGGGACCCAACCCGGAGAACTCCGGACGGGACTTAAGTCAAGTAAGTCATATATATATATATATATATATATATATATATATAATTATATATATATATATATATATATATATTATATGTGTATATATATATACATATATATATATAATATATATATATATATATGTGTATATATATAAATATATATATATATATATATATTATATATATATATATAATATATATATATATATATTATATATATACAGGAACTAATTGAGAAGCATGCCTAAAAAGAAGAAGATGCTATAGAAGCGATAAAGGTTAACTCAAAGCACTTCTATAATTTTGCAAAAAGGAAGTTGAAAAACCAGCGACTATCGGACCTTTGAAGGACGAAGACAGTGCTTTATCTGATGATCTAACAGAAGTATCTGAAATATTAAGAGCTCAGTACGAATCATCTTTCAGTATCCCAAAAACTGATAAACTGATATGCGATAGAAACGCGTTCTTTGAAGAAGAACTACAAGGGGAAAGTATAACGGACTTCGACTTTACGACAGATGATATTACACAAGCTATATGGAACCTAAAAGCACACTCAGCGGCAGGACCGGACAAATGGAATGCCACACTGATCAAACACTGCAATAATGCAATCGTTGAACCCCTATATTGGATATGGAGATGACCACTAGACACGGAAGAAATACCTGGCATCCTGAAGAGCGCGAACATAGTCCCAATATATAAAGGAGGAGATCGATCCGAGGCCAAAAACTATAGGCCAGTGTCGCTTTACATCTCATCTCACTAAAATATTTGAAAGAATAGTTAGACAGAAAATCTATGACTTTTTGGAAACTCAGAAAAAATTAAATGATAACCAACGTGGATTTCGGTCAGGCAGATCATGCCTATCACAAGTAATGGAACACTACAACAACATTATTGATGCACTGGAAAGTAATGAAAACTATGATGTAATATACACAGACTGCCAAAGCGTTCGACAAGTGTGACCATGAATCAATACATAAACTGAAATATATGGGAATAACAGGAAAAGTAGAGAAATGGATATAATATTTCCTTAGTGAGCAGGCGGCAAGTCGTTGCAGTACAAGGAGTATCTTCATCAGAATCAGAGGTCTTCAGCTCAGTACCACAAGGAACAGTATTAGCTCCACTACTCTTCATAATCATGCTAACTGACATAGATGAGGACGTTACCAGAGACAGCACAGTAACATCCTTTGCCGATGACACAAAGATCAGTAGAAAAATAAGAAACCCAGAAGATATAGGATCTCTACAAACTGACATGAACAGAATCTACAAGTGGACGGAAGACAACAATATGAAGTTTAACACTGAGAAATTTCAGCTATTACGGTACGGAAAAAGAGAGGACCGAAAATCCATGGAATATTATACCTAGGGTGACCAGACGTCCTGCATTTTGCAGGACTGTCCCGCATTTAGAGTTTCTGTCCCGCAAAAAACATTGACCAATGTGGAGCAATGCAATGTTCCGCATTCTTGTATTTATGCAATTTTCGTACAAATGAAATGTAATTTGTATTCATTATCGTAGATCTGACATCCGCGCATCCCCTCATAAACATTTTAAAACGTTTTGAAGCCTCCAGTACGACAGACTTCGACGGCCGACGCTCGTCAGTTAAAATTTTAAATTATAATGGTGTTGACGTGTTATTAATGTCAGAGTACCCATACATTTTAAAAATGACTTCAAAAAGAAAGTGCACTTTCAATGAAGATTTAGAAAAAGAATATCCTTTTATTAAAAAAGCAAAGAGTGAAAGCATGGTGAAATGTATTAAATGTTTTTCTACTTTTCAATTGCAAGTGGTGGGAAATGTGACAATAAACGTCATTTAAACTCTACTAAGCATAAACAAGCTGATGCCTGCGCTTCATCAAGTATGCCTTTGACAACGTTTTTACAGAGTAAAGATTTTGATAAAGAGAAAAAAAGTGTAGCAGTAGTTGAAGGAGCTTGGACTTACCATTCAAACAAACACAACCTATCTTTTCGATCTACAGACTGCACTTCAAAACTAATCAGAAGATGCTTCAATAAGACATTTTCTGCGCTCGTACTAAAACAGAGGCAATTTTACTAATGTCTTTCAACCTGATGTTCTGCAATCATTAAAAGACGACCTTTCACTTTCCAACTGCATAACAATTTACAGTGATTGTACGAACCATGGAAATGTCAAAGTATGCCTTTTATTGGTTAGGTTTTTTACCGACAAAGGAGTTAAGGTAAAAATCCTACAGGTGACAAGTTTAGCTGGAGAGACATCTGAAATAATATTCAATTTCATACGCAGAACTTTAGATTCTCATCAGCTGACAAATAAAATACTGGCATTATGTGCTGACAATACAAACACTAACTTTGGGGGGGTCATCAAGAAGTGGCAAAAATAGTGTTTTCTTCAGGCTACAGCAAAGTTTGGGTAGAAAATTAATTGGTATCAATTGTCCAGCCCATATTTTGAATAACTGCATGAAAAGTTCATGTGACTGTCTGCCTATTGATGTGGAAGTGATAGTTGTGAAAATCAACTCATTCTTTTACATTTATACAGTCAGAGTTGAAGAACTGAAAGATATATGTGATTTTGTTGGCGTGGAGTTTCAAAATATATTAGGATACAGTAAAACCAGGTGGCTGGCTTTGAGGCCAGTCATCGAAAGGGTTCTTCAGCTATTCAAACCTTTGAAAGTGTATTTTCAGTCTCATGAAAAATGTCCTACTATTCTCAGACAGTTTTTTGAGAACGCTTATGCTGAGGCATTTCTGTATTTTGTACACAATCAGAGTTCACTATTCCATGATTGCATCTTAAAAGTTGAATCTCAAAAAGCTTCCTTGCCAGAAATAGCCTGTATTCTTAAGGACTTAAAGCTAAAATTAACTGAAAGAAAAACAGGAGTCATTTTTACCCTTAACTGTAGATAAAATGTTAAAGGATTTAGAGAGAAGGAAAGGATATAGAAAGTTTCAAAAATACAGCTTCTTCATTCTATGCTATGTGTGTAGAATATTTGAATGCGTGGTGTCAGCATTTTGAAGAAGTAAAAATTTTTAATTGGATTCTTCTTTGCAACTTAATCTCCTAGAGTGAAGTTAAAGAAAGCATCGAATTCATTCTTGAAAGGTAGTCCGATTTCCCTTTAAATGACAGTGAACTATTTGATGAAGTAACTTGTGTAAAAAATTTGTAACATCAGAAAGAATTAAAGAATAGAATGACATGGAACTGGAAGTTGACAGTAGGTGGGTAGAAATATTTACACATTTCAAGAGTCAGAAAATTCCCTTTGAAAACATTTCCGAGGTAATAGAATTCTGTTTGAGTTTACCTGGATCAAATGCTCTAACAGAGAGGGTATTTTCCATAATGAATAACTTTTGGACAGAAGAAAAAAGTCGGTTAAATATAAATACTCTAAAAGCACCGTTATTAACGATATGTAATTACGAGATGAGTTGCCTTGAATTTTGTGAATATCTGAACAAAGAAATACCTCTCCTTAAGAAAATACATTCCAGTGCCAAGTACAATTAAATAAAATGTTTTTCAATAAATTAGGTAAGTAAACTATATAAAATTACTTTTTGGTAGTACAATTATTTGTCGTTATATATCTTTGAAAGATAAAGTAAAATGCCTATAGAGTGCTGCAGAATGCTTTTAAAAGGTATTGGTTGACCTGTGGAGTGTTATCGAGATATCATACGAGTATATTAGTATACCAATGGATCCGTCCCGCATTGGGATCGCAAAAATCTGGTCACCCTAATTATACCCCAAATGGACAGGAAATTCAGAGAAATTCTAAAGCAAAAGATTTAGGAGTTGTAATGACTGATGATGCGAAATTTGAAACACAAAATAAGATAGCAGTAAACAGAGCAAAAAGAATAACTGGGCGGATACTGAAAACCTTTAAAAGAAAGGATAGGAATATAATGATTCCTCTACTGAAAACACTGATCATACCCAAATTGGAATACTGCTCGGTCCTAACATGCCCATATAAAAAAGAAGACATCAGACAGCTAGAAAGAATTCAGAGAAGCTTCCCAGCCAAGATCAATGAGTGCAAAGAACTAAATTACTGGGAAAGGTTACGCGAATTAAACCTATATTCACTGGAAAGGAGAAGAGAGAGAGATACACCATTATTTACACTTGGAAAATAATGGAGAAACTAGTCTCTAATCTTACTCTGAACCCTGTAACTCCCCAAACAACAGTGGGAAGTAGAAAAGGAAGACTATGTTGCGTTCCAAAATTAAAGGCTAGACAGGGAACATCCTTAACCATGAAAGAAAATAGTTTTGTTGTGAGAGGACCAAAACTGTTTATTCAGCTGCCCAAAGACCTAAGGAACATGAGTGGTGTTGCGGTGGACATCTTCAAAAAAAGATTAGACGCCTGGCTCAGAACAATCCCCGATGAGCCGGGCGTACCTGGCTATGTGAGGTGGAGAGTACAAGAAACCAACTCACTACTTCACCAGGCCAACTCGTGAAATGAGGAAACATCGCATGGAACATTTGAAAGGTTGAAAGGTATATACTGTATTTACACCAAGGAAAGAATATATATCTTCCTCACTTTTATGAATTATTAATATTGTCATCCAAAATGTAATTTAAAATATTTAAAAATAAAAGAGATTTTATTTTCCAGTATTTTATTTTTAATTTAAATTATGTTTTTTTAAATACATTTTTAACTTTTTAAGTTAATTTTCAATTTTTCGCTGTGGGTGACTTCCATTAAAATGTATTATGATAATTACGATCCTGTTGGAACTAAACGAGTCTAATGACGAAAATTTAAAATGATTTAAAAAGTAAATTAGCATTTTTTTTTATTATATTTTCAAAATGATTAAGTTTAGTTTAAAAAAAAAAAAAAAGATTTCTTAATTCAAAAGTGTTTATGACAGACAGGTTTTCAGATAAAATTTAATTGTCAGGAATTTGGTAAATTATGTTGTATATTATATTATTTTTATTATTTTCCGTGAGTGCGTTCCTACTCGCTTCAAATTAGAATTTGGGAATAGGAGTTTCGTTTTTAAATCCAATGACGGAGCTCTAAACGGTAACGAATTTGTAACGAAGAGAAGTTAGGAAATTAAATTCAATAATTATTGTAATGAAAATGGTTATTGGCAGACCATTAGTCCATATGAGAAATATTAATAACAAACTGACAATAGAATACAATCACAATTCAACCACTAAGGATAGAAATACAATTAATGAGAAATAGTACAGTTATGTCGGAGTTAAGTGGAGTTAGAGAAAAGCGTTTTATACCATGAATTCCATAGCTTAGAAGACATATGGCAGGACTGATGGATAGCTTGGACAATCGAGTTGGTTGATTTTTTAATTCTTTGCATTAGCCTGTATTGAGCACGTCTTGTTACTTTCGGGAAACTCGAGATATTGTGGCTAGCAAACAATTGCGAAGCTGAGCATCTCGGGGGTAGTTTATGTAGGAGTGAAAGATTTGTTGTATAGCAAATTTAGAGTTCCGCCAAAATGTTATTTATAATTCACCAGAGTTCCTGTCCGTATATATAAGTACATAGGGTACAAAACAGTGTCGTTAGATTCACCTGTACAGAACCGGAAGTTCCTTATAGTTACAGCACAGAGGCTTTGATATTGTTTTCTTATGTCAGAGTCATTACTGAAGGAGCTGGTGATAATTTGACCCAAATACGTAAATTCTTGTGCTTCCTCTATTGCTTCACCTCTGGCTGATTAGAGTTTTTGGGGATGGAATTGCAAAACCTTAGTTTTTGTAACATTAAAAAAAATATCATGTTTCTGCGAATATAATTGCAGACTTTCGCAGACAATCCAGACCTTTAACAGAAAGACTTATTTACACCATATCATCGGCATAGACTAAGTTATTTATCTTCGTGGTATCTATACAACATCCAACTATTGCCTCGTTTAGTGAAGCAATTAGTCCATCAATATAGGTATTAAACAACTGAGGAGAGAGCAAGAAGCCTTGCCTCAGCCCGCAGGAGAAACCAAAACATTCGAATAGTACGATACACTGCCCCAGTGCCCCACCTAACCGTAAAAGATTGGTGGGTATATTAAAATTTCAATAAATTTGATATGTACGCGGGAACTTTACTGTCGTCTAGTTTTTAAAAATAAATTTATTTTCTTTGCATTTTTCAACTATTACTCTAATCATACTTTACATATTTTGTTTAATTGAATGCTATTTAATAATAAGTATTTATAAACTATACTGTAGTTTACAATACGTATAGAACTGTATGTTTACATTTATTTCTATTTCAGTACAATGACTAAGCGTGTAATTAAGATATTTTGACCTTCGTTATCCAGTCTTTATATTTCAATATAATTCTCACATGTGGATTTCTCTTTGGAGTTAATAAATGCATGAACAGATCCTCGCGTACTACCTTAACAATTTGGGTTTTGTTAATTGTTAGTTCCTTCTATAACAGAAGGAACGTGCAATTTAACGTGAAATCCGAAACACGGGTCGCTACATAAGCTAAATGGAGAGATCGGTCAACCATCCAATTACTGATCACACCTAATAACCCAACTGTGGACTGTCCCAAGCCAGTTTGAGAAATGGAGACAGAGTTGTAGTGATGATCCCGCTACACGTAATATATTTCGCTCGACCCAATTTTCATTTAAAAGGGGACTTATTTTTCCTGGTTAGTGGCGTTACAGCCTGTCTCAGCGCCCTCTGGTAAACGAAAAACGTAAAATGCAACAGCCAACCGACTGTCATTACTTCGCTGATCTAAAAGGGAATCGGTGTTGCCATATGGCTACGACGTTGCTTATTAAGAGTTCAATGTTTATAACATCGTAATTAGAAATAAATTTCTACTTTACAGTCAAATAGTTTGATTTGTTTTTTTTTACACTGAATTAAACTCAAATTTCTTTTACAATTTATAAACTTATTTAAATGCAAAAAGCAATTCTAGGCGTTAATTTTGCCTCAAAACACGCATTTTGCTCGGCTCTTTCTTACTCTGCCAAACCTTTTTATGCTCGTAAATTCCGTAATAACAAAAAATAAAGGAAAATATGGTAGAGGGGGTGGGGCGCCGCCACATTTCGCTCCCAAATGCAACTTCTGTAGATTCAAACTCCGACCAACTTTACTCCAAAAGAAGAAAATTTTAAACGTCTAAGACCCCCCCCCCCCCCCAAAAAAAAAACCCAAATAAAAGTTTATTTTGAATTAATTAAGGTTATCTTCGCGAAGAGTTGAGGTTTAGAGAAAAGGAAGAGTATCAGGACTAACTCTTTTATATAAAAAAAATTACTAAATGATTAAAAGAAAGTTGTTTTTTCTAAAGTTAATCTCTCGCCTTTTAAAGTTATGTTAAAGACCTAATTTTTAATTTAACATTATTTTACCAAACGAAAAACAAAAAAAATAAGAACACACTTTTTTAAGAACTGCGGAACAGTATTTCGTGACTATGTAACAATATCAGGGTTGCCCACAGCGAAAAATGTGAATTTTATTGATATTCTCTCTCTCTCTCACACACACACACACACATATATATATATATATATATATATATATAAAACCTTGGTTAACCTTGGTTTTGCTTCCGCCCGAATTGTTCATTCTGACGAAGGTCAAGCTTGTCATTCCACCTCAGACCTACAGTTAACGTGGAATCCGAACCACGCCCACTAGCAGTCCAGCGTCTTAACCACTAGGCTACCCAGGTACCCATTTATCTACCAACCACTTTCTTTATTGTGTGGAAGGATGAACAGTTGGGTTTTGCTGCGCGCCGCCTACTGTCACAGGGTCTTAATCCCGGGCCGATGGATTCATAGTCAGCGGAAGCAAAACCAAAATTATGGAAGATGATGATGTTCGTCTGTCTGGTGGTGGTCTATAGTCGTTTATACAGGCCTAAACGGGTAGCTATCAAATTTAGTAAGTATACACATGAAGGAAGAACCAGGACAGGCTTAGTAACACCCTCGCTCAGCCCAATCTCCACCCTAGGTTGTGTTTCGGGGGGTTTTGCTGAGCAAGGCGCATATATACTCGTATACAGGCGGATTTACATATAAGCAGAGTAGGCACCTGTCTAGGGCGTCAAATTTTGTCATATTTCAACCTAAATAGGACAAAGAAAATAAAGATAGAAAATAAATAAGTTATAAGTACTAACAAATTAAATGGCTTCAAAAAATAAGTTTTAAAATAAACAAGAACAGCAGCCTCTAATAGCAAACTAGCGACATCAAATGGCACAACTATCAGACACTGTGGTGACAGTTTCCCTGCCTACGGGCGGCAAAATGCTGAGTACGCCTCTGTGTGTGTGTGTGTGTGTGTGTGTTGTAGCACAACAGGATTGCATGCGAGAATGTTCTGGATATGCGATTGTCTTTTGTTTTATGTGCGAGAGTGAAGTATGAATGGCGAACATTTGGGTATTCTATTGGTGGTGACCGGCGAAGAAAGTTTGTCCTTCTTAAACCTATATTTGACAGTGAAAAATAATTTGTCCGAATTCTAAAAACCAACGAATATTATGGCGGAATAATCAAAAGGTAAATTGTGTTCCATATTTTGTATTTATCGTTGAAATGTTTGAAAGTGATATTTACTATTTGCTAATAATGTTAACAGCTTATAGTTTCACACGCTTCTTCTGTGAGTGAGTGTATACAAGTTAATGAGAGAGTTTAGATTGCTGGTTCAAAGAGATTCAAGGCATTCCCGTTCCTGTTTGAAGGATAATACGTATGGAACCGCTCTGCGCGTGTTATTACGAATTTGGTGTTTATTAAAGTTATACACTTAGTGTCCTTCAAATTAATCTAGTGTAGGCTAAGTTCTGATAATTCAGGGCTTGCCCTCCCTGTTACGATTGTTTTCGTTAATGTACTGTTGTAATCTAATCGCTTTTCCTTCGTTCAACATTCTTGACAAGATACAAAATAGTATCAAATTTTGGTCATTATGCAGAAAATGACATGGCCTGAAGTTGAATTAAAAAATACATTCTTCTAGTGTATTTTCGTGTGTTCTGTTCAAATATAACCTTCATTTCTTGTGCAAATGAACAGAAATAGGTGTTTGGGCCATTCAATGACAACTGTATTTCTGTTCATTTGCGCAAGAAATGAAGGTCATATTCAAACAAAGCACACCAAAAGACACTTGAAAAATGTATGTTTGACTACATTTTATACAATAAAGCATAACCTAACATGTTCATGTTACGAGATTTCGTAAGCGACGCATTACCACAGGAAACGTGCAAAACACCTCACAATTAACCAGAAAAGTTTGCTCTCGTCATTTTCGTTTAAACTAACGAAAATATCACGACTTAACCTAACCAATCATCAAGGGCGTACAGTTGACCTAACCGGGCATTCACTTGACCTAACCGGGCATTCACTTGACCTAATCGGGCATTCACTTGACCTAACCGGGCATTCACTTGACCTAACCGGGCATTCACTTGACCTAACAGGTTAATATTGGTTATTTCACCTAAATATCTTCTGATCTTTTTGTATTATCATCTAGGGCACATGACGAATCAAGTTCTCAATGTTGAAACCACACGAACGGCACGTCATAATTCTATCACAAACACCACCAAACTGAATCCAATTAGAAAAAAAAATAGCCAGAACAGAAAAACAAACTAATTAAGTCGCAGAGTAGCGAAAAAAATAGCCCAAGATTATACTCGTCAGACCAAAAATGAGTATATTTATATATATATTATTAGTATCATAATGTTCACCATTAATATACATTTGCACAAAAAATGAGTGACAAATTTGAATAAAGCGACTAAAGCTACCTCATAAAAAGTTATTTTGATTTACAGGTCCAGCCCATGTCATTTAATACATATTGACCCAGATTTTTTAGGAACACTTTAATGTTCTGTCTCGTAATTTGCAGAAAATTGGAACAGAATCTACAGTGTGTTCTATAAGTTCCTTTACCCCTAAACCTTGTGTGTGTGTGTGTGAGACCTTTCAGCATTTCAGATGTTCCGTGCGATGATTCCTCATTTGACGGAGGGTCAGGCTTATTGCCCCTCTCTCTCTCTCTCTCTTTATAAGGGGTAAAGGAACTTGTGGGACACCCTGTAGATTTCTCAGTTAAAACGTTAAAGTATTTCGTGTTTGCTTACCGAGAGCCAAACCGTATTCGTATACCTTCATTAGTAAAGTTACTGTAAGTCAGTTATTGATAACGTAACCTGACCCTTCTCCAGCCAACCTTAAACGGAGTAACGAACCCGTGCGCGCCCTAGCGCTTGTGTAACACCGTGCGGTGAGAGAATTGTCTTCGAGGGCTTTGAACCCCTGTTCCTTAGGGAAACATGGAAGAATCTATGACTAGGGTTACACCACATTTTCTGTTTTTCACCCACCCTCTTTCTTCCACACATTCTCTCTCTCTCTCTCTCTCTCTCCTCCTCTCTCTCTCCTCTCTCTCATTATTGCTCTTTACCCACATACTTCCGGTAACGATATATATATATATATATATATATATTTTTTTTTTTGTATATAGGCATCTCCGTCTCTCCTTACTTTGCTGTTCCAAACTTCATCACTGTATAAGGGGCCGCTTGAAGCTCTATTACTCTTATCTCTTCCTCCTCGTGTCTGGGTTCTATAATGAATATATTTATGGGATTAGTTATGAAATAAACATTGGTGTATATTCTATTTATAATATCGATGGACGGTTTCAGGGCGAAAGGATAGAGTAGCCTTCCTCATATTTCTAACCTAATAGCGGCACAAATCATTCGCTTTGCCCGCGGCGCGCACACCGAAAAATGTATTGCCACTTAACACACCAACATCAAGGGGAAAACGGCTCGAAGAGGGGTAAAAAAAGGGGAAATGAATTGTATAATATGTGAAATATCGTAATTTATTATATAACTTATTCTGTTCCTCAAATTTGCCGAGTTTTTAGATCATTCATTGAAGCATATTTGAGGGGGATATCAAAAGAGAATTTTTTACTTGAAACCTTAATCCTTCGTTGCATTTTGATATAAAATATATATATATATATATATATATATATATGAGAGAGAGAGAGAGAGAGAGAGAAAAGCCTTTATTTATTTATTAACTAAAGATTTACACTGGATTTCTTTTAATTACGCTTTAGACCTTTTAAGATCCGCCTGTATGGATGGTTGAGAAGATAAATGAAAAGGGTAAATGAAATTAATATTAAATGCTGTATTTCTGAATAAACTTTATTTAAATTCTACGGATATTCGTCATAATATTTCACTAAATTTGAAACTGAAAATTGAGGAAATTCGCTTTATAGAGAAAATATTGAATACTCATATTTACGTACAAGATAATATATGTATATATATATATATATATATAGATATATATATATTATATATATATATATATATATATATATATATATATATATATATATATATATATATATATAATAGTAACTAAATATTTTTATGAAGGAATATTTAAACGACTTGAAGTTTATGAAATAAAATAAACTTACGTTCATATTAATATTAAATATCATCCAAAAATCATTAATAAATTCATAAAGCACACACACACACACACACACACACCACACGCACGTGTGTGCATATATATATATATAATATATATATATATATATATATATTAGTGATGTAGGTCACATCCGCATCCGCGGAACATCCGCACATTTTCCCGCATCCGCATCCGCACTTTGGACTGCGGATGTCGTGCGGATGTGGACCGTTGAGATAAAACGTCATTAATAAGCGGAAATTATCAAATTCTACTATATTAATAGAACTAGTTCATTGTGCGCAAAAGTGATGCAAGCGACAAGACGAGAGGCTGTTCTTGTATGAAGTTACTCTCTTGCAACCTACTTAGATCCACGTTACAAAGCTAAGTTATTTTCACTAGTACATTAGAACGAGTTAAATCATCACTTGGCAAAGCAGTTGAAGAGCTTCAATCTCTTGAATCTGTCGCTTCGCCACCCACCAAAAGAATAAAAGTTTCAGTGACAGAACCAACACCTTCAACAAGCAAATCTATCACAGAATCTGTCTCTCAGTTTCTTGAGTCAAGCAGCAATGACGAGACCTACGCGATGTCAAAAGATGTAGTAAAAATGATCGAGAGCTATCACCAAGAAAAACGCCTGGCTGCATGTGACAATCCTATTAGTTGGTGGAAAAATACGCAGAATATCTATCCATACTTGAGTAAACTTGCAAGGAAACATTTAGCCTGTCCTCCAACAAACGTACCAAGCGAGAGATTATTTAGCAGTGCTGGATTAATATATGATGAAAAGAGAAACAGACTGGCAGCAGAAAAGGCAGAAAAATTAATGTTCCTTAAGCATAACCTTCCTATAATTAAGTTTGAACATTAAACGATGAACATCTTAGTTTACTTTATTTTAATTACTCATTTATAAATATGCCTAATAAAACTTTAAACTTAATATAAATAGTTATCAAGCTAATTAAAGATCTCTTTCTATAAGGGTGGAGGTTGGGGAAAGAGGTCGGTGGGGTGCATTTGAGTTGGGTTCACGTCCCGCATCCTGGTAACACAATTATGGTTTGGTTTCTAATTGTGGCTGAAACTCAACAAAATATAACGAATTTATTTGCAGACGAATTCACTAATTGATTTCTATATTAGTTAGATGCTTGATATTATTTTATATGTTCAGAGAAAAGTACAGCAATTACTGTACAATTAATCAATTATACTACATTATAGCTACAGCTCTCTCTATATAATAACTTATTATATACGTTAAACACAACAAATCTCGAATATATCCTAAAAAATAACGAAAATGTAGACATCCGCATCCGCGGATGTTGAAATCAAACATCCTCATCCGCATCCGCATCCGCGGATGTGAAAAAAATGACATCCGCTACATCACTAATTATATATATATATATATATACACACACACAAATATGTATGTATGTATATGTATTGTCATGGAAGAAGAGAATAACAGCAAGTTTATGACCAAACTTTTCTCGGAATTCTAACGGTGACGTGACGTCATTTCAGTAAGAATTTCATGATTTCTCGAACTTGTACAAAAACTTACTCGTCAATAGTTTTATTTCGAAATTTGGCGGCGAAGGAACGCCGTAATTTTCCTGACAGGTTTTTAATTAGCGTTAAGTATACACGTCGTTTTTCAAGGGGAGAAATTTGAATATTAAATAGTAATAGAAACCGTTCTTTAAAATTGTCATATGTGGGCGATGGACTGTGTGTGTGTGGTGCGTGTGTGTGTGTGTGTGTGTGTGTGTAGGGGGTTCACACTGTGTGTGTGTGTGTGAATATGTACACACACGCATTTACGTATCTGTTCTGCGTAGATATATTCACATGTTCACACATACATGAACCAACATTTTAATGTTTATATGCAGGTATATCCCGTTATTCATAACTTCGATATTCGTAGCTTCGATTATACGTAATATATTTTTTGACACCAAATTCCGCTATTCGCAAACTCAGCTCCGTTATTCGCAATGCCAGATAAGGGAAAAAATAATTCACAATTCCGCCTGCTACCAAACGCAGCGCAGCATGCCCGTATCGCAGGCCATTATTCAAGAAAAGACACGGTCTTTGTGGCGAGATGTGAGGAAGGAAGTCGTTGGTGAAGGTGAGAGCAGTGGTGGTGAAACTTTCAGTGCGAGTCGGGGGTGGTTTGACCCCAGTCGGGGGTGGTTTGACCCCAGTCGGGGGTGGTTTGACCCCAGTCGGGGGTGGTTTGACCCCAGTCGGGGGTGGTTTGACCTCAGTCGGGGGTAGTTTGAGGATTTAAAAGTACAATACAGGTATGTTTATTCTTTTATTGATGTTATTCATAACTTACTATGCCATGACTCCAGATTCCTGGGATCTTGGGAGCATTGCTCCAGTAAATTTGACCATGGGAAAAAGTAAATTTGGGTTTGGGTTTTGTTCATCCGCTAGACGTTATGCAATTTTTTTGCGTATACGTTCTTGTACAAACCAATTTTTTTAAATTACAAATTTAGTTATTTTAAGTTTAGTTGGTAATTCCATATTTAACAATTATTTTTATTTTTTGTTAAGCTTCAATGTTTTGATAATTAAAATTTTATTAAAACGTATATTTTTTTAATATAAAATTATCAGGATTGGACTATGTTCCATTGATCTCGGCCAGGTTTGATAAATTGGCCAGATAATTACTTGTGCGGTTTTAAGTAATCCACCATGACTCTAGAATTGAAAAGTTTAGTTAAGTTTAAACTTACTTTTACTTACTTTAACTTACCTACTTTTACTTACTCTTCCTTACTTTTACTAAGTTTAAAGCACTTACTTTTACTTACTTTCATTGTACTATATTTACTTACTTTTACTCACTTTTACCATACTATATTTACTAACTTTTACTTATTTTGTATTTTTTCAGGTAGTCAATAATCAATAATGGATCCTAATATTGATGAAGTTGGAGAGAAAAGTGAGGGTGTTAAAAGGGGTTACTTTTGTGGTCAATGCAAGAACAAATATTCAAAGAAGCAAAACTGGGAGGAACATTTTAATTCCAAAAAAATATTTGTTACAATACAAGAGGTCCCAGAGTTTGGGCCCACAGCTTAGATATTGCAGTAAAGAAATACCAGGATGAAGTGCAGCAAAGAGATACGGCAAAGCAGTCATTTAGTTTGTTCACAAAATGTGCTAGTGCTAGACCTCAGAAAAATGAACCAACTTCATCAACTGCTAATCTAGAAAATGAAACTTTTTCACTAGATGTTTCACAGACTGAAGAAAGTGCTTCTCCTCCACCTAAGAAACAAAAGGTAAGTGAGGAATCTGCGCATCAGACTAACAAAACTGCTTTAGAGGAATTTGAAAATTCCCAAATCCAGAAGACATTGAATGCAATTTTGCGCCTAACAAAAGAAACTCACCAAGCTGTTGTGGTTAATAAAGAGAAGAGTCAAAATATGCCTTCAAGTTCAAGTGTTGCATCCAAATCTAATAAAGCAAAAAGCAACAAATTTGACATTTCCATAGCCCATTTAAGCAAGTGTAAATCAATACAAGAAATCCTGAACAATGATTTGATCAAATCTACATTCAAATTGGTGGAAAAGAAGGATCTAGGGCATGCTGATGATTCATTTTCAGTACCAAGTGATATAATGGAAAACATTGCAAATAGTGACACTAATATGCCTGATGTAGATATAGCTGTTGAGGATGAAGATGATGATAATCAAGAAGATATTGATGATGCTTCTGATGATAAAATGTTTACATTATATTGCATAGCTTGCACAGACCCCAAAGCATGTGCTTCAGACAAACATTCTAACATAAAAGGTTACTTCAATGTTAAAGATTTAACCTATGTATGCAAACAAGGAGAAAATCAAGAGAGATGGTTTAGAAATCTGAAAACCCACCTGAAGAGACATTTAATTAAACTTCAGCATCATCAAAGAGCTGCTGTTTATGAAGTGATGAAAACATCTTCTCGGAACACTACTAAACGCATAGAAGACTTATGTGGCAACATCTTATACTACATAATGAAAACAAACACTGCATGGGCTCTATATCCAGTACTTCTAGCTGTATTACATAGGTCAGGTTGTGAGGTTGGAAATTTGAATCATAGCACACATGCGTGCGAGACAATTTGTGAGCTATTAGATAACACTAGGCAACAAATTTCAACTTTTTTTTTGTTACAGACACGTGAACTACTGATTCCTACTAAAGCGCTGATGCTGATTTCAGATCTGATATCAAAATTTCTCTATCACGTCCAGATTTTGTGTAACCGAAAACCCCTATTTTTCATTTTTTTTCTCACCCGCTTCTATTACGAAAGCCGTCTAAGCTACTTTTCCGTGCCACGTTTTATGTTAAGCATACTTAAATAATTAGTGAACAGGGATGTCTTTCCTCCTTTATTCTGCTTAAGACAGACAGCGGAATTCCGCTGGCGGAGTTACCACCCCTGCGCCCAACCATCCACCCAAAGCGCGTTAGTATTTTGTTGTTACTACTGAAAGGCAAATTCCTGTTCTTAAGTGAAACTTTGGTGTGTCCTCTTCCTTTGTCGCTTGTAGGATGACGAGCTCTCCTTCTGCAGGAACCAACAATAATCTCCCATCATATTTGGGTTGAAATTACCTTGGTATCTGTTTTCCATAACTGAGATCTGTTGGTGGAAGCGCTCACCATGCTCGTCACTTACAGCCCCAAGGTTGGCCGGGAAGAAGTCAAGATGAGAATGTAAAAAATGAATTTTCAAAGACATTCTGCATCCCATTATTTCATAAGATTTAAGCATGTTTTCTACGAGTTTACGGTGGTTTTCAGCTTTGTGGTTTCCAAGAAAATTTTTGACAACTTCAACGAAAGATGTCCATGCTCCTAGTTCATTCTCATTTAGGTTAGATGGAAACGATGAGTCGTGGATGACACTGCGGATCTGTGGTCCAGTGAAAACTCCAGCTTCTAGCTTAGCATCTGTCAATATTCCTTTGAATTTATCCTTTAAATATTGGAAACCACTACCTTGATGATCCATACCCTTCACGAAATTTTTCATAAGGCCAAGTTTAATGTGAAGTGGTGGAAGATGTACTTTCTGAGGGTCAATAAGTGCTGGGTGTTTCACATTGTATTTACCAACAACATGTTCAGTTCTAGATGGCCAATCATGTTTTTTGTAGTGGTTCTTGTCATCTCTGCTGTTCCATAGACACAAAAAGCACATATGCTTTGTGTAGCCCAACTGTAACCCAAGAAGTAATGATACAACTTTAAGGTCGCCACAAATATTCCATGTGTGGTCCTTATATTTGATGAGTCTTAGCAGCAGTTTCATCGATTCATAAGTCTCATTAAGGCCAGTGGCATGTGCTACAGGTATTGAAGGTTTTTCATTGCCGTTGTGCAGTAATACAGCTTTAAGGCTAGCTTTACTAGAGTCAATGAACAGTCTCCATTCTTTTGGATCATAGCGACAGCCAATCCCTTGCATCAGACCACTGATATCGTGGCAGAAACAAACGTTTTCTTCCTGTAAGTAAAATGATGAAAACTGCAAATGGCGATGGCGGAAATGGGAAACTTTGGTGTTTGGTTGGAGAAGATTAAATTCTTGAAGTCTTGAACCAAGCAACTCTGCCTTTTCTTTTGGTAATTCCAAATCGCGCACTAAGTCATTTAACTCCGCTTGACTTAACAAATGTGGGGAAATATTTGCATCTGGAACATATATGCCATCTTTCCCTGTTTCTATATCACTAGCAGAATCTTCAGATGAACTGCTGTCTGTTATCGTTGCTGGTGGAACTGGTGGTGGATTTGTTTCATCATGTGGTACTGGTTTCATTGCTGATTCGCAGTTTGGGTACGTGATCTTTGATTTGTTTTTCTTTGTGAAACCAGCAATCTTTGTCAAACAAAAATAACAATCATTGAAGTGATTTTTCGGCTCACGCCAAACCATGGGGACTGAGAACGGCATAGCTTTTCTTTTACCATTCATCCAAGCTATTAACATTGCATTGCACTGTGCACAGCAAATATGTGGTGCCCAGTCCCTCTGTTGGTCTCCTAACTTACAGTCAAAATAACACTTGTAGGCAAGTTTAATCTTTGTTGTTATGTTTCTACGTTGTGGCTTAGGTGTATATTGTCCACAGACAAAGCAGAAGTTGTCTGGGTGATTTACACAAGCACGTCTATTTGATGCCATTTTGAATTACCATACAATATCTGAAAAAACGTAGAAAGTAATTATTACGATGTGCAAAATAAAAAGAAATACACACCGTAGTACAAAACAAATGCTATAAAAACACACAAGTCACCACAACCTGTCACTTGCTCATCAGCAGAGAGCTTCAACAACCGTTCTGCTTGACTGTCACGTAGCGACTGACCGTTGGGCCGTTGCCCGTTACTATGCTCTTGACTCAGTGTTGCCAACTCGGGATAAATTTTATTTATCAAAATTGTTCGAATTTGTATATAGTTGGCAAAAAAAATTGCTTTAACCTTGAAAAGCAAGTTTCATATTACTGGCATTAAGCCGATTAAAACCAAAATCTGGACGTGGTAGAAAATTTTACTAAAAGTGATTTGCATTTTACACAAAATCTAGACGTGATAGAAAAAATCTAATTATAGATTTGAAATCAGCATACCGAAATTAGCTAGGAGCACCTATTTGGTCTTCTGTAACAAAATCTTTGTTGCCTAGTGTAATCAACTTAAAGAACAAACTGTAAAGTGGTTCTTAGAACAAACTTCAGTAACAATAACAGCTGACATTGGAACAATTTTGGGATTAAGCATGCTAGTTGTATTAGTTATGAGTGAAGAAGATAAGACTGTAAAACTTGCTGGGATAAATTTAGTACGCAGCAAATCAGGAGTTTATTTGGCCAATGAAATTTTTGATGTGTTGAAGTCTCCTAATCACTTGAAACTATCTGAAGAAGCAATTAAATCCAAGGTATCTGGAATGGTTGGAGATGGGGCTTTTTGTAAGGACAACGAGCCATTTAAAAACGAAATGAAAAAGTTGTTTGGAGAAAATTTCAAATTTCGATGGGACTTAATGCATCTTGTGAACAGAGCCCACGTTGATGCATTGAAGAAAATTTGTAAACTAAGTGAGCTTTTAGACTTTATTCAGAATCACACTTCAAATCTGAGATCAGGCCTTGACTATACCAATATGG
>JAJOZX010006660.1:150000-162500 GCA_023014485.1 Bathynomus jamesi | reverse complement strand
AGCCCAAAGAGATCTATAATGAATTTTAATGATAAAAAATATACCAGTATAATGAATTCTGTGATAATTTTAAAAATGTATAATGAAATTATAACAAGACAAACGTGGCAACTCAAAACAGGGTGACTGATTAGTGAATACCTAGTCCCTTACTTTTACAAACTTTCATAAACATTCTGAATTGTGTCTGTTCAACCAAGCCACCATCATGAGTATGCCAATGACATGTATTTTTCATTACGGTCTCGAGAGGTCTCGAAAGGTCTCGGGGAGAAAAACCGAGACCGCGTCTGTCGAGACCGAGACCGAGATCTAAATAGCGGAGACCGAGATCGAGATCTGCAAATTGGGTCTCGAGATCGGTCTCGAGACCGAGACCGATCTCGAGACCTACATCACTGGTATATATATATATATATATATACAGGGCGTCCCAAAAAAATGTATACACACTTTAAATAATTATAAAGGCAGTGTTTATTAAAATACATTTCATTTTCAAAATGTAATAGAATCTACAGACATTATTTAATTGTTTTGTCAACGCCTGTTTTCAAACTGACGTCCGTTCTGGTCCAGGCACTGCTGATAACGCGAAGCAATGGAATCGCAAACATCACGAAACATTTCGTTTGGTATTTGTGTGCATTCTCGTTCAATGGCTGCTCTTAATTCAGCGACTGTTGCAGGTTTTATAGCGTAGACTTTGTCTTTTAAGTATCCCCATAAAAAAAAGTCTAGTGGTGTGAGGTCTGGTGAACGCGGAGGGTTTCTACGAAACCCCTTCGTCCAATCCACATCCACATCGTGCCAAGTACCACTCGCAATACTCCACTCTTCGGTCCGGATCATCTTCATTAATAGCATGGACTAATCTTGGAATGTAACTTTTCCATTGACAGCGCTTCAAAATGCGTTGGACAGACGATTCTGAAATTCCTACCTCACGACTCGCTTGCCGCACAGATTTTCTTGGACTTTGGTGATACGTTTCCAGTACTCTTTCTTGCTTTGTGGGGCTTGTCGATGTCCGTGGTCTTCCGGAACGCTTCTTGTGGACATTCTGAACAGTTCCATCGGCTTCAAACTTATCTCTAATTCGAGTGATGGTAAGTCGCGTTGGTGGATCTGTTTGAAACTCCCTCCTAAACTGTCTTTGCACTTCAACTGCGTTTTCACACTTCCAGTAGCATTTTAGAATGAATTTCCTTTGTTCAAAGCTTAGTCTGACTGCCATTATTAATTCTAATGGGTTTAACTTGGAAAGAAAGAAACATCAATTGAGCTATCAGCTGTTAAAGTGTGTATACATTTTTTTGGGACGCCCTGTATATATATATGTGTATGTATGTATATATGTATATATATGTGTATATGTATGTGTGTACGCACATATATATATATATATGTATATACACACATATATATATATATACACATAGAGATTCCTCTGCCGAGCGGTGCCCCCCATAGTACTGTGAGGTATTGAAAAACTCATGATCTTCACTTGCCCACAATCACCTTTAAATGGGAGACCCAAAATGGGTGCACACACATTTCTACATTACTGTACAGTCTTTACAGCCACACCTACACTTTTTCTTGTAAGTGTATATATTGTAATGTACTGTATATGGTTGTAAATTTTGACTTGGTCCGCAATCGATATGGACCGTGACTTAATGGATACCGTAATGAAATTGACTGGATTCTTTGGATCTGATATATTTGCATGTCCGTTATAAATAGATATAGAGTGTAACATATTTGTGGATAGTAGTCTATTATGACTTGATCCTCTGGATCCAGAGATTCTATCTTTAGTTTTAAATCGATAATTAATTAGTTTTAAATTGATAATTATTTAGTTTCGTAAAAAATTGGTCGTTGCCAATTTACCGGCAGTTTTTACATAAATTTCTTATGTTCTTGTGGTTCGGAACCCGCGTAAAATTGTAGGTTCCCTCCGCCACCACGGAGGACATACACAATACACGATTACGAACACAGTTAGGTAGACCAGCCATGAGTGGATCCTAGGGTCTTTGTTGGTCTGAAACATTATAACATTATAACATTATAATATATATATATATATATATATATATATATATATATATATATAATATATGATATATATACGGAGAGACAAAGAAATACCAATTTAATATAAATAATATAGATTATAAATATAGATAAAAAAAATCTTGTCAATTAAATTTAAAAATAAATATATTTTAAAATTAATATATTTTAATAACGACTGTTATTAATAATAACAATAACTGTTAATAATAATAACGACTCTGTTATTAATAATAAGTTAATCTTTTGAAACTTGAAATGTTTGTAGAAAAGCCAAAGGAAGTCTAAGTCATAAATATTTGATGTCTGTCATTTATTTTAAAAGTGATAAGAAAATAATTTTTTAGTTTTGGTTCGTTTCTCAATTAAAATATTCGTTTTATTTTATTTTTTAGTTGTTTGTTATTTTATTCTTTTTGTGATTCAGTTCCGTTGTTTTATTTAATTTCTTGTTTTAATTTTAGTCCTTTTTAGTTCTTTGATTCTTTCTGGAATTCAATTCATTTTGTAAATTGATTCTTTTAGTTGTCCCTTTCCTTTTTTCTTATTTAATTCCACGCTGTTATTATATTCATTTTGGTTATGCGACTCGTTTTTTTTTGTTATGCGACTCGTTTTTTTCGTTATGCGACTCGTTTTTTTCGTTATGCGACTCGTTTTTTTCGTTATGCGACTCGTTTTTTTTTGTTATACGGCTCGTTTTTTTTTGTTATGCGGCTCGTTTTTTTGTCATGCGACTCATTTAATGAATCGATTCCTTTTAGTAACTTGGTTTATTTAGTCATTTGATTCGTTTTAGTTACGTGATTCTTTTAATTTTTTATTTATTTCATAATTTTAATTCATTTTTACTTGATTTTATTCGTTTGATGTATGACGCTTTTTACCTATTTAAAAACTCATTATTAATAACTGCTTTATGAAAGGGTCTCATAATTATGCTCTCTTTAATGGACTGCTTTGAACAGCGTTCAGAGAGTTCATATTTTTTTTGTATACGTTTTTTTTTCAACTTTCGAATTAACGACTTTGATTGAGTTTTTTTACGTTTTATTATTATTATTTATTATTATTATTATTAGTATTGTTATTATCATTATTATCATTCTGAATTCTGTACTGTTTTCTGTCCGAAAATTAGAATGTAAGGTCGTATATCATTAGAGGATGTACTATTTAAACTATCACTATACAGAGTCTGTGATTTTAATTCAGTTTTAGTGTCTACGATCTCGTTTTCATATATATATATTATATATATATATATATATATATATATATATATATATATATAATAAAGAATAAAGTACCATTTGAAGGTCCCATTTCGCGCAATGGCCCGCTCCTCCGAGCTCTTCCATCGTCCTCTTGGCTCGCCTTGCGTGTCGTCCTTCTTTTAAATAAAAAGAAATTGAAATGGATCGTCCTATTATTTGAAATGGAACGCACCGAGCGACATTTTCATTATAAGCTCTCATTATATTGAATCCATTACTCTTACATCAATGTAGGAAAGTGCAAGCGTGTGTATATATATATATATATATATATATATATATACGTGATTATTTTTTCTAGAAAAGTTTTTAATTTTAGTTTCCATTTTCAGGGTTTTATTTTACAATAAAATGGAAAATATTGAATAAAATTACATTATGAATAAAAATAGAAATTAAATAATCAGAAATAAGCGTAAAAAGCTTTGTAAAAGGTATAGAAAAAAACACGGTTCAAATACGCTTTAAAAACTGTCCTCTTAATGTACTTTAAAACTGAGAGTACTCGAGAAGAGAGTACGTCGAGAGTACAGCTAGTAGACCGAAGCTTTATAGAAAGGAGCTTTTTATTTTTATATTATTTGTTTTGCAACTTCTTTCCTTTCTATATATATATATATATATATATAATATATTATATATATATATATGGGTCCGTACGAAACCCGACATTGAAAATCTCACTTCATACAGTAAAATCATACAAGGGTTAAGTTTGCTACTGAAAGGCTTTGATACCTTTCGGGATTTTTAAAAAGTGTCAAAGTATCTATTGTATTGGGCATGGGTATTAGTACCCTACGTGTGAGAAGAAACGCCAAACATTTGAAGTAAAGTATTAGGCGCAGAAACTAGTTACATGGATTAAAAACTTTTCTAACCAAGAGAAAAATTGTTTTGTCATAAAATTATTTGAACTTAAAATATTTTTTACACGAAATAAAAAAATTTCATTGAATGTCACGTCCATATTCACTACTCAGACATGGTAATTATTATAATTAACAAAGTTCGGTTTACGTAACTTTAAGTTACTTAAATCGGTAAATAAAGTTTTCTATTTTAAGCGTCAATTTTGTTATAGAAATTTAAAGACTTTTTCAGCTGTAAAAATCCTCTAATAATCCTTCGTAAGGATGGAAAAGATTTGAAATCGAAGGAGTTTAATATTGTCATTATCGCATTCTGGCCCTTCTGCCTTGTTTACCTTAATTCGGTGAAATTTGCTCACGGAATTGAGGAATAAGGTTATGTAATGGCCGACTAAAGCAAAGTTTCGCCTTGGACAATGGATGTGTCCAGAGGAAGACAAATGATCCCCCACTTTAATAAACATGCATCCATCATCAGATACGTGATTAAAGTTCCACCATTCGCTGTCCTCCATTACCCCACGTACAGTCCCATCGGGGGATATAACGCTCAATTAATGATATGAGGGGATTTTACCCTCAGTCAGTGACACGAGGGGGCTTATGACGCCTACTGGAGAACGTGAGGGGTGGGGAAAGGGGGTGGAACAGAAGGTTTGGTGAATGACATGGAGAGAGGAGGTGGAATAGGAGTGGATTTTAGATGGAGAAGAGATAAATGGAGGCGAAACGCCCTCCTGCCCGAGCACCCTTTTCCAAAGACACACAAAGGAAGTCAGATTTGAATGATAAAATCAATAGAGTTCATCACTCATTCCATTTATCGGAGGTCAAAACCAACAGAAGCATTAAAAAAAAAATTAAAAAAAATGTAGCCCAAACGTGGGGAAATTTGCCCGTAGAATTTTATTCAGACATAGAATGAAAACTTGACAAAATTGTGTGTGGAGAAATCATTGGTTAAATTTTTATTTTTATTTATTTGTTTTAATCTATTCTGATTATTAAAATCTTTTAAATTTACTGATTAAATTTTTTTACATCAAATAAAATGTAATGAAAATGAGGTGACTTTTAATTTCTGCTATTTCTCGATTTTACGTGTATGTATATTTTTCTATTTAAATCCGTCCGAGTGGCTGTTCAATCCCTTCTATTCCTCTTTATTCGCTAATTGTGCTTCTCTTTTCGCTTTTACACTGTATTTATTACCTAATGTAATAGAAAAATATATATAAAAAAGTTAAGTAGTGATTACATTCAAATTAGGAAAACACGCGATATTATCAGATACTTAATATACAAGTACAGTACGACAAAAGCCCCTAAATAAGTCCGTTAACCGTCAACAAACAGCACAAACGCTGGGAAAACATTTAAAATTACATCAATTTATTCCACAAACGTGAACGTCGGCTTTCCCCCCTTTATGGGGACAGGGAATTGAGCGTGGTCTCTTGTCCAAAACCTAATTGAATGTTTTTATTCAAATTCGTTCGAGGTTGAATCCACTCTAACATCCTTTAGCATTATGAGGAAAAAGGAATGAGGAAGTGGGCTATTGCCGAATAAAGGAACTACTTTACTCCGCGCCAATGCAAAGTTCTGTACAATTCACGTTTTAGAGGAATTTATTATTTAAGCGTAAATACAGAATTGGTATACGTCACTTTTCATATATAAGTATTTATTTTGTGGAGATATTAAGCGAACCTCTTTTATACTTCAGTTCTGCTTGCGTTTAACGAATGAACACACTGACATGGAATGAAGAATGCCCCGAAAATTTGGTGAGTGTGTTACTCTTACACACTTGTATATAATCGCGTGGGTACGACCATATACCCTATACCCAGGGGATTCCTTTTAAATCACGACAATTATAATTTGTTTCTATTGTCACGAATGAGCTAATAAAAAAAAATTATTCGCCTATCTTTCAGAAACGTATGTAGGAATTGGCCCAGACTACATTATACTATATACATATATACAGGGTGATTCAAAAAATGTTAACACTTATATGGGAGTTTCATTTTGTATTTCCAATTTATTTGTAAACATTTTTTGTGATGCAAACAGTGCTTTTTTGGCTGTGTGCGTAGCCAGTCATGCACCGCCTCCTTCAGGTCATTATCGCCTTGGAATCGCTGACCTCTCAAAGCGTGTTTTAGTGGTCCAAACAGGTAAAAATCCGAAGGTGCCAAGTCTGGACTGTAGGCTGGATGGTCGAGAACTTTTTGGAGCGCATTATGACTGGAGATGAAACCTGGATCCATCACTATGAACCAGAAAGCAAACGACAGAGCATGCAATGAAAGCATCCAACATCTCCCGTTGCAAGGAAGCTCAAACCGCAGCCGTCAGCAGGTTATGCTAACACTGTTTTGGGATGCACGAAGCCCTATCCTTGAACATTATCTAGAGCGTGGAACTACAGTAACAAGTGCATCGTATTCTGACATGCTTCGGAATGAGTTAAAGCAAGCAATTCGCACAAAACGGAGAGGGAGATTTTCGGAAGGTGTTATTCTGTTACACGACAATGCGCGCCCTCATACCGCTGCACAGACTAGAAAATGCCTTCAAGAACTTAAATTTGAAGTTCTCGACCATCCAGCCTACAGTCCAGACCTGGCACCTTCGGATTTTTACCTGTTTGGACCACTAAAACACGCTTTGAGAGGTCAGCGATTCCAAGGCGATGATGACCTGAAGGAGGCGGTGCATGACTGGCTACGCACACAGCCAAAAACATTCTTTTGTGATGGCATTAGGAAGCTTGTAGATCGCTGGACTACGTGTATTGAGAAACAGGGAGACTATATTGAGAAGTGATGTGTTTATAATCCATCAGATGTGAAAATAAAATGTGAAAATAAAAAGTGCGGATACTTATTGAATTACCCTCGTATATATATATATATATATATATATATATATGAAGTTGTGGACACAAAATTCTTCGTTCATCCTTTTCAAAAAGGAAGGAAAATCGTTGCTCTTAATTTGTGTGAATTGAAAAAAATGTTCTTTATAAGGTTGATAATTCATTTTGGTCTTGGAGCGATAAGAGCAAATATTTATCACCGAGATATTTCTTCAATAAAATTTTCTCTCCAATTAATTCGAAAATCATCAACGTTATTTTAAAAGTTTGGGTCTTTTGGGGGCCGGGTGGGGTGTGGGAAGGGGTATTTATTTTTTTTTTTTAGTGTTATATATTCTTATCTTCTATTTTTTCGCGTTTCGGGAAATTACGTTTCGATGAAAAACTTTATTTCATCAATTTTATTTCATCAAATTAAAATTTATTTCGGAATCAGTTAAGTTTCTCAGGGATGACGATGTCTGATCGACTCGACATTATTCTGCCGACAAGTATATTGTGAGTTAGATTAAATTAAGTTTGGTTAGCATAGGTTAGGTTAAGTTGCGTAGATTTGGTTAAGCTAATTTAGGTTGGGTTGGGTTAGTTGGGTTAGGTTGGGTTAGGTTAAGGTGTTAAAGTTTTTTAAGAGTGTCGATTAGAATGCTGTCGATTTGATGGGTGTTGGTTGGTTTGTATGGAGTTTTAGTATTTTGAATATATATATATATATATATATACTGTTATATATATATATATATATATATATACACAATCGTATAACATACATAAGCGCTGAATACAATATCCTGCCATTAACACGCACAATTTTTCCTGATGAAAATTTATGATGACATACTAATAAGAATCTATGATTACTGTACATTACTATTGTTTATTCATTGCTCGTATGTAATCTTGGATTAATCTAATGTAATCTAGGATTAATCTAATGTAATCTAGGATCTCTCATTTGTAATATTGATTTCTTTGTACGCTATTGGTATAATACGTTCAATAATGACCTTGCATTTGTTATATTGATAATGATAATTTAAGATTAATACATACTTTAACTATTACTAATATCTATTCATGATTTATTTATTTATTAATAAATAAATTCTTTTTAATAAGAGCCCAGTAAAGCCTAAAGTTTAAGGGACAAATTAAATAAAAATAAATAATTCAGCTTCACGGTTATGTCATTGTAAGACCAATGTTTATATTTTATTATTAATAAAGGTTATTCATTTCAATTCAATTCAAAATAAGGGATTCGAGCGTTGCACTAGATAGTTTGAATGAAATGCTGGTCATCAACCGGAGGGTTAACAAGAAAAATGACTCTGAACTTGAAAATAGTGAGTGTTCATGCATGATACATATATACACACACATATACATATATATATGTGTGTGTGTGATTAATTCGCGCATCTTGAATTGAAATGAAAAAATAAAAATGTTCTGCCCATTATTTTTTTTCCGTTTTTTCCCATCTTGTGAGAATCTTCACCACCGTCTGCCAATTTCCCACACATATTTAAAACAATCCAAATGATGAGGTTTAATTTGAATAAATTTCCTTCGACTGGCATCGGAATAGTTCCTCGGAATGAATTCAAATCAACGCTCGGAATAGGAGAAAAATGTTAATTGAAATATGGTTGCATATATTCAGAGCCATTTTTTTTTCTATTTTTTTGTTTTTATCTGATTTTGACAAAATAATTCAATGGAATTTATTTTAACTCGTTTGATTTTACGAAATTCATTTTGAATTTCATTTATGGATATTAAGTTCATATATACGTCGCTTTCACGTTTGTAAAAAATCCTTTCACGGACATTAATTTTGCTGCGTGAATATTTGGTATTTTATTTTCCAAAAGAGAGAGCAAAATTAAACAATCTTAAAATGTACGTAACTTTCTTTCTTTTTCTTTTTAATGGTTTCAAACTTCTGCTAACCTTTTCCTTGTTTTATTGTTCTTCAAAACTGTTGCAATCTCAGCCTTCATTAGAAACCCTGTTCCCCCTTTTTATGATGTAAATTTATTTGCTTCATCTTTTGTACTTCGAAACAATTCCCATTTTGCGAAGGTTTGTTGCAAAATCCTTTCCTCGGGGGAAGAATGTGGTTGTAAATTCATGCAACGAAATGGAACTTTCTTTAATTCAAAGTTATTATTAATTAAAACTATCTTATTTTGACTTTTAAAAACTATTTATTTCAGATACTTTGTTGTTAGTTTAGAAAACTTAATTCCGCACTTGAGACATTGATAAATTTCAAACTTTCTTTACCAACCAATATTTTAGATTTTTTTTTTTTTTTTTTTTCCATTTTACGCGTCGTGTAAAATGCATCAAAGTGTCTCCACTTCTTGATGCATAAATCAAAATATATAAACGTTATGCAAAATACCTATATTTTTTTTACACACACACACGTGGACGAGATACCGACTTTTATATATATATTCATGTATCTAAAAAACTAATTAATCAAACCTAACTTAACCTAACCTTAGTGCCTTCGAACCGAGAAGGACGTGATAAGTGTTTCGAGCGTATTTGAAGGGTCGAAAGGTGGTTTTTGTTAATTCATTATAAAGGGTACACGGTATAGTGGTCTATTCTAATCTAGTTCAACCTAACCTAACCTTAACAAACTAAATCTAACGTAAATTAACCTCATCAGAAATAACGTACCTTTTACGACAGTAAAAATGTCCCTAGATTTTATTTTCTACAAATGGTTAATGTTCCGAGGTACCAAAAAATGTTACTGCATAAATTTTTTTTTACCCCACTACACTTGTGAATTAACACACACACACACACACACACACACTCGACCTTACGTATACCCAGTTTCCTACGCGCGCGTGCATACAGAGAAAGAAAAACGGAGCGACAATCGTGAAATTATTTATTTCCTGTGTAAAAACGAAAGGCGACTATGGCTGTATTGATTGTAAGGGAATAAATTGAAAATAAAAAATGGAGAATTTTCCTTACACACAAAATATTTTCAAATATTTATACAAAATCTAAATAGGAATTCATCTAAAAATACGAGTAATTTAAACTAAAAACACTTCCAATTTACACTTAGCCTTTCATGTATACGAGTTACTCCACTTGTATATATATATATATATATATATATATAGGGATGAATTTCACAAAGTGTGTGTGTGTGTGTGTGATACACACAGAGAGAGAAAAAACTATAGTGTTTGTCATTTACCATTACTTATTCGGACTATAGTGGATTTAATTTTCCCAGAAGAGTTCTTTGTTCCATGCACCGTCTGTGTGTATCATAAAAAACCTCAGGGGACCATTCTCAGTTCAATCACACATATATGTGTGTATATATATATATATATATATATATTAGGGTGACACTTATTTTCGAAAGTTTGAATTTTTATCGGGACGGGCGCGTTTCTGGTTCCATTTTGTCAAAAAATATCGTGTGTAAAATATTTTGAAATAAAACAATATTTAGAACTGCCTCAATACGGTCAAAGTTTGTATATTTTCTCGAAAAGTAGAAATTTTAGATCATGATGTTCTATGCCTCTAGCAAATAAAATATCACTTCTAGTTTGTTCAAGCTACTAATCTTGACCTAAAACATATAACTGGACTTCATACTTTCAACTCTAGGTCCCCCTCAACTCGAGTATTAGCCCCTCAAGGGGGGGGGGGGTATCATGGGCGCCCATCTCCCTCTCATTGTTGCCTACTTTGCAGAGGTCACGGTGGACTTGCGGCCGGTTGGGAAGTCACAGCGGTGCTTCTCGACCACTTGTAAGAGGAACTGCCTTTGGTCTTCACTCTTGGTAAGGGCCAGGTTGAAAGACTGCATCAACGCCACCGCGCTCCGCGAAGTCATTGACAACTTGAAGGGCCTGGACTCGGCGGGATGCGGCGATGAAGGCTGGGTCCGTCCGCCACTCCTCCGGATCCTTGAGCAGGAAGGCGGTGCTGATGTCCAGAACCTTGAAGAACTCCTTTGATGTAGTCGTTGTGAACTTGGCCAATGTATTGTTGGCGATTGAGGCGGTGGACAGGTCCACATTGATACGCCGCGGGGGATCCTCCGATCCTTCCTCTTCTTCCATCGCTTTAATCATCTCCCGCTTTGTCGCCAAGTCGATACCCTCGTCGAAGATGGCCAGGGTGACGAGGCGATCGCTCAAGTACCATAGGTGCCTGGCGAAGACTGTCGCCGTCGCCTTGGCCACCGCTGAGTCCGGATAATAGACGAGGGCCTTGAGCAGCGCGAGGTCCGCGGCTGGGGCCGTTGCCGGGAGCGGCGCTTTGTACCAGGCCGTCACGTAGATGGACACGGCGAAGATGGTGAATCGCCGGATTCCAGCCGCTTCACCTGACGACATCTGAAAACTGTTCCCGGAACAGGAACAGTTTGATGGCATAGATGACTTTTGCCATCCAGCGCGCGCGATGGAAGGCGCCGGGACGAGCGAACCGGGCACCCCGCTTGTTCGGACCGCCCAGCACAATTACAGAGAGCTCCAGAAGTTCCCTGTAGTCATCACGTGGATGTTGACCGTCGAGGAGGCGGCTGAATTCGATCAGCAGGTCGTCGCGGGCGTCCTTCAGGTGCTGCGGCATGGTTCCATCCTCGAAGGGCTTCGCTTTGGTTTGATCGATGAAGTCCCACTGGGCGGCGAATCGTTTGAACAGGAGGATGTCAGGACCAGTAGAGGGACCGAGGCACGCCGTGAATGCCTTCTCGCACACCAGTTCGTGGATGTGGTGGCGGCAAGCCAAATGAAGCACTGTCTTCTCGAGTTTCTGCTCAATGATATAGCAAGCTCCTCCTGAGAGTCCTGTGTTTGAGGCGGTGGTGTCAAAAGAGAGGGCACAGATCCGTCCCTTGATGTCCCAATCCTCGAGGGCAGAGAGGACGGCTTCCGCCATGGCGCGGCCGGTGCCGTCGGGGAGGCTGGGCACAGCCAGAAGCTTGTCGACGTTCTCCCCAGACACCAGAACTGGAAGGCGATCTTCAGCAGGGCCTCCGTCAGCCGCTGGTACGATTTTCCCGTCCCAGTGAACGGTCAGCGGCACAGTAGGATGGAAGGCTGCCTTCATTTCCGCTGCTGCCATAGCACGGAACTTTGCTCGGTCGCGGCGGGAGGATTCGCGGTTCAAGACCAGCTCCTCAGGGTCGTGGCCCAAGCTCCTCGCAGCCGCCGACAGCAAAAAAACACCTTCTCGGTCGGTAAGTTTCGTCCGATCCATCGCTGCGGAGAGATCAGGGGTGATCATCTTTTTCGACGCGCGGAATCGCTTGGGTGGTAAAGGGGTCGTAGATGCTTCTGCATTCGACGTGGACGGGCCCGGAAGAGAGAG
>JAJOZX010006660.1:87500-145000 GCA_023014485.1 Bathynomus jamesi | reverse complement strand
CATGAAGTAATAAAGAATTTTTATCTTAGCGCTTTCGTCATTCTAATGTTTCCGTTCCCGCATTTCTGAGGGAGATAAGCGACAAAAATTCCCGTTGAAAGCGATAATATAACTAATTTAGATTGACTCTAGGAAGTAGTATGAGTCAAAGATAATTGCGTCGTATGAACCTGATAATACCTGTACAGTCGAAATTTATTTTGTGAAGGTGGTAGTCTAATAGAATAGTTAGTTACTTACTTTTGTTGAGTTTGAACGACGGTTCAGGATCGACCTGCGGTCGACCCCTATGCAGCATCCCGCCTCATTTGCGGGACTTGGTGAAGGAGGGAATTAAAATCTTTATTTCAAGGGTTTTAAGACGACATAATGTTCAATGTCAGAAGAATATTTTTAAAACTGCGTCTTTACCCTTTCTTTTTAATTCTTTATTAATTTTATATAAAACAAAAAAATAAAGTAGCCTGGTTTGCGATACATATATACACACACTATGTTTATACTGATTGGCCTCTATCCCTACGTTATCTCCCCTAATGCAGGGAAAAAGACTCTTAAGCGTGTTGAGGACTCGCGTGTCCACATTTGCATTCAAGATAGTGATGGCCGCTTCCAGCTATGTTGTAATAACTTTAAAATTATTTTAAGTCACTTATTTGATCTCACGTTTTCTCGTTACCAATCGACCTTTTCCTGGATATTTATTGCACTCTTATCGTCATTATTTGTAAAAATAAGAGAGCAAGAAGAGTGTGGTGGAATGTCATGTATGACAAAAGAAGAAGCTTTAAGATTTAAAATAAGGAATAGCCGATTATTATGGCATTTATGGGCTTAATATTTAAGATGGCATGAATATTTTAATTTAGACGTATGTATCTATTGGGATACCCTGTACTTTCAACACACACACACACACACACACACACACACACACACACACACACACACAGAACCCCCACTAAAATTCTTTACCAGCTAAATTTTATTACGAGTAAATTGCCGACGAAGTAGGGAATTGTGCTACACAGATGCTGCGCAACAAATACCATACGAAAATTATTAACAGTCAAAAGCAATTTCGTGCCGGGATTCTAGGAAGAGAAATCAGATTATGTTTGCGAGAAGGACATTTCTGTAACGAGTAAAATGGTTCCAGTTTCATCCCGAAATCGAGCCAAGAATACGTCCCCCTTGATTGATGTTTAACCTCGTTAGAGGTGCATTGCATATACCCTTTATCCGCGGAGGAGTTTGGAAGTAGAGAAGAAGATTGCTTCTGATTAACTTCTGTCTCGTTCGAAGGGTAGAAGCGAGGTTTGATTTTTCTCTGAAGGAGACTCGTACAATCCTTAAACTCTTCAGAAATTTGATAAAAATAGAATTGCATATATTAACCCTCATTAAGAACCATGGGGTCCATTTGGTTAACCCCAGTGTTTTATAAATAGTTCCTGCTAATTGACCAGGTAATGTGGCGACCTCCACTTTCATGTAATCCTACATGATACTTTTTCGTGATATATCAAAATTTCATTGCTTTTACTCTATTCCTTCAGGAGAGGTGTCATTTTATCCATTTGGGATCAATTGACCCCATGGTTCCTCGTGTCATTTGATGTATGTTTAATTTTTATGCAATTATTTTCATAAATTTCACTTTACTTCAAGGATTTATTTCAATCAACCCACCATAGTCATAGATTAATTTCATAAATTTTGATAAAAGCGTCATGGAAGACAATACCTGATCGTGAAATTATAAAAATGTTAGTCACTATTGCTACCAGAGTCACTATTGCTACCAGAGTCACTATTGCTACCAGAGTCACTATTGCTACCAGAGTCACTATTGCTACCAGATCACTATTGCTACCAGAGTCACTATTGCTACCAGAGTCACTATTGCTACCAGAGTCACTATTGCTACCAGAGTTACTACCATTAGGATGATTTTTTCTTTTATTTTTGTATCATCAGTCAAAACAGAGACGATATTATTGGTTGAAAGTTCTTGAATATCAAATACACTGCTTTATTCGTGTGATTGTTTCATTACAGACCTTTTTATTGCATCATTTTGTTAGATTTTAGGCCTGGGATCATATAGACCCCATGATTCCAACAAGTAAGTAAATTGAATGTTCTAAACGAGGGTTAAAATGCTATTGACTTAAAGGTTTGCTCGACTTAAGTTCAAATCAACTCTAAATTCGCTCTGAAAACAAGGTATATTTAAACATACAAAAGTAATGTTTACAAAGATATGTTTAATTAATAAATTATAAACAAAATTAATAAATTATATAATTATTTCAAAGGAATTAACATCAGTAAAATTTTTCCATAAATCATATAATAAAGAAATATGAGTACATACGAGTACACGAGTAAAATAAATTTACGTTTTCGCTATAATCATATGATATACTCGTATATCAGCTGCGAAATTCGTATAAAAGATTGGTTTTATACAAATTAAATAATTTTATATTAAAAAAATATTTTCGTATACAATATATTAAATATACAAACGTATATATATATACACATACACGAGGTTTGTTCAAAACGTATCCGGACTGATGCGATTATAGACAGAATATGGTACTTACAGGGTTTGGAGCTTAATCTCCCTCAAAGTACGCTCCTTCTGAAGCCCACGATCCTGCCACTGTTGAAAACACTTTTGGAAAGCACTTTTCGGAATGGCCAAAGCTGCTCCGTCGAATTTCTTTTAATGGTCTCGACATCATCGAATCGGTGTCCTTTCAGGGTTTGTTTGAACTTCAGAAAAAAACAAAAGTTGCATGGAGCCAAATCCAGCCAATATGGAGGCTGCTGTCCTTGTGGGTGGGGGACAGAGTTTTTGGCCAAAAATTGTTGGACAAATTGCGACGAATGAGATGGCGCGTTATCGTGATGAAGCATCCAGTCTCCGGACTCCCACTTCTGCGGCCGTTTCCTCCGAACTGCTTTACGTAGACGTCTCAAAATTTCAATGTAAAATTCCATGTTGATAGTTTGTCCCTGTGGAGCCTATTCATGGTGCATAACACCTTCACGGTAAAAAAAAAAAACGAGGAACTCTCCGACATCGTAAGAAATCACACAAAACAAAACACGTTTGACTTTGTCGGCTCACCACAGTGCACTGACGCTACACAATGAACTGCAACCCCTTAGTCAACTTGTTTCGACATACAGAGATATGTTTAGCACTCACAATCCAAGCGTGGACTTGTTCTATAAATAAACAATCTGTCCGGGTACTTTTTGAACAGAACTCACCGTGTGTGTGTGTATATATATATATAATATATATATATATATATATATACACTGTGTATATATATGTAAACTAATTAAAAAAATATACTGTACAACCTAATCTTGTATACAAGTGATTCTATTAAACAGATCTAGGTAATAGTCCCATAAATCGAAAGGACAAGTTTTCTTTCAATTACAATAGAGTTCCTACAAAATAACGGTAAAGAAAACGGTATATGGGACTTGGAACTTTGCTTTTTTATTTGGAAAGTTCTGACCGAAAATACTTCAACTTTGGAAAAACTATTAGAAATCGCTTATGGATCAGTGCAATGATATCTGATGTGCCTTTTTCCTATCTAGATTTTAAGAAGAATCTCCATGAAAAGTTTTTCTTTGAAAACATTACACTTAACTCCCCCTTACCGAAAAACAAAATATAGTACGTGAGTTCAGCTAAATAAATGTATAGGCGGCTAAGTCGTGGCCATGTTACAACACTGCTAAGCGATATAATCGATCTGGGTTGTAGTCCAGATGATGTAGCGACCCGTAGTTCGATCCCGCGTAAAGCAGTCGGTCCCCTCCGTCACATGATTTTTGCTGTTACGGAAGAGGTTAACCAAACCCAAAACATTATCATAAACGTATAGGTGCAACCCATATACTCGTGTATATACAGGTGTCTGGGCTTAATTGCAATAAAATACATTTATAATGTTTTATTTTATTGCCATTTAATCCAGGACACCCTTTGTGTGTATATATATATATATATATATATTATATATATATATATATATATATAATAGCAAATACCTTCAGGATACGAGGCCCAAATTTTTTGAATGTCCTGCCAAAAGAAGTGAGGAACCTCCAGCAAGCCGACCTGAATAATTTCAAGAACCACCTGGACAGGTTCCTGTGCAAAGTCCTTGACCAGCCATGCGTGGCTGGCTATGAGGGCAGGAGGAGATCGGAAAGTAATTCCCTCTTTCACCAAATCCCGTAAATGACGCGGAATACTGCAGATGGGTCGACCGCAGGTCGATCCTGAACCGTCGTTCAAACCCTCATAAAGTTAAGTAAGTATGGAAAATTTATCTCCCACCAAGATTTGAACCCAGGCCTTCTGACTCGGCGACATGGGCGTTGACCATTTGGCTACGACAGGATAAAAGGTAACAACAACAGTCGAACACATTTATTCTGTCACAAACTAATGATCAACGCAGTTAGAAGACCCCGTTTCGAATCCTTGTGGAAGATAAATTTTGCACATGCAAAAATGCAAAATGCGCGCACATATATATATATTATATATATATATATATATATATATATATATATATATATATATATATATATATAATGGTTAATAATAGTACATTTCCTTTAGATTTTGGCAATATGAAGATAATATTATTCATGGTTTTGAATCCGTTGATATATTTGAGGTTTAGCTCCACGGTTAGTATATTACCTTCTACAATCTCTTCCGTAGTTTAATTCATTACTACTTCATATTTGAAGTGATCTTCCTCCTTCGCTGAATGGAATATGCAATAAGGTGAAACTGGAAATGCAAAGCCTCTTTCGTTTTAAATACTTACCAAAGGAGCCTCAGGAATATAAATCAAGTCACCTCGTGGCCATAATCCCCTTCTCATCTTTAGTGGAAATAAAGAAAGTTTTAATATTGACTAATTCTAAAATGCGATCGAGACGCTGCTGTGTTTCGTTTGTCTTTTGTTTCGTGGTGGTGGTGGTGCTGCTGTTGTTGTTGCTGCTGCTGCTGTTGTGGCTTTCGACGGGCGGGTCGATCGATATCTTTCGTGTCGTATTTAGGGTATTTATAAAGGCATCACGAGTGTTTTTATAATAAAGTTTGGAACAACCCTCTTCTTCGCTTTTAACGACCACTGCATGAAAACGGGTAAAAAAATAGGATCTTCATCGACATTATTTTGCTTATGTATTGCAAATTACGTCTCCCTTCCATTCATTACGAACTCGTCGTGGATGAAAAGTCGCTATCCGCGGATCTCAAAAACCGGATTAGCGTCGATTGGTTCTTGATCCCTGGATGTCTCTCGCGCGGATCAGCGAGCCTCGTTAAAGGGTCGGAAAGCGCATAAAAGGACCGAGAACGCTTCTCCCAAAAGAACTCAAAAGGGGCGTGAAGAAATGGTTAGAGAACGAACGGAGAACCCCCTTTTTCAAAACTTTTGGTCTCGGTAAATCTGTAAAAAAAAAAAAAAAAGAAATTCCTTAAGAACAATAACGACCATTATTATCTACTTTAATAGCAAACCCGTCGCTATGAATTTACATATTTTTTACATCATACTTAAAATGCGAACATTTGAACAGGAAAATCTGATAACTTTTTATGTTTAATAATGTTGAGGGCAATGCGGTAAAGTGATTCTATTTTGTTGAATTATGACGTAACTTCCAGATTTAATCTTCCCTTAAAGATTTTCCTTTCTTTTACGACTTTTGCAGCGATCCTTAATTGAAATTTCCCTCTTTCAGATGCTTCGAATTTGGTTTTTCTATCTCATAATTACGGTTTGCATATGCCCTTAATTTTACACGCAGTTACCAAAAAATATATCTATAATATATCTACGCATTATTGTCTGAGATTTTTTTCCTAATATACATATTTTCACGTAACTATATCGTGCGCATTATATAATTACAATATAACAATGTTATTTTTGTAAATCTCGTATACTAAATTAACTTTACGTTAATAAGAGTAAATGCTCTTATGCAAACGTCTGAGTTTTAAGTTGGAATTCATTTTCTCATCAACCAAGTGTGCTACATCTCGATGTAATCAAGCCAGTCCCACTCAAGATGCGAAACAAGTGGTACTGTAATATAAAAGTCATAAAACCACTTAAGACGCAGAGACACGTCAAGAGGAAACATTTAAGCATTCAGAGAGAAAGGTTTAACGCTTATTTTTGTGCCAAACATCATTAAAACTTCAGTATTCCTTCCGATTAAACGAAGCGCTCGAAAGAGACTCTTTAGAACATTCTTAACACAAATTCTTTCCATTGTGAACTTTGATGTTCGTTGCTTAAAAAAGCTTTCTTGTTTCATTATAACTCAAGCGAGAAAAGCGTAGAACGAAGGATAAGAAGTCTGGGATGGAAATGTATATATAAACGTTATGCGGAGAGACAATTGAATTTGATTCTGTAATGAAATTGTTGGTCTATTTCCCGTAGAGTTTATTTACGTGAAATGAACCTCATATGGAAACTGTTTCCTCACAATGGAAAATTAGTCATAAAAAAAGTCACCCTGAAACAGAACATTTATTAAAAAGAGTCAAAAATAGAGACAATCGAAATAACTCTACAGAAGTCATCATACTTAATCATACTTAAATATTAAAGTTAAAACCTAATTACCACATAATTTGCAATTCTTTAGACAACTTCAACGAGTATAGTTCGAATTCATGGTAAAGACCTAAAGAAAAAAATTTGACTAAGGTACTTTTTGTTTTATCACTCTTAACGATGTTGTTTTATGGGAATTTTTATTGTGAGCAAGACATTTTTTTTTGTAAGTGAGATCACACTTCACCCTTCAGCCCCTAACGGCAATTTACTGATTTTGTTCTGGTTAACTCCAGAAGATTTTTATTTCGTTTCAGAAAAGACCCGTGAGTATTAATGGGTTTATAGAAAGGGTACTTCAAATAATATAAAACGGAGTAATATATATATATATATATATATATATATATATATATATATATATATATATATATATATATATATATATGATGAATAAAACCACGAAGGAAAGGAAACACAAAATGGTGCTGAGGATGTCATTAGACGAAAGCGCTTGAGCACCATTTTGTGTTTCCTTTCCTTCGTGGTTTTATTCATCATAAATATTTTTCACGTGTTACCTTCGTGAAATAATTTTCATATATATATATATATATATATATATATGTGTGTGTGTGTGTGTGTGTGTTTATTATTATTGTTTCAGTACGTGTCTTATTTTTTATCTCTTTAATCATAATTTTTAGCTTGTTTTTAAATGTACTATCAGGGCCGTATCCAAAACATGAGAAGGGGGTGGGAGTTAGTGTTGGACAAAATGCGCACGGTAAAACTGCCCGCCATGTTAGGTGGATTCGAGGGCATGTTCCCCCGAAATTTAATATTATTGTCCTAAAGAGTTGTTTTTAATTATTGGTTTAAATATTTGCCAAAAGAGTTATTTATAACTAGTACAGTTCCCGCCGCTTCGCTGACGGTTAGACAGGCTAAACTACAAAAAAGAACCCAGCCGTGAAAATTTTGAGCTTCACATTCTGTCAACATTTCTGAATCTGGTATCTCCCAAAACCTCCTCACCCCCATTCATACAACTTGGGGCTAACCCCCTCCCACATTACCCCCACCCCTCCCCATTACCCCACCCATCCCCCATTACCCCCACCCCCATCCTTCCCCCATTGCTAACTACAGAAAAAACAGTCATGAAAATCTTGAGCTTCACATTGCCGCCCGTAATACAATTTCTGATTTTTTTACACATTTCTGAATTTTTTTCTCACAATTTTTTCTCACAATTTCTGAAAGTGTGACGGACAGACGGACAGACAGACGGACAGCTCTCTTATTATAGTATAGTTTATTAGTCCAATATTTATTCACTCCCGCCCAACATACTGTTTTGCTACCCCGTAAATGATTATCACAACAATGTGAAGCAGCAGAGATGAGTAGGTCTGCTGGTGAAGGTGATCTGAGGAGCTATATACATCATACATCAAAAGATTTAGCAGATTTATTATACTACAGCAATAAAGGTAGGTAGCTGTCAGGTTTACATGTTGTCTTGTATACTTGTCTTCTTTCACTGAAACACGAGTACAATAAGTCGGCTAGATATAGTTACTGGTCTAGCCTAATGCTATATAGGGTGTCCATAAATGATTACCCTGATTAAAGCATGCTATAACTTTTAAATAAACACTCGTATTCAAACATAGTTTTAATCATAAGTAGATAAACATACAAAGTTTTGATACATAGTTAATGAACTTAATGAGCTTCCACATGTGCACCCCTAGTGGCACATAAAATGTCTAAACGGTATTCACACTCACGCCACACATTTTCCAACATTTGTGGGTTAACTGTTGCAATTGCATCCGTAATGTGTTCTCGCAATGTCCTGATATCTGGAACAACTGTTGCATAAACCAAATCTTTAACATGACCCCAGAGAAGAAATCCAGCGGGTAATGTCTGGTGATCTTGGGGGCCATGGGATTGGCCCGTCCCTCCCAATCCATCGATTTGGAAATGTTGCGTCGAGAGTTTCACGAACAACATGCGCCCATGAGGGGTGCTCCATCTTGTTGGAAGATGACAGTTGGCTGCCTGTCCTGCAGCTGGGGGATGCGTAATTGGTGAGCATATTCCATATCCAGGTACACAGTTGCGGAAACAGTGTTCTCAGCGAAGAAGAAAGGACCAATTATCTGGTCATGCATTAGTCCACACCAGACATTGATCTTCGGACTGCCCCGAATATGCTCCCTTACGGCACGTGGGTTTTCCGATCCCCAAATACGCACATTGTGTCTGTTGACTCTACCACTAAGATGAAACGTAGCCTCGTCTGAAAGCAGACACGTAACAAGAAGTCATTATCCTCGTCAATGCTGTTCAAAATGTCAATAGCGAATTGTTCACGTTTTGGACGGTCATCAGGCTTCAGTTCTTGAACAATTTGTACCTTGTAGGCGTGTAACTTCAAACGTTTTGTAACACCTTGTGCACCGTAGACTTCGGTATCTTTAGTTTGCATGAAGCTTGTCTCACCGATTTCATTGGTGACCGTGTGAGAGCAGTTTGAATGTTTTCCACCGTCCCATCGGAAACTGATGGTCTACCACTGCTCTTTCCCTTTTCCATGTTTCCAGTTTCCAAGAATTTTTTTCATCCACGACTTAATTAACTTCACATCAGGTGGATTCTTTCCATACTTTGTTCTGAACCTTCGCTGAACACTGACAGGAGATTTTGTTTCTGCAAGCCACACAACACATTGTGCCTTCTCTGTCACAGACGCCATCTTAACTGAACAGCTACTATAGCTCCTAGCGGCGAATGCGGTAGACGAAACACATCAGCACAGAAACTCTATGCGTGTACGAGATCACCTGTAAAAAGAAAACGGATGTAAGATTCGTCATTAAAACATGAGAGCATACTGTTTTCAGGGTAAACATTTATGGACACCCTGTACATCACAGACACCTTACCCCATACTGCCATGTATCCAGAGGCGGACTAAGACACCTCGGGGCCCCGGAGCAATGAAGAATATGGGGGCCCTTTTCTATAGTTTTTTATTAACAATACATGTACAGTACATGGTACATTTACACGAATTATATGTACGGTACTCAGGCTAATTGGGAAACGAACTTAAAAGAACCTTAACACAGTGTATTTTGCAGTTTGCCAAAACCAAACAGTATTAAACAAACTTTACTTTAGGGCCTTTAAAACATAAAATAAAACAGGGAATTTGTCAGTTTGTGTACTCTGTCATACATATTTAATCAAAGAAGTTTGCGAAATCTCGAATTACATCATCGAAACTCAGTTGATTGCGGGGGGGGGCCTCAAGCATGGGAGCCTGAGGATTCAGCCTCAATAGCCTCAGTGATAATCCGCCACTACATGTATCCCAACATTAAAATGCTGCTCCGCATCCTTTGCAGCCTACCAGTCACCAGCTACATTGCAGAACGAGCATCAATGGACTGAAGCGCCTGATATGAAGACTTAGCTTCGCTACAGCGTAGCCACGGAACGACTGACTGGGTTGGCTCTAATGCGCATCCACCGTGACATCACCATTGATGTGGAAGCCATTATCACCATGTTTGCAAGACGCCACCCAAGACGAATGACCATGGTCAACGTGTTGGATAGCTGACTCCTGACTACTACTCATTCTGTATTAAGCTCAGGACAGGAGGAGCCTTTTCTGTCACTATAATACTGATATGACATTACATGACCATGAAGTGTAAAGTCAGATGCAATAAACATGTCACTTTATGATGCTGAGGCTATTGTACCGTTTTAATGACATAATCAAAGGCCCCTAACCTGATCACATGGTTCACAGTTTAGAAATCAGATGCGCCTCGGTGGTGTAGTGGTTAGCGTCGCTGTCCACGAATCCATCGGCCCAGGGATCGAGACCTAGTGACGGCAGCCGGCGCGCAGCAAAACTTAGCTGTTCATCCTTCCACACAATAAAGAAAGTGGTTGGTAGATGAATGGGTACCCTGGGTGGCCTGGACGCTGGGCTGGTGGTGGGGCGTGGTTCGGATTCCACGCTAAACTGTAGGTCTAAGGTGGGGTGAAAAGCTTGACCTTCGTCAGAATGAACAATTCGGGCAGAAGCAAACCAAAGGTTATATATATATATATATTTTGGCTGAAAAAGGTTATAATCTATATATAATTTTTTTCTGGTACAACCAGGGAAGGGTTTAGACACCCAATGCCCCCCTTCCCCTGGATACGGCCCTGATTGTTTGATTTATCTTATCGCTTATCACCTTCAAGAATATTGTACTATTTTATGGGATTTATATCCTGCTAATAAAGCTTATCATTATCAATATATATATATATATATGTTAAAGAGATTGAAAAAAATCACGATGTATTTTACATATAGAAAAAATGTGATATAAATTAAAAAATTTCCAGCCGTGAAATATCTAATCTCCATGAACAAAAATTCAAAATTTATGAATTATAAACATGGGCACATAATTTATCAAGCGAAATTACATCGTGGAAAATATAAAATTTATATAATTTAAAATATATGTTCACTATGTAATTATTAAAAAAAAAAAAAAAAAAGGCAAAACTTAAGTCATCATTTTTGGGACTCTTTCTTTATATACCAGAAGAGAGAATATTTATTAATGAGGAACTACCGGGTGAACGAAAGGTTCCTGCGCACCTTCCACTTCCAACACAGTGCAGGTACAGGTTCACTACACTTCTTGCGGGTGCGCAGGCGACTTTTCGCTCACCCTGTATATTTCACTGAATAAACTTTTGCTTTAACGTTATCCTTTCAAGGGTCATTTGAATATTAGGGCATGTCGACATCAAATATACTTTCAAAGGTTAAAAAATCGGCGTGTGTGTATATATATATATTATTTTATATTTTCCTCCTCTTAAACGTATGTGTATGTATGCATGTATGTGTGAACAGTGGCGGTCATAAGTTTACGTACAGGAAAATATTTCGGTTATATTGGTCCTTATCTTTTGTTCCATGCATAGGATAATTATGAAAAGTTTACATATAATGTAAAACATTAAAAGAATTTGATGAAAAAAAAAAAAAATTAAAATGCAAATGTTTTCTTACATTTATTTGCAAAAATATTTAATACTTTGTGTGTCCACCTCAGGACTGAAGAATTTAAAACTTTTATCAATAGTTGGCTGTTTATTGATTACGGACTGTTGGCAATTCTGAAATTCTAGAATTTTCTCTGTGAATCTTCATGGAAGACGGTTGACTGTAGAAGCCATTAGTAAGCAATGGATCGTCGTGTAAAGAGCTGTCTATGGATCTTAAGAGATCTGTTATTGCTGCACACGAGTCTGGAAAGAGTTAAGGGAAGATAAGAGAAGAACTTCGAATTCCATTTACGAAGGTTGTTGTTGTCATAAAGAAATGGAAAGGTTGTGGAACAATCAAAACTGTATCAAGGTGTTGGACGACCTTATAAAGTTTAGAACGTACATCTAGACGATCTGAAAGAATGGCTACTGCGAATTCACGAGTGACTAGATGATATTTGGCAAACCTTAAAACTGTCTAAGATCGATGTCCATCCCTTTAATGTACGTTGTACATTGAAAAAGAATGGTTTCCATGGAAAGATTGCGCGGAGAAAACTTTTGCTACGAAAAGCGCACAAAGAAGCTCGTTTAAAGTACGCCAAAGATCATCAAAATGATGAATTTGCATTCTGGAAGAAAGTTCTCTGGAAAAGGCCAAAATTGAATTAGGATCTTTTCCAAATGGACGACCCCACGGGATTTAGCTGAAAATTTGCATACTAATAAATTTTTATATTCTAATAACGAAAATTACATTATTTTTCTGGAGAAATATGCGCAACATACGAAAAAAATTGCATTTATATGCGCACTAGTTTGCATGGCGCATGACCGTTATCTAGTTTACACCGCTCATGACACCCGGATACGAGGTTGCTGTGTGGCCCCCGGTTAATTGAGTGCCGGTTAGGTCAATTAAATGGCCGGTTAGGTCAACTGTACGCCCTTGACGATTGGTTAGGTTAAGTAGTGATATTTTCGTTAAAACTAATATCATGACTTAACCTAACCAATCGTCAAGGGCGTACAGTTGACCTAACCGGGCATTCATTTGACCGGGGGAAACTCGCAAGAAGATAGATCAAAGCACTGCATTATCATATGCTCACACTACAACAATAATATTCAGACTAAACTAGGTCTAAGCAGGCAACAAATAAACATTAATAACAACAAAAATTACTGTTTGTGCGAGTTCGTATGGAGAAAAGGTACGTATGCAAATGAAGATTTATTTATTAAAATATTATTAAATATTGCAAATTTTAATAAATAAAGGATATTATCTACGTCTTACTTTGTAAAACTCACTACATAACACTACATAATTTAGATAATGGTCATACGCCATGCAAACTAGTGCGCATATGAATGCAATTTTTTTCGTATGTTACGCATATTTCTCCAGGAAAATAATGTCATTTTCGTTATTAAAATATAAAAATTTATTAATATATAAATTTTCAGCTAAATCCCGTGAGGTCGTCCATTTGGAAAAGATCCTTGAATTATTCGGGAACAACGAGCAAATGTGTTTGGCAAAAATCAAATATTGCATTCGAAGAAAAAAATTCCTTCCTACGGTTAAACGTGGTGGTGGTGGTGGTGGTGGTTGGTGGTTGTTTGCTTCTTTGGGGATGCTTCAACGCTTCTGGTCCAGGAAAGTTTGTCATCATCAGTAAACTCTTGAATTCGGAGAAGTATCAGGAAATTTAGAAGAAAATGTATTACCTTCAGTTCGGGAGTTGCGAATGGGTTGCAGTTGGGTGCTGCAACAAGATAATGATCCAAAACAAACGTAAGAGCACCATGAAATGGTTTTAACAAAATAATTTCAAGCTTCTCGAGTGGGCCAGTCAAAGTCCAGATCTCAATTTTATCGAGAATTTATGGTTTGATTTGAAAAATGCTGTCCGCAAGAGAAATCCTTCGAATCTGAATGAATTGCAACAATTGTCTTTAGAAGAATGGGCTAAAATTTTTACTGAGAAGTATCGAAACCTTATAGAAAAATGCCCAAAACGAATCATTGGAATCATTCAAGCAAAGGGTGAACATTCAAAGTAAAAATAATCATATAAGTAAATGTACAAAAACTTTTGCATTTTAACTAGTGATGTACCGATTCCAAAATTTAGCCGATGCCGATTCTATGAAAAGCTGCCGATACCAATGCTGATTATTTGCCTATATTTTAAAAAATCAATTCCCTTCATTAATTTTACTAATCTAATGTGGAAATTTTCAATTTTCATATTTTTACATTTAAAATTTGTTTAAATGTTTTTCTTAGCTCACTCCACAATGAATAGTTCTAGAATTTGTTCCTCATATACAGTAGCTAAAATGATGTTAAATAGTTTTATTACTCAGTAAAATGCTAAAATAATTTTATTTTAGTTTAATAAATTGAATACCAATATTTAAAGTAATTGTTTTTCCTTATGTTGAAAGTATTTTCTTTCTTCAACAATGAAAACAACCAAAAAAAATTTCATTAAAATTTAAAGTCCTTGCTTGCCAATTTGAATAAAAAAATGAATGTACAATTTGGGTTTATAAAATTATTAAAATATTTAAAATAAAGTCAACATAATAAGATGGTTCAATACCGGGTGTGTGTGTGTGTGTGTAAAGTAACGCGAGTGAAGAGGCAAATCCAATTTGAGTTATATTAACGCGAGTGAACATGGACGAGTAATATTTTTTACATGTACTTTATAACAACTGTATATTCGATAGTAAAGTTCATAAGAGGTGTTGAACATGTTTTTTACACGTTAAAAAAAAAGTTGAAACCAGTTTAAAGCAGTTCAAATCGTATTTCTCTCTTCACTTGCATTATTTTATACACACCCTGTATATAAATTATAAACTACAAGTTAATATAGCATTAGTAATAATATAGAGTAGGAGATTATAACAGTTTATACTATTTAGAGATTAGCTAGTTGGAGAAAATGTAAATTTATGAGCAACTTAACTTATTAAGCTTTGCCTTTTTCATGAATATAAAATATCTTTATATAATTATACTTTGAAATGAGTATAAATTATCATAAATAGTGCTTTTTTGGGATCACCTGAAGATCAGGGCCCCCAGCCTTCTTTAGTTATCTTTATAAGGCTAACTAACAAAATATCACGACCTAACGTAACCAGTCAAGGGCGTAACAGTTGACCTAACGATTGGTTAGGTTAGGTCGTGATATTTTCGTTAGTTAGCCTTATAAGGCTAACGAAAGAAAGAAGGCTGGGGACCCTGATCTTCAGGTAATCCCTTTTTTGTATATTCACTTTTCTATAAATATAGATTTTGTTTTAGAATTTTAACATTTCTAATAATTGGAAGAGAATCGGCTAAATTTGACCGATGCCGATGCCTCAAAACTGGCCGATGCTGATTAATCAGTACACCACTAATTTTAACTTTATTTTCCTCAAATTCTTCAATGTTTTACATATGTTGGAGCGGAACTAAATTTTTGTTAAAATTTTGCAAAATATAAGGATGAATATAACCAAAATATTTCTCTGTACGAATACTTATGAGCGCCACTGTATGTGCATGTATATGTATATGATTCAAATATATGAATAAATAAATATATATTCAGTGAATTTGAATGATACAAGATATATGGTATAGCTTTTCTGCCTTTTCTTTATAAACAGACTTTTGTATGTATATATATGCATTTATTATTGCAACTGAGGTATGTGCAGCCATGCAGATACAAAACTCTCTTGGTTTACAGAAAAGCGGAGAAAGAGAGATAGTCTCGTGTCTCACGCATACCAATGCAAATTTTATCTATATATATATATATATATATATATCGGATAAATTTTTTTAATAAAACGACAAATACAATTAAAATCATGTGAACAAAAATGTTTTGAAAACAAAGGTTCAGTTCAGTTAGTTCCAAGTGACAAATCCTTTCTGTTTGTTCAAAATTCAAATAAAGTTTATTGATTAACAGCTCGCTTCGAAGAACTGAAGGGCGACGTACGGAATGTGAGGGAATAATGCTAGAGGATTGGTCTATGCGCTAATTCTTTTGACTACGACGTGTATATCCAGAAGTGATAGGCAATATAGATGAAACGCCAATCTTATTGCGTAAGTGTATATATGTGGTAGATTTGTTGCTCAAGATATCTTGAGAGGTGCGTGTCATGGAAGAGTTCTCAAGGGAAGATATATGGAGGGTTATATGGTAACTATATATAGTGTTCAGTGATTCATGTTTTGGATGGAGTTTTGTTGCGAAATAAACGTGTGACGAATAAGTGGATTTTGAATAATAAAAGCATTTCAAAGAATAAAAGAGTAAATTAATATGAAATATTAAGTGAGGTGACCCTGTGGAACTTACGGTAGGGTTGGTAGAGCTTAGGGTTGCCAACTCTCGGGCATTCGACCGGAATCTCTGGTTTTATTTTAAAAGTAAACCCAAAGAAGACCTTCCCCTCCCTCTCTCTATCTCAATTTATGTAAAAAATAAAATTAGAAAATTTAATTTTTAATTCTATTTCATTTAGTAAAGTTACTCACTCGGAAAACAAAATTACGGTTGATAAACGCCTGCAAATAATCAAATGACGCCGCTTAATTGCTACTGGTTAAGTCAACTCTTTGATCCAGTCATGGGCGAATAACAAAAGCTAATGTCGCGTCCTAAATGTCCAATTTTTTTTAAAATTTAAAAGTTGGCAACCCTTGTTGAGCTACGTGTATAGTGAGAATGTGATGGAGAAATAAAGTATTGCGTAGAAAAATGATGCGGTAAGAGAGAATATTAAGAAGAAAGAAATGTGTAGAAATTGTAGTTCAGCAGCTGCAGCAAAGATTTACAAATGGGAAAGGAGATTCATAACAGTAAAAAGCAATAATTATAACAAGATAAAGAGCGAATCTGAAGGTAAGGTGAAAAGTGGCCGTGTGAAGTAAAGAAAGTTTTTGGAGAGAGGAAAGTGTAAAGGTGTGTGTTGGATGTGTGAGGAAAAGTATTAGGAAGTTTTATAAATGTGTTAGAAAATTAGACCTAGAGTACGTCATGACAAATGTTGTAACATCGCTTCCGTCAATTAGCGAATTTAAGCGACAGTGGATCTGGAGAGTAGTTAGATGGGAGACTCTCCTCTGCGTCCGGATTATGTAGCGACCCGTGGTTTGGATCCTACGTAAAGCTGTAGCCCCCCCCCCTCCGTCATATGACCTTAGATGCTGCGAAGGAAGTAAAACCACCACATCATACAACAACAAATTAGACTTACACGAGTCTCTTTCTTGCTTTAAAAAATATTGTAAAGTGTCAGCTTTTAAAAACATTTGATAATGACTGTATCTATTCATAAAAAGATGATCAATAGCGAAGACATAAATGTTAAAAACTGAAGGACCGAGTGATTTTTTTATTTTTATAAAGAAAGCATAAATAGAATTATTACAGAGGCATAATTCTGATATAAGTATTTCGTAAATTTCTGAAATATTAAAAAAGAATTCAACAAATGAAGGCATAACTTGGTATAAATAAAGTGAAATCAGATCAGGACTATAGAGAGAGAGAGAGAGAGAGAGAGAGAGAGAGAGAGAGAGAGAGAGAGAGAGAGAGAGACGTGGTTAAATACGGAAAGGCACATTAATGAAAGGGGTATTACGGAGGGTCTTCGGGAGGTGAGGGATCAGGGTTAATGAAAGTTTATTAAAACTTTAAAAATGTTCAAAATTTACCAGCTATAGTCATGGTCCCCTATACGGTACAGCTAGAGAGTAAAAGCATTTGAAATAAAGATTCTAGCAAACAAAATCGTTAATCTTCATTAGTGTGTAAAGGAAATTACATTGTAAAGAATGAGGTAGGAAAGAGTATAGTGTCATTAAACGCGTGATCATAGGACAGCGTAAAAGGAAGAAGCTTCGAAATGTAATGGAGAAGTGTAGCATAGGTAGAAATGTAGAATAGGTAGAAAACGGGCATGTAGTAGAAAACGCATTGATAGAAGTTCCAAAGACAGTATGAAAATCTATACAAGAAGTCATATGAATGCGTCCTAATGTTAAAATCTTTCCCCGTTGTGTAAAATCTCGGTTCCTGAGGTAAAATAGGTATACATCCATTGAGAATGTGTGCAATGCCCATATTACATACTTCCTTTTCAATAAATAGTCAAGCACTTTTCTACACCAAACGGAATACGAGTATTGCATTTTGTCAACGATGAAAATGATTTAAAACCGAGAAGTGAATTTTCATTGTTGGTTTTAAAGAAATTGTGTAGAAATAAAAAAAAAAAACGAATCTTTACTTTTATGTTCTTGATTCAACAAAACTTTTTTAATAAAATGTTTATGGCTTTTTTATCATTATTAACTCCCGAAAAGTTATTAATGAAAACACGCAAAGAAGATATGGAAAATAAAAAAAAAAACCTGTACATTTATATTTATATTTTTAGTATATGTATATTATTTTATTATATGTTATAAAATTAAATACTATATGAGAAAGTTAAAAAAATATTTGGTACGCATTGCATGTTGGGAATAAGGCTGTTGTAAAGCTAGAATAGATGACCTTTCATCGTAATGACACGCTTCAAAAGGGAAATACAGTACAGATCTACGCATTTATACAAATAAACCTTCTCCACTTCAATCACATTATGACAGAAGGAGAGAAATTTAGTGTATTCCTCGGTTCTTAAGTATTTTTAGTAGACAATAAACACCCAAAATTTCATTTCGGTCCAAAAGTCTTTTGATTGAATTTTCAAAACTGAGATCAATTTTAGATGAGGAAAATAAGTGGACAAAATCAAACAAAACTTGTCAACAAAAATGACAAAATCTTCGGCTTGTCCCTCAATTTAGAGTTTTGTTTTGCCTTCGGGATTTTCTTTTTGGATTCAAAATTAATTTCGGAAATTGCTCGGATTGTTCGCTGTACAAGATCAATATTATGTGTTTTATTGCGCTGAGATACTGGACCATTTCTGATTATTGAAGGACATAATATCAATACAAAGAATTGATTTTTCATTTCTTCCGATGCAATTCGTTTGCTCGTATTAAATTTTTTAGTATAATTCGTTCGTTTATGGTATTTTGTTTTTGATTTAGGCCTACTCCACTTTTTCAGGAATGTAAAATATGATTATGGTCGTAAAAGGGAACAGAATTTTAACTCTTAAGTTACAGCGATAACTTTAATTTTACTAATTTTATTACGGGTAATGACAGAATTTTTTTTGTCTCATAGAGGACTGCTATTCTTTAGATATTTAATTTTTTTTTGTGATTATTTAACTACAATTTAAATTTGATTTACATAAAATTTATTCAAAATAACCAAAAGTGGTTTTCTTTTCTGAGTACGTTCGTAATAACCATTTTCAAATAGGGTTTTTGTATTGTTTAGAATTCAGGTACTTACGACTACGGACCAAAAAAAAAAAAAACCACAAGAATACTGTCTCAAATGCGCTCATGACCTTGATAATACCTTTAAATTATACACCTTTATGAGGAATATCGAGTGTCTGTGACGTCATTATGATAAAAAGACTCCTCCGTGTTCGTTTAGAAAAAAAAAATAGCAAAACCTAATTAAATAGTAAAAAGCTTTTTCCCTTATTTTTTTTTTAAAGATAAGCCGTGTTCTTTACAGATGTCTATCCATGATCTTACCTTCAAAGATTTGAGGTTTGACAGAAGTAATTTCTAGATTGAGCTTTTGTCTGTTTCTTCGGTTTTTCTGCTAATGACATTGTAAAAACGTAACAAAAGAAGTTACTTGCTCCTAAGGGCCTCTGGAACAGTAATTACTCGCATGTTAAAATTTTCTTAACAAATTTTCTTCTTCCTTTTGAGTAGAAAAGACGCCAAAGTAGGAGTAGAAGAAGAAGAAGTAGAATCTAAATAGAAAGAATTCTTTTCTCCTGACTTGAAGTCACGTTCTAGCGTGAAAGATTTTCTTTTTCCCCTTTTTTATGGTAAAGGGGGCGGGATGTTCAGAAGGTAGAACTGAGGAGGAAGGAGGGCAAGCTATAAGGAAAGGGACAAGGGAGAGAAAGAGGCAAAAGAAGACCAAAGGAAGAGGAGGAGGAGGAGGAGGGAGGAGGAGGAGGAGGAGGAGAGGAGGAGGAGGGTCGGGAACGTTTGAGAAGAGAAGACGGAGAGAGGGAGCATCCTTTCTACCTTTTCCAAAAACACAAATTATATAAAGAGTTCCTCCCTTTTCGAAGGCGTTTGTTTTAATGGAAATAAAATATTTTCTAGGAACCTTTTTTTTTTTTTGTAATTCCAAATAATTGAAACTTAAGACGCGTGTATTTGTTTGTTTGGAGAACGTATTTGACTCCATATTTCATTTCTGAAATCCTTTGAATGAAATTATTCATCTTGCTTGCGTATTATAGGCACTGATTGAATGACTGGTACAGTAGGTAACGTTTGAATATGTACTTTAGTTTTTTTTAATTAGAGCTTCCTCCTACTTTCACCTTAAGAATTACGTTAACTGTAATGAAATTAAGAGCATAGAAAATGCTTTTTACATCTTTAAACAAAACTAATATTTTTAATATTTTTAATTATAAATAAAAGCGCAAACCAATGAAAACTCAATTAATACCAAATATTTCATCAAAAATGCACGCTATTTATTTGCAAAATAACGCGTCAAACCTATTTTATGCTTTCGGATTCGCTTTGAAGCTTACATTTAAACTGCTTTCAGGAAATTTAACTATTTATTTTGCCTTTACGCAAATACTCAATATTTGTTTACCAATTATTTCCACTAACGAAATATCAAACAGAATTTTAAATTCCGCGTGAAATTATTAATTGCCGAAGCCTCATTTGATAAACCTTTTATTTACAAATTTTACGGTTTATCCAGCTTATTATTGTTAAATAATTAGTTGTGTTTATAAAAAGACATTCGGTTATATAGTGTGATTCGTATAGTCAGAGGATCAGTCATGCTAATTTTTAATTTATGTTTCATGTACAGTCGACTTCAAACAATTCCTTTATACTTTTATCTCATTATTGGAATGAGTGTGTAGCGATTTTTTAAATCGACTGTATATTAACTTATTTTTGTTAGCTGAAGCTTGAAAATTAAAGTTACATTTGACTTTCGTTATTGACAAAGAAATTAAAAATATGAAAAAAAAAAAATTCGTAACTCCAAAATTAAAAAGTTTACTGTTGAAGAGTTTGGATTGAGGCTCAGAAATTTACAACTTAACTCCCTCTTTCTTTACCTCTTTCGCAAGTATGTTATCTGAGCATTACTTCTAATTCACTTTCCATTTCTGCCATCCGTAAAATTCAAAATTGAACAAACAAGACAGCTCGTTTAGTCTTCTTGTATCTGTTGCACAAATGTTTACTTCCCTCTCGGCGCTGATTGGCTGGCGGCGTAAGTGGTTCTTGCTTCTGATTGGATAATTGTCTATTTAGTACCGGTAATATTTCTTTTAAAAATATTCGGAAGGCCTTGTCACCATCATTTCAGGTCATTTACTTTAAGGAAAATAATTTTAGATTTACAGATACCGTCAGTTATGCGTTTCCTAACACCTGAACAATACATAATTAAATTTACGATACAATTTCCTAAGGAAAAGGCAACATAGGGGTAATATTGGAACAGCTGGATACATTCATCCCAGATAACATAATTGTTTAATGTTGACACACTTTTTACATTCCTCAGAACTAATATTGTCAAGGGCTAAGTAATAAATACAATACATTTGTATAAAGTATATTAATATATTTACGTGTCCTGATATCTTATTATTATGATACAACATGAATTTGTATCTAAAATAATTATTATTAGATACATCCCTTAAAAATGAAAATATTAAAAACTTGCTTAGTTTTGAATATGAAGCATCTCCAATATATACAAACGCGACACGAATACTTATAAAGCATAAGAACAATAAATGACAACATCGGACCAAACACAAACACATTTCTTTACTTATATATGGAGAGTTTCTGCTCGAAATGGCTCAGGATAGCTGAAATCAATAGACTGGCCACCTTCCCTACACCGCCAGAGTGTGCAATTTCATTATGCATTATGTTGCTACATCGTCGACATCAACTATTTGAGCACGCAACTAAAGGTCACGCTCCCTCTTTTATATAACTAATGTAATAATATTTATTCTGAATATGTTCTTACGAAAGGCCTAAATTTTTCCTTCTTAGGGTTAGACATGTTAATGAATCGCGGTACCATAGATTACGTGTTTTCATGGTGGCATAAATTTAAAGGATATCGCTGAAAAGGTAAAAAAAAAAAAGAAAAAAAAAAAGCTTACTATCAGATACTTTTTATCTTTTATTTTTATTCATTAAACCATTTAACAATCGCTCAATTGTTTAGCATTTAATAACTTAATAATTTTGTAGATATGAGCTATTTGATTAATAATTAAGTCTAAGATTTAGGTATAAACATTGCTCCATACTTCAAGGGAATTTTATCTGTAGGTAAATTGCTCCTCTATTTGAACACTATCAGAAGCTTTTAAGCCGTAAAGATAAGCCATTTTGCGTTAAAGCAATTAAACGAAGATTAAGATCAAATGGAAGATGATAATCCTACACGAACCAAAATAACCTCTTTATAATTGCCAAATCAATATCCTTTTTTACCTATTAAACACTTTGTACCTAACAAGCGTTATCCCCACGCAGTCTTAACCCTTCTGTAGAGAGCATTAAAGGGCGTGGACGGCTTCGTCATGAGCACTGGTCTTAATGGAGGAAAACAACACCTTTTCGATATCGTTATCGGAGCTAAGAGCTAAATAGGAACTTGCTACCAGGAACATACTTCAACGCCACACAGGCTCCATTTAGGCGTCTTTTAAAAGCTCAGATTTCATTCTTTGCTCCTGGTGCCATAAACGAAAGGGAACCCGGAAGGGGAATGGAAAGGTAGCAGAGATGATCCCTTGGAGGGGAGAACTAAAAATCTAAGCCAACGAGGGGAGGTTCGAAAAGATGAAAGGAACGAAGGTAAAAGGACACCTCGAACGTGGAATCCCTCCATGGCGGAGGAAAGAATTCTGATCAGGCGAAAACCTTTTATGAAAATGCGTATAAAATTATGAAGTTTATTCAAAAACCAAATTTATCATTAACGAAATAAACTTCCCTTCAATTTCTCCACATTTTTCATTTTCATTTTTCATTTTTCATTTTCATTTTCTATTTATGTTCTTCTTTATTTATATTCTTCTCGTATTAACTTACATACGCAAAGGTAGGTATGTTCATATATTGAAAGAATGAGGTACAGTTCCGCGAGAAAAGTTCGCCTAAGAAATATTTATAAGCATAATAATAATAATTACTAATCAGTAAAGATTAGGTTTGTTTTTTAAAAGGCTGTTACTGTCAACAAAAAGAATAAAAAAACAAAAAAAACATTATTACCAATTGGTAATTTTTCATGCTGTTTTAGAAATGTAATGTTTGTAGGAGGACTTTTTCCATCTAAACAAAATTCTACTCTATGTAATGAGAAACATAAATAATTCATGTCTACAGATCCTTGGAGGTTTACATACCAGTGGTCCATTATACATGTATGGTAGGTAATACACACCCACGTTGAAAAATAAAAATATTTCAAGATCTTTCATTTAATGTACAACGCCTCGTCAGAAATGACGTCATTCTCTGACGATGTGGTGTAAATTATACGAAAGACCTTCAAATCTCTCTATTTTTCCAGTGGGTGTGTATCATTTATTAATTTAAGTTTAATTGTGAAATTCCCCATGTGTAGGTAGATACTAATTTTCTGCAAGTGAGTTCAATGTAATATTTAAATACTTTAGGTTCCAAGATATTATTGAATGTTTCGAGCAGCTGGACTAAAAAAAGGTTATTGAATATTTTCGAGCAACTGGACTAAAAAAGGTTATTGAATGTTTTCGAGGAACTGGACTAAAAAAAAATTATTGAATGTTTTCGAGGAACTGGACTATAAAAAAAAACCATTAGAATGCTTTCCTTAGGGCTTCCCAATATCAGGTTAATTAATCATGAAAGACTTGAAAATAGGCCTAACGCCAGGAAACAAGGCTAGGCCTTCTTTCTTCCTCACCAGATTCTCAGTTCATCTCGTTCAGTTTTCCTTCAGAAAGTTTTTTTTTTTGAGACGTTATTTCGTTCCTCTGTTTTTACTTTTCGAGGTTTTTCTTTTATTTTTACATCAAATGGTTTCTTTATTAAAAAGAAGAAAGAAGAATTCTTTATAGCAGAGAGCAAACTGTAGTCTGTTTGCTTACTTCGTCTGCTTTTGTATATGTAAAAAGATGATATCCCAACTTTCCTTCAAATTGGTAATAAAGTGTTTGGAGAATCCTTACTCAAAATTCACACACACACACACACACACACACACACACGTGTATATATATATATAAAAGGAATGCCCCAACCATTTCAGGGGGTTAATATCTGGTTTCCCTCGTGTTTCTAATTCACTGATGACCTTTTACTAAAAAATTTCTTTCACCGCCAACAATGCCCTTTGAGAAGACTTTACTCGAGAACCTTTGAATATCAAAGGAGTGTTTCGTGTTTCCTCTCAAGGCACCTTATCTTCTGTCTTCTTTGCCATGGAGAGAATTTCCAGAGAAAGCAAGATTTTTAAATATATACAATATATTTTTTATTTCTTTCAACGCTTTGGATCTGGATTTTCCCCCAACATATTACAGAACCGTACTTTGCCGTGTAAAGAACTTTCAAGCTTTGAGGCTCGTATAGCAAATTTTTGTTTTTCTTTTACTGTTTTGATGTAAACATTCCTCTCAAAACTTCAATTTAGACTCGACTCTACTTAGAGTTGATCGTTATTTATTTATTAAAAAACTTTGCGTACTATAGCAGAGTTAAATGAAAAACCTTTTTTTTTTTTTTTTTTTTTTGACATGGTCGTGACGCCACTTCTCGTCGACAGCGATCAGTTAAGCCACATTGGGTTTAGGTGACTGACCTCTGCGTCCAGGTGATGTAGCGAACCGCGGTTCAGACCCCACGAAAAGCCGTTGATCCCCTTCTGTCATATGACGTGTGCCGTTACGAAGGACAAATAATCCCAACGTTCTATTAATACCTGAAGATAAACAATAAAATCTGTAAAAAAAAAAATATAGGCGCAATTTGAGCATCATCACGTTTAAGAGACAAAGAAAATCATTCATCAAGTTTCTCGGAAGAAGTGTCCTATTACACTGTGTAACACTGATTCTGTTTATATAGAATTTTTTATGTTTTTATATGCATTTGTGGGCGCTGAGTCCAAATCTGGCCTTGGTTTGTGTGTATCATCAATGGTTTCAGAGATAATCCATTTTTCATGTTTTACCAGTATAATGTTATTATGGGCGCAGCAATATCAGAATAATCAGGAATTGTTGAGAACAATCCGGATGTTCGTTGACAGTTTCTTGCTCTAGAAATTGCCCGAAACTTCCACTGTGCTATATAAAGAAGAGCGCAGAGTCTGAGAAGTCAGTAAGTGTGAGCACACAAAGAAAGCAGGTTGTTTGTCTGATGGTTACCAGCACTGAGGTACTGTGTTTCTGTGCTTCTCTGTGCTGACGATTTGAGTGTTATCGATCCTTTTTTATTGCGAACATTATTTCAGTGTTGTGAATACATCTTTTTTCTGGAATCTGTAATCTGTTGCAGATTTAATAACTCTTCTCTCTATATCTGCAGGTTATGATTAATGTAGTACAGTTTGGTAAAGAGAATGGCAACTAGAGCTTGTAAACACACGCCGGATATATTCTGCTACGTTTGTGGGTATTACGTAGGCCCCAAGCAAGTATCGCACAAGATTGTGAAAGGCACCAAGTTCTGGATCGCGTATCGGCTCTATTTTGGTATGCCTATGGGTGACCAAGATAAGCCCTGGGCACCCCATGTGATCTATGGAAGCTGTCGCTCCACACTTGAAGGGTGGCTGCGGGGAGTATGCAAGGCAATGCCCTTTGCGGTACCCAGAATATGGAGAGAACCAAAGAGCCACCACGACGATTGCTACTACTGCATGGTAGATGTTTCTAAGTACAGGAAAGTTAAAGGAAGGCAGACTCTTCAGTATCCAAGCATAGCGTCATCCATAGCTCCTGTACCACATGGCGAAGGTCTTCCAATACCACGTCCACCAGAACAGGTATCTATCCATTACTTTACCTTCTGTATTTACAGACTGTGGGTCATTATGTGTCGATTTTTCTTAGTGCTGATGCTCTTCTACATATATAGCTATGCCTATATTTTGTTTCTTTGCTTTGTAGGTTGAAAATGAGGATGCAGCTAGCTCATCTGAGATGTCGGCTGGTGAGGACAGTCATGATGAAGAATATACAGTAACTTTCAGTACAAGCCCTCACTTTCCAAATCAGAGGGAATTGGACGACTTAATTAGAGATTTGGGTCTGACGAAATCAGGGTCTGAGCTTCTGACCTCCAGACTCAAAGAGTGGAATTTGCTTGGAGAAGACTGCAAGAGCACTGTATACCGAAAGCGGCATGAAGAGTTTGCAAGGTTCTACGATGTCAATGGCTCTCTCTGTTATTGCAGCGAGGTTAATGGTCTATTCACAGCTATTGGGTTAACACATATACCTCAGAGTGGCGCCTGTTTATTGACAGTTCAACTCAGCGTTTAAAAGCTGTTCTACTCCACAATGGGAACAAATATCCATCTATACAAGTTGCACATTCTGCTCAAATGAAAGAGGACTATGAAAATGTCAAACAACTGCTCACTCAAATCAAGTATGAACAATAAACTGGGACGTGTGTGGTGATTTCAAAATGATTGGTTTCCTGCTAGGTTTACAAGGAGGGTTTACTAAAATTCATGTTTTCTTTGCCTGTGGGATAGCAGGGCTTCAACTGAGCACTATAAAACAGTTCAGTGGCCTCCACGTGAAGGACTGCAAACAGGAAAGTACAATGTACTCAGGGAACCTCTTGTGAAGCCTGACATAGTTCTGCTACCACCTCTCCATATAAGTTGGGTCTAATTAAGCAGTTTGTAACTGCGTTAGATTTTGGAGGGGAAGTTTTCCAACAGATTCGGGTCATGTTCCCTAAACTCTCTGAGGCCAAAGTCAAGGCTGGCATCTTTGTAGGACCACAAGGCGCTGTTGAATTCAAAGAACCTTGAAGCCAAGATGACTCCGATCGAAAAGAAGCTTGGTGTGCTTTCCGTGATGTGGTTCGTGGGTTTTTAGGCAACCATAAAGCACCAAACTATAAGGAGTTAGTGTCAAACTTGATTAAGTGCTATGGCAAAACGGGGTGCCGTATGTCTTTAAAATTACACTATCTGCATTCACATCTAGACTTTTTTCGTGATAACCTGGGCGATGTGAGTGAGGAACATGGCGAAAGATTCCATCAAGATATTCAAACGATGGAGAAAAGGTACCAGGGTCATTGGGATGCTTCCATGATGGGAGACTACGTATGGTCGCTGATCAGAAAGGATAAGAATGTTCATAGGCGGAAGTCGCGTTCTTCAGTGCATTTTTAAGGAACGCACACTGCATAACGAGGCCTGTTATTCTCTTATCGGTTCTCCTCATGATATATATTATATCCTTTGCACCATTTTGGGTTTGTCAAACAATTTTGGCTCAATAAACATTAATTTCCAATAGTGTTTTTATTTTCAGAAAATATTTATGTTAGCCTTCTTTATATACTTTGCCATATGAAAAGTGTGATAACCTATATTTTTATTTTTGAAACGGTTGATGATAGAGCAAAACCAATATCATTTTTGGAATCAGCGCCCCGAAATCATTAAGAAACGACAGAAAAATCACAATAAACAGAAAATTTTTCAAATTTTGTTACCCAGTGTTATAGATCAGTATTTCTATTCTTTAGTTTTATCTTGAAGCGTTCTTTCTAGAACTTCATTTTTCTTCTACTCACCTGTATATACCATATGTCCCACAAAAAAGTACACCCAACTTTAGATTGTACTAACTCCTCCAAAAATTGAGATATTTTGATCTGTTTGTTTGATTTAATATAGCAAATTATTCTTTGTTAACGTTCAAATTTATTCATGTTTAAACGATTTAGTGTTTAAGCATCTGCTTTTAACTGAAGGGTACAACAAAATGGATTGCGCAAAATTGGTCAATGAAAAAATAATGTGTGTGCTATCGATGTAATGAAAAGACAAATACGTACATAATAATAGATTTTAACATAATTTTAATAAGATACAAAGCAGATTTTTCTTTATTCCTTATTGCAAAAGTTATGCTTAGTTTCGTTTTCTTTCAACATGACCGCCATTCCTATCGATACAAATCTGGAGTCGAGCTCTCATCTTCCCCACCACTCTTTTGATAAGATCTGGATTGTCTTTTAACAAGTTGATTTCAACTGTGATGCGAGTCCTCAAATCATCTAAATTGATAGGTTGTGATGCAAATACTCTACCGTATTTTTCAAATTACCCCATAAAAAGTAATCACACGGGTCAAGTCAGGGCTTCTGGGAGGCCATTCAATGTCATGGCCTGTAGCAATTACTCTTTGGTGGAAGACTTCCTGCAAGCGTTCCTTCACAATAACTCTCCTGTGAGCAGTAGCTCTGTCTTGCACCCACCAAATACGATTAAATCGGTTTCCATAAGTAATACGTATTTGTGGAAGGATTTCTCGGTCTATCATTTCTAGGTAAGCTTCACCATTTAGATTAGCATCGTAAAAGATCGGGCCAATTACCGCTCCATTACCGCACAGTCCTACCCAGAGAGAGTTTTTGTCTAGAGTTATTCTTTTCGTAGATATGATTGTCAGGTGGATGATTTTTTGGTGCATTCGAACTGCAATTTCCCGATAGAGCTTCTCCAACTAAACATACAATTTTGAAGAATGTTCGGAAATACAAAGAAGAAGGAACGGTCCTCAATTTGAACAAAGGACGTTCAGGCCATCCGAAGACGGCGAGAACAGACGAGAACATTCAGCATGTTCGGCATTTATTAGAGAGAGATCCAAACGTGTCCACCAGGCGAAATGGTACAGAACTCTCACGCATGTCATTTCATCGAATAGTTCGTGAGGATTTGAATTTGTACCCATACAGAATGGAAATTCGACATCAACTCATTGAAGGAGATCTACCTCGCCGCCTAAGATTTGCCCAGTGGTTTCTTGAAAAACCAGAAAGATTCACGGAACAATTAGTGGTTGGAGGTATTCTGAACTTGTTTTAAGCTTTTAGTTTGCAGATAAGTTGTGACCATGAGAACGCGCTGCCTTCGTGTAAACTGCATGATAAGGGTTTCAAAGTTATTTATAAATTTAGTAATTCAGATTCTTCATTTATATGTATGACTCGTATCTTAAATACAAAAGTTCGAATTATTTAAAAAAAAATATTTGCAATATCCTTCGACGTAAAAAGTAGCACATTGGTTAAAGCAAGAGGAGCTATCTGGCTGGGAGAAATGATCATTCCGCGCAACCCATTTTGCTGTACCCTTCAGTTAAAAGCAGATGCTTAAACACTAAATCGTTTAAACATGAATAAATTTGAACGATAGCAAAGAATAATTTGCTATATTAAATGAAACAAACAGATCCAAAAAATATCAATTTTTGGAGGAGTTAGTACAATCTAAAGTTGGGGTGTACTTTTTTGTGGGACATATGGTATATATATATATATATATATATATATATATATATGATGAATAAAACCACGAAGGAAAGGAAACACAAAATGGTGCTCAAGCGCTTTCGTCTAATGACATCCTCAGGAACACTGAAGTATATAAAAGGTTAAGCCTATATATAGGTTACAGAAAGAAAAAAAGAAAAATAAATAACATACATACACACACACACACACACACACATATACATATATATATATACATACATATCTATATATACAAATACATACATACATACATACATACATACATATATACAATAAACAGAGAAGTAAAAATAATAAAAAATTAAAAATTAAAACCTTAAAGGATTACCAATGAGGCGTACAGATTGTAAGGAAAAATATCGATTTTTAGCACAAGATCAAATGGATTATAAAAATACAAATTTATACTGGGACTCTGCCGGGTTTTAACACAATGCTGCCTATGGTCAGGTTTCGATATATATATAAAAAAAAAAATAAAATGCAAATTAAAAGTTAATCGATTTTTAGCACAAGATCAAATGGATTATAAAAATACAAATTTATACTAGAACTCTGTCCGGGTTTTAACACATTTCTGCCTATGGTCAGGTTTCGATATATACCGTGTGACCACAAAAATTGTCCCTGTTTTTAATCGCTTATTACTCAGTCATTATTGCAGCTTCACAAATGAAATAAAAAGCATTCGAAAGAGAACATTTAAAGTTTTATTTAATTTTTTCGATATCCTGGATACGAAATCAGTACTTATAAAAAAATGACAGTTTAATCCACCACAATCATGGGTTATTTGTCGTGTGACCACAAAAATTGTCCTGTTTTTAATCGCTTGTTACTCAGTCATTATTGCAGCTTCACAAATGAAATAAAAAGCTTTCGAAAAAGAATATTTAAAGTTTTATTTAATTTTTTCGATATCCTGGATACGAAATCAGTACTTATAAAAAAATGACAGTTTTATCCACCACAATCATGGGTTATTTGTCGGACATGCAACGTGTTTTCATCGCAGAAGAGATGATCAAACATGGCTCGGTAGTTGCCACCCAACGGTCTTTCAGACGCCAATACGGTCAGCAAAGGACCATAGATCCTAAAACGATTCGCAGGATTTTCGCAAAATGGAAACATCACGGCTCAATCAAGAACATGCATAAAGGCAACTCTGGGCGCAGCAAAGGTGTGCGAACCGCTGAAAACATTGATTCAGTCGCAAATCAGCTTGAAACGGACAACAAGAAATCTGTGAGACGACTATCAGCTGTGACAGGAATCAAACGGGAGAGCATTCGGAAGATAATCACGTTGGATTTGAGAATGAAGTCATTCAAAATTATGTGTTTGCAACAGCTTAGCGAACAAGACTACCAGCGTCGTTTGATGTTTTGTGAACGCATTGAAACAATAATTGAACAAAACCAAATAAGATTAAGTGACATAATATTCAGTGATGAATGCCACATCTATCTCAATGGGTTCATCAACAGACAGAATTACCGGTGTTGGTCACAAAACAAGCCAAAATACACTTGGAGAAACCTCTGCATTCACCAAAAGTTACTGTCTGGTGTGGTTTGAGTAGCAGCAAGGTTTATGGTCCTTACTTTTTGAGGACCCAGACACAAGGAGACCGCTTTCAGTAACTTCAGAAAGATATGTAGAAATGCTGAACACTGTTTTGGAACAAGAAAACTGCAGTAACAAGTGGTTTCAGCAAGACGGAGCAACAGCCCACACAACTAGGCAATCACTGGAATGTTTAACAAGATTTTTTGAACAAGATTCATTTCTCATCGCTCGCAGTTTCCCTGGCCCGCAAGATCTCCCGATCTATCACCTATGGACTTTTTTCTCTGGGGATTTGTCAAGGACAAAGTATTCAGGCAAGAGCCATCCTCTATCGAAGAATTAAAGCAAGCGGTGGTAGAGAGTGTACAGTCCATTGTATGCAGCGTTTTGGAAAATGTAATAAATAACTTCCTTTCCCGTGTGTGTGAAATGTAAGAATGTCCAGGGACGTCACTTTGAACACATGTAGAAAAATTAAGACTTTAAAATGTTCTCTTTCGAATGCTTTTTATTTCATTTGTGAAGCTGCAATGATGACTGAGTAATAAGCGATTAAAAACAGGGACAATTTTTGTGGTCACACGGTATAAAAAAATAAAATGCAAATTAAAAGTTAATAAAGTAGAAGACAAGTTTACCAAAGATTTAATGTTTTACACTTCTTATCTAAGTCTGCTTTAAAGGAATTCAACATAACAGGATCGAGTTGAAAAAGACCTTTGCTTATGTTGAAGTTATTTGAAAGTTGGATAATGGCAGACTCAAGAATATTTCTATTAACAATGTTGCTTGAATGGAATAAAACTGAAGCATTATTCCAATCAATACAGTGGGCTAACTCTGACAAATGGACAAAAAGGGCACTGGACAACTGTCCTGTTCTAACGGAATATTGATGCTGTTTTATACGTGTGTGTGCAAATCCTTTCCCGTCTGACCTATGTAAAAGGAATCACATTGTTTACAACCAATTTTATAGATAATGCCTGAATTATTGGTAGGGCTATTTTTTACTATGATATTTTTCACAATATTGTTATATGAAAATACTACATTAATATCCAAAAGTTTAAGTACATTAGCAATGCCTAAAAAGCCCGGGAAAAATGGAAGTACTAAAATATTTTTTGACAAAGTACGAGTGTTAATATTGACTTTCAATAACGAGTATTATCAACAAGTTTTTGGGATGGCTATGGGCAACCCCTTATCGCCCCTCCTCTCCAATATTTATATGGAGTTTTTCGAAATTACCTATATTCCGAGAATCCTGGGGGTTGGCATCCCTTGGTTGCGGTACGTCGACGATATTTTGTGTATCTGGCACATGAATCGTGACCTGGATAGCTTCCTCCTTCAGTTAAATGATCAAGTCCCCTCCATTAAGTTTACTTTAGAAGTTGAGCAAGACAATTCAATCCCATTTTTGGATGTGCGTGTACATAGGGAAAGCCCAGGTTTTAAGTTTAGTATCTATCGGAAAACGACAAACAATTTGTCCTACGTACACTTTTACTCGGACATGATACCCCCATTAAGAAGGCCATATTTTCATCAATGTTTCTCCGCGCCCTTAGGATCGCCAGTCCGGAATACATCGATGCCGAATTGGAAAAAATCAACGGTATTGGAAGTGATTTGTGTTATCCATCTGCGTTTATGGAATCTTGTCTCAACAAGGCAAAACGAACTTTCTATCGTGTCAATATTAACACTCGTACTTTGTCAAAAAATATTTTAGTACTTCCATTTTCCCGGGCTTTTTAGCATTGCTAATGTACTTAAACTTTTGGATATTAATGTAGTATTTTCATATAACAATATTGTGAAAAATATCATAGTAAAAAATAGCCCTACCAATAATTCAGGCATTATCTATAAAATTGGTTGTAAACAATGTGATTCCTTTTACATAGGTCAGACGGGAAAGGATTTGCACACACGTATAAAACAGCATCAATATTCCGTTAGAACAGGACAGTTGTCCAGTGCCCTTTTTGTCCATTTGTCAGAGTTAGCCCACTGTATTGATTGGAATAATGCTTCAGTTTTATTCCATTCAGCAACATTGTTAATAGAAATATTCTTGAGTCTGCCATTATCCAACTTTCAAATAACTTCAACATAAGCAAAGGTCTTTTTCAACTCGATCCTGTTATGTTGAATTCCTTTAAAGCAGACTTAGATAAGAAGTGTAAAACATTAAATCTTTGGTAAACTTGTCTTCTACTTTATTAACTTTTAATTTGCATTTTATTTTTTTATATATATCGAAACCTGACCATAGGCAGAAATGTGTTAAAACCCGGACAGAGTTCTAGTATAAATTTGTATTTTTATAATCCATTTGATCTTGTGCTAAAAATCGATTAACTTTTAATTTGCATTCTATTTTTTTTTTTTTATATATCGAAACCTGACCATAGGCAGCATTGTGTTAAAACCCGGCAGAGTCCCAGTATAAATTTGTATTTTTATAATCCATTTGATCTTGTGCTAAAAATCGATATTTTTCCTTACAATCTGTACGCCTCATTGGTAATCCTTTAAGGTTTTAATTTTTAATTTTTTATTATTTTACTTCTCTGTTTATTGTATATATATGTATGTATGTATGTATGTATGTATTTGTATATATAGATATGTATGTATATATATATATATATATGTGTGTTGTGTGTGTATGTATGTTATTTATTTTTTCTTTTTTTTTTTTCTTTCTGTAACCTATATATAGGCTTAACCTTTTTATATACTTCAGTGTTCCTGAGGATGTCATTAGACGAAAGCGCTTGAGCACCATTTTGTGTTTCCTTTCCTTCGTGGTTTTATTCATCATAAATATTTTTCACGTGTTACCTTCGTGAAATAATTTTCATATATATATATATATATGTGTGTGTGTGTGTGTATATATATATATATATATACACACACACACATGGATTCACGTAATGAACAACACTCCCGCAATGATATAGTATTAAACTTTCCCGCATAACTTTAACATAATTATCTGTAATCTGGAAGTTCCCCAATATTAAGCTTTACTTTACTTAGACTGACATCCATTTTGGTTCTTTACATATTCTTACAGGATTAATCCAGAATCTCTTGTTCTTGTGTACATTTATAGTCACAGAATTAAGTAAAAAAGTTAAAAGTTAAGTTAAAATGAAAAGAAAATCTAAAATTTAAAGAAAATATAAAATTCTTGCCTTCACACACCTGGCAATTTGATAATGCGAAAATTTCTTTAGTACACAAACAATTATGTTTGAATTAACCTCCTTCGTAATGGTAAATGTCACCACCGTCCGTTCCCCTGAGTAACACCGGTTTCCTATGCAATAAATAAATTGAATTCCATTAATTTTGCCTAAAACGCTTCCATGCTTCCAACGTCATGTGAATATACAATTGCCATATCAAGTATCTATGTAAATAGTACAGAAAAATATTGGAAAATTACTGTAAAACTCTGTCACTTGTATTCTTTTCTGAATAAAGATTTTTTTTTGTTTGTTTTTGAGATCGGGAGTTCGAATCCCGATATTGTTGCGTGGTAATAATAATAATGATAATAGGGGAGTTAGTCATGGCTCGCATTAGTTAGCCTGAACTCTGTGCCACTTTCTGGCCCTATCATTATTAACAGCAAAGGTCATGTGACGGGAGTTACCTACACCCAACTTTACGTATGGTCTGAGCCATCTAAAGATCACTACATCATTTGAACGCAAAGGACGGGTTACCCATCCAAATACCAAACACAAACAGACCAAATGTCGCTCAAGCTAGCTGATCAAACGGGAAATGGTGATGCGACATGACCACGACGGAGCTCTCTTTAATATACATAAATTTCGAAATACACAGGGTGTTTCACAACCGGTTTGCCATACTTTCGGGGGTGATTTAGGGGGTGATATCGAGTAAAAAAGTTAATACAACATCGGTGCTATTTCCAACCGTTGCGGAGTTACGGACGTTTTAAGGTGCATGGAAAAATATAAACGAGAGTATTAATCTGATGTATTTATTGCTACATTTTATGAGATACACCTTACAAATGTTCAAAATGTCCGCCTCGGTTTTCAATGCACAGCCTTGCTCGTTCCAAACAAGATTCCACTTCCCAATGAATCATTTCGAGGTGTTCTCGTATGTAAGCAGCGGCATCCATAATCCGACGCGAGAGTTCCTCTCTCGTTTGTACTTTGGTCTTGTAGACCATCTCTTTCATAAGGCCCCATAAAAAGAAATATAACGGGGTTAGGTCCAGAGATCTCGGGAGCCACGATATTGGACCAGCACGACCAATCCAACGTTTCCCTTACCGCTGATTCAAGTAATCCGTAACATGACGACCAAAATGTAGTGGCGCCCAATCGTGCTGAAAGAACATCCTGCGCCTTGTCTCCAAGGGCATTTCCTCCATCAAAAGGGGCAATTCGTTCGGCAGGAAGCTCAAATAAATATCAGCAGTTAATCGTTGTTCCAAAACGAACAGTCCAATCAGCTGATCTCCAATTACACTGCACCAAACATTCACCGAGAATCAATGTTGAAAGTTTCCTTCAAGGATACCGTGGGGATTATCGGCTGACCACAAGTGGGAATTTCGTCTATTGTTAATTCCATCCGGAATGAATTGTTCTTCATCACGAAACAGGGGCCAGGGTTGACAGAGTTAGACGAAGTGGATAGGAGTGACGTTGCCTCCCGCACTCGATGTTGGTGACGATGATGGGGGACAACGACTCGTATAGGCCCGATACGAGAGTGCCTGACCTTTTGGAGAGATATAGGGGGTTAATTAGGTCCCTAAAGGCGAGGTCAGATAGGTCTTTAGTTGTTGGTATTACCCCTAGGCACGGTTTGGGTCTTAGGATTACGTCTAAAACGATATTTTTGAATACTAAGTTAGAAGAGATTTGTGCTGAGGAAAATGTACCCTTCATAAGCTGTGGTCAGAATTTAGTGATCCTAGACTTTTTATAAAAGATGGGTTGCATTTTAATGAAATAGGTAATGCTAGGCTACGGAGGTTAATTGACGAAAAGGTACGAAAGCTGTATAGGTCGAAGCCTTCTTTAAACGTTGTGGGTCCAGGGAACGCGGGCCCGACGTGAAAAATAGTTTAAAACGCCGGCCCGTGGTAAAAAATAACTTAAGCGTCTTTTATTGTAACGCGCTAGTATTAGAAATAAATTAAACGAATTTAAGGCGATAATTTATTTTGGCAACTACAATATAGTTGCTATCACTGAAACGTGGTTAAATACCGCGACTCGGGACTTTTGGGGGAATTTGATATATCGGGTTTTAAAATGTTTACTAATGATAGGTTACATAGGATTGGTGGCGGCGTTTTGCTGTACATTCGTAATTCCCTTAGGGTTATCGAGGTTAAGATAGATTTTCCGGCAGCAATTAATGCGATATGCGTTGAAGTTAGGGCGCGTAGTATTAGTTTTAATTTTGTTGTTGTTTATAGACCTCCCGTCCAATCCCTCGATACCGATACTAGATTTTACTCACTTCTTGGTAACTTTATTGATAATCGGAATAGTATAATTGTCGGAGACTTTAACTGCCCTAATGTTAATTACGAGACTTTTACTGGTAATGAGGAGGGTTTGAGATTGATTGAGTTCATGGAAGATAATTTTTTACGACAGATGGTTACCGAACCAACGCGCGGTGACAATATTTCAGACGTGGTGATGACGAACGGCGAAAATATAGTCGAAGGTTTAGAAGTAGGCAAGAGTTCAGGATGTAGTGATCATCAAATTTTTAGGTTTAAGCTATTGATAGAAAACACTAAGGATAGTAACGTAATAGAAGTCCCTGATTTTCGTAGGGCCAATTTTGATAGTTTTGCGGATAGGATGAGAGTAGTGGACTGGGATAACTTATTTATGGGTAATGACACAAATTTGCATTGGGAGGCGTTTAAAGAAAGTTTTATGAATATTGAAAGGGAGTTTATTCCTCGTAGGCTCAAGCGCGCTAGAAATCATGGTAGGCCCAAGTGGTGGACTAGGGAAATAGGCGAGTTCATAAACGAGCGTAACAGAGCGTATAGACTTAATAAGCGCAATGGCACGGCAGCTAACTTTAATAGATATATCGAGCTTAGACGTCAGGTTAAAAGATCGGTACACGATGGATGATAGAGAGTTTGCGAGCGTTGGCAAGGAAGTAGATTTAGGCGTACGCGTATCTAAGGATTTAAAAGTTAGGAACCAGTGCCTCGAGCTTGCGCTAAAGCTAATAGGATGTTAGGCTTCATAGCACGTAATTTCGAATTTAAATCGAAGAATATTATATGCCCCTTTACAAGTCCCTAGTCAGGCCTCATTTAGAACATGCCGTTCAGTTTTGGTGCCCGTATTTGCGTGAGGATATTGATAGGTTAGAAAGGGTTCAACGTCGCGCCACGAAACTAATTCCGTCATTGCGCAACAAGCCTTATGAAGATAGGATTAAAGAGTTAAATTTGCATTCACTCGAAACTAGGAGATTAAGGGGGGAGCTTATTGAAGTTTTCAAAATCGTTAATAAAATCGATAACGTAAATATTGACAAACTGTTCACTTTCGATAATAGCAATACTCGTAATAACGGATTTAAGTTGTGTGGCAGACGTTTCATTACTAATATCGCTAAAAACTTCTTTACGTTTAAAGTAATTGATAAATGGAATAATCTTCCCGCGTCAGTCGTTAACTCTACAGCGTTAATATGTTTAAGAACCGTTTAGATAGGGATTTAAAAATATTAACGTTGTTTAAAATAAAAAACAATTAGCAAACAGGACCTCTGGGGTGGTGGTCGAGGATGAGTCTGTTGACGATTAATGCCAGCTTGTGAAAAAAAAATTAGACTAACACGAACGTAGATGTAGCTCGTAGCGTAAACTAACCCACTTTTTGTTATACTCTACCTACTTTTTTTTCTTTTCTTATCCTCTCCTTACTTGTAGGCTGTAACTCTCTTTACTTGCATGTCTGTAGTTTGCATGGTATGACAGTGAGTTAAGACTGTGTTTGCATGGTTTGTAAGCTTCTTATTTACTTTTTCAGCTTTCATCCCTCTCCTATTCTCTTCGACTATTTTTCCGACTTGTCGGCAGTGGCCGGCGGACGATGATGGGGAGTCTTTCTTTCTCTTTTTCTGAATGAATGTTAACCACGAATGATAGGTTTCGTTACTTACTTAACCCCTTATTCTTCTCTTTTAACCCCCTACTCTTTCCTTTCTCTCAGGCTAACCTTTGAGGATCTTTGGGTCTTTGTTAGTCTTAGCTTCTGTAGATCTTTAGAACCCTTTCAGGACGACCGGTACAAATTGGTAGCGTTTCAAATACACGCATTCATAACTTAAACCTACAAAAAATTGCAGCCTTAAAGGGTTAAGAATTTGGCGATGCATAGCCATCCACTGGCAAAATTGAACACGTTTATCGTAATCATCCGGTTGAAGAGCTTGCACACGTTGCAAATGATAGAGATACAAACCATCATCATGTATGGTTCGCCACACATGCGATGCGGATTCACCAATTCGTCTAGAAATCCTTCGAACACTGGTAGTTGGGCTACTTTGTACTAGGTCCAGTATGCACTCCTCCACAGCAACAGGCTGTCGTGCTACATGTTCTTGGTTACGTGGAACAATTGTCCCTGTTTCACTTAATCTCTGGTGTTGTCACTAAACACTTGCCTGTTCGGTATTCGGCTGTTCGGAAACGTCTTCGATACTCCTCAACTGCCGCTTGCTATTACCATCACAGAATCCATAAATGAAATGGATATCAGCGTATTCAGCGGGTGTGAACTGTTGATTCAATTTGATTGCTCACCTTAGCGCAACACAGTGACTCGTACCACAGATCAGAAACAACTGAAAGAAAAAACTGAGGATTAGTAGTGGTAACTTCGTTAACCGAAATTACCACCAGTGCTGCCATCTATCGAATTAAACACAAGTAAGGATTTGTTGCTAAAACATCTTAAAACGTCCGTAGCTCCGCAACGGTTGGAAGTAGCACCTATGTTGTATTAACTTTTTTACTCTATATCACCCTCAAATTACCCCCCAAAATATGGCAGACCGGTTGTGAAACACCCTGTGTATATATATATATATATATATACTATATATATATATATATATATATATATATATATATATATATATATTATATATAATATAATATATACGAAAAATAAGATTATATCTGAACAAATAAGAACCCTTAAAATAATGTTCAGTAATTTAACTTCTTTACAAAGATCACATTTAGGGTTTTGCGAAGCTTTCTTATCCAGACACGGTAGTAAAAAGCTAAACAAACCAAACGAAGGAAATAATAGTAAAAACTATAAAAATCTTATTTCTTCCAGAAACTTTAGATATTAGGTGAATTATGACATTATCTCCAAGTCTACTTACTACAAAGTTTTGGAATCGTATTGGCTTCACTATCTCAGATCTAGTTATCCATATAACAACCAAGCGACCATATAATGTAACGAAAATCTACAACTTTGGCATCGTGCTCCAAAACGAAGTTTATAAATAATTGTATTAAACCGTATTATTCTTGCATTTATATTCGTACTTAACTTTAATCAAAAAGTAGTTATTCCCATCAAATCTTTGCCTTTAGGAAGTCCCTCAAATATATATATATATATATTATATATATTTGACTGCAAACACGCAGTATAATTAACGTAAAGAACGACGCTTGTATAGGAAATATTCCGCGCAAGATGAGAGAGAGAGAACGAACAACAATGAAAAAATGAGGTAACCACCCGGAATCGAACCCGGGATCTTCCGATTGCCGGTCAGATATGATAACCATTACACCATGGGCCTCACTCCCTCAAATGTCGTAATTCTTCTACATACGCGCAGAAACCAATGCCCCAAGGGGGCACCTCCCGCATGCCGTAACATTATATACATTTAACTGCAAACACGCAGTATAATTAACGTAAAGAACGACGCTTGTATAGGAGATATTCCGCGCAAGATGAGAGAGAGAGAACGAAACAAATGAAAAAATGAGGTAACCACCCGGGAATCGAACCCGGGATCTTCCGATTGCCGGTCAGATATGATAACCAAAGCTGGGCACTTGCGAGTTTTTTTTGCGGTACTGCGGTACTGCGGTACTACCGCACTACCAAACCGGTACCGCAAACGCAGTACCGCAAAGGATCGCTGAAAGTACAGCAGTACCGCTACCGCATTTTTGCGGTACTGCGTTATGCGGTACCGGTTTGGTAGTGCGGTAGTACCGCAGTACCGCAGTACCGCAAAAAAACCGCAAGTGCCCAGCTTTGATGATAACCATTACACCATGGGCCTCACTCCCTCAAATGTCGTAATTCTTCTACATGCGCGTATGTAGAAGAATTACGACATTTGAGGGAGTGAGGCCCATGGTGTAATGGTTATCATATCTGACCGGCAATCGGAAGATCCCGGGTTCGATTCCCGGGTGGTTACCTCATTTTTTCATTTGTTTCGTTCTCTCTCTCTCTCATCTTGCGCGGAATATCTCCTATACAAGCGTCGTTCTTTACGTTAATTATACTGCGTGTTTGCAGTTAAATGTATATAATGTTACGGCATGCGGGAGGTGCCCCTTGGGGCATTGGTTTCTGCGCGTATGTAGAAGAATTACGACATTTGAGGGAGTGAGGCCCATGGTGTAATGGTTATCATATCTGACCGGCAATCGGAAGATCCCGGGTTCGATTCCCGGGTGGTTACCTCATTTTTTTATTTGTTTCGTTCTCTCTCTCTCATCTTGCGCGGAATATCTCCTATACAAGCGTCGTTCTTTACGTTATATATATATATATATATATATATATGATACACATAGACCGTGCGTGGAACAAGGAACTCTTCTAGGAAAATTAAATCCACTATAGTCCAAATAATTAATGGTAAATGACAAATACTATAGTTTTTTTCTTTTTCATGATGCTAGCCCGACGTGGGCAACGGGTCACTCGCAAAGAGGTCCCAAAAATATAGCTTCCCTCACCAGCTATCTGCAAAGCAGATTGGATCCAGCTTTGGGACAGGATCTAGGGTTTAAAGCAGCCTAGCCCAGCTACATTTAGAACCTCAATATAAGCAAAAGACTCGCTGCCTTCACGTCAGATTGAATACATCAAAGAAAAAAGGGGTAACTATTATATTTTTAGCAAAAAACCAAACTTAAACCTTAACTGGCAGAATTGAGCGTCCACTTTTCAAGGCACATAACATGTCCGTTTCATGATGGGAATGAACTCAAAATGGTTCCCTGAGGTTTTTTATGATACACACAGACCGTGCATGGAACAAGGAACTTTTCTAGGAAAATTAAATCCACTATAGTCCGAAAGAGTAATGGTAAATGACCTCTTTGCGAGTGACCCGTTGCTCACGTCGGGCTAGCATCATGAAAAAGAAAAAACTATAGTATTTGTCATTTACCATTACTTATTCGGACTATAGTGGATTTAATTTTCCTAGAAGAGTTCCTTGTTCCATGCACGGTCTGTATGTATCATAAAAAACCTCAGGGAACCATTCTGAGTTCATTCCCATATATATATATATATATATATATATATATATATATATATATATATATATATATATATATATATATACATATATATATATATACAGTATATACAAGGAAGGGAATGGATTATCTTGTTGAGGAATTCTTTTTTTTTTTTTTGTTTCCTGTCTCCCCTTCGTACAGTCTCTCATTTTGTTCTGTACGAGATCTCTCCGATTAACTGGATGAGACTGTTTTTAATACAGGGACATATTATCTGATTTCATTCCACGGTGGACACAGTAGTGGAGATCTCATTTTCCTTTTTATTATATTGTTATAGCTGTAAACCCCAGTTTATAGAATTTGTATATATATATATATACACACACACGTATATATATATATATATATATATATATATATATATATATATATATATATATATATATATACAGTATATAGGGTGTTCCAGAAGTCCCACTCATAATATACATGATAATAGCCTCTGGGGCGGGATTTCTGGAACACACTGTATTTTTGTTATGCAGGAAGGAGGGGCAAAAGGCGAATGCTCGCAGAAACGCCCCCTACCCCATAGAAGAAAAAGATAGTCAAATAAAGGTCCAGGGTTTTTGAGATGCCTGGACACTCCGCGTTTAAAAGAGTCATAGACAGGGGGAAAACTAGATTGAAGCAGAGTGTTCCAGAGTTCATCGGTCGAGTAGATGAAAGGTTGAAATACCGATTAACCCTTGCGTAAGAGAGTTGGACAGAAAATGAATGAGAATATGTCGAAAGGCTGGTGCTGCGTGCTCTCCTCAAAGAAAGAGGCATGCAGTTAGAGGGTTCAGAAGAGCACTGTCCGTTATAATAGCAATAGTAAAGAAAGAATGAGGCAACATTGCGGCGAAGAGAGGGGGATTGAAGACAGTCAGTAAGAGGCGGATATTGATGAGAGGAAAAGCCTTTAATTCCACCCAGTTAAGTACGGCTGTGTGGGTTGAGCCACCCCACACATGAAAAACGAGCTCCATACAGGGGTGGACAAGACCCCTCTACAGAAACAGCAACTGAGTGGGGGTGAAGAAACTGCGGAGGCGGTAGAGCACACCTAACCTCTTAGAAGCTGTTTTAGAAAAAGAGTATATGTGATCTTTCATGGAAAGATCACGAGAAAAGGAAACGCCAAGAATGTTAAGAGAAGAGGAAGGATTGAATTGTAGATTGTTGAAGGTAAGGGGATAGTCGTGTGGAAGATTGTGACGAGTAGACAGATGGAGGAACTGAGTGTTTGAGGCACTGAAAGCCACAAGATTTTCTCTGCCTCAGAGATGATAGAAAGATCAGAGGTCAGATGTACCATAGCCATCCTACTCGGAGCATGGAATGACTGTTGAGAGAGACGCTTTGCGAAGTGGATGGAGAAGTGAGGAGTGGAATCGTCGGCATAGGAGTAGATAGGACAGGAAGTGCGACTTAATAGATCATTGATAAATAAAAGGAAAAAGAGTGGGTGACAGGACAGAACCTGAGGAACATCACTTAATAGCTTTAGAAGGAGAAAAATGGCCATCTACAACCGCAGCTATATATCGGCCAGAAAGGAATTTACTGTAGAGAGGAAGGCACAGTTCTAAGGAAAGAAACCGAAAGAGGGCAGTTTCGAAATTAAAGATTTGTGGCAGACTTTATCAAAAGCGTTTGATATCTCTCACTCAATAGCAAAAATTTCACCGAAATCACGAAAGGTGGATGACCAAGAGTCAGAGAGATATGCATAGGTGACCATATTTCCTTGAGAAATATTACAAAAGTCTTATAGGTTATGAATAATAATTTATGATTGACCAATATTAAAGTATATTTATAGTTTTTATTAAAAACGGGACAAAATTGACATTTTTATTAAAACGACGGGACGGCCAGGAAATATAAACAAAACGGTACTGTCCCGTTCAAAACGGTACGTATGGTCAGCCTAGATATGCAAGAAGATCGCCAGTAGAGCGTCCCTTGCGGAACCCATACTGACGATCTGAAAGAAGATTGTGAGAAGAGAGGTGTTGAGAATCTTCCTATTACGGATAGATTCAAAAAATTTAGAAAGGCAAGAAATCAAAGCAATAGGACGATAGTTGGAGGGTTAGGAGTGATCACCCTTCTTTGGGACAGGCCGAATGAAAGCGAACTTCCAGCATGAAGAAAACGTACCAGATGATAGACAAAGACGAAAGAGTTTGCCCGGGCAGGGTGTCAGCATAGAAACACAGTTCTTCAGAACAACAGGAGAAATACCATCGAGACTGTACGCCTTCCTAGAGTTGGACCCAGATCGGGTAGAAAGAACAGAGTCGAAAAAAGATTTTGCACGATTCCGGCCAGAAATATAAGCTAATGAAAGTCAGGAGTTGGATGGGGACGGTACTTTCTGAAAGAAAGCCTCCTCTCTGCTGCGGTAGCATTAGAACCAGTAAAGTTAAACAAAGTTTTTTATGCATTAGTAGTATGAAGAGAATATGGAATATACGCTCCCATGCCTGAGAGAATCACTTCCGTGATGCGCTCAGCACATTGTTGATATATATATAATATATATTATATATATATATATATATATATATATATATATATGCACACACCCGCAGTATAATTTTGTCCAAAACATTGTTTATTTTAAGCAGTGTTGAAACACGAGACTAATTTGGTTTGTTTTCATTTCATCGTGTTTGAGAAGGGGTCCAGCGATGTTATTATGTCATTAACTTTAAATAATGCATTCGTGTTGCGGGAGGAATATTATATCGGAACATACCTTTTCTCTTCATTATTAAAGTCATATTCATTTTCGTATTAATTCTATTTTCTATCTAAGTTCAATGAAAAACTAATTAATATGACGGAGAGGACCTACAATTTTACGTGGGATCCGAACCACGGGTCGCTACATAATCTGGACAAGGAGGACGGGTCTTCCATCCAACTACTACCCAGACCCAATGTCGCTTAACTTCGTTGATCAACGAGTAGCGGTGTTACGACATTGGCTACGACGTAGCCCTCGTGCGATGCGTAGAAAGAAATATTTTACCAGATTTTTTACTACAAATTTATATATGTATTTTCTTAGTCTTAAAATCTTATATATATATATATGTTACACGTTATAATGTTTCAGACCAACAAAGATCCTAGGATCCACTCATGGCTGGTCTACCTAACTGTGGTTGTAGTTGTAGTTGTGTATTGCGCATGTCCTCCGTGGTGGCGGAGGGGACCTACAATTTTACGTGGGCTCTGAACCACATAAACCTTAATTTTACTACCTTAAACCATACCCAATCTATCAACATATGCGTCTAATCAATTTTTAAACATGTTTATAGACGTGCTACTAATTACTCCCACTTAGCTTATATATATATATATATATATATATATATATATATATATATATATATATATATATATTTCATCTATCAATTTTTTTGGCAATTTAAACAATAGTTTAAGAGATAGAGAGAGAGATAGAGAGATCTATTTCATATCACGTAGAATATTATTCCATTCTCACAACCATTCAGATATTTGACAAGATTGTTTTCAGAATTTATAAAAATTTTCGTATGTTACTCCCCCCCCCCCACACACACACACACCCCAATTAAAAAATAGTAAGGAGGTGGCACCCTTAAAATGTGCTTCAAGATACTAAAAGATAACACATTACGTTGCTAAAGTCAAGTATGAGAAACGAGAACAGTCAAGAGCTCCTTTATGCTTTATGTGATGTACAAATTTTGGTATTCCAAGATTTCAAAATAAGTGTAACCATAAATTTTTAATGAAAAATTTAAATTTTTTTGGAAGAAGAAAACAAAATAACTTTCATATTAATTATAAAAATTATAAATATAAAAATATAATGAAATAATTAATAATAATAAAAATTTATAATTATTTTGATGACTTCTCACATCATATGGTAACATCACAAAAAATTGCCTAAAATACACACAAAATTTTAAGTGATCAAAATATTGTTGTACTAAAATTTTAAACATGAATTTGACACTGATGAACTGCACAGTGAGAAATACATAGAGAAAACAGGATTGAGTCATGGCTATGTGCAAACCCGCTTCCCAGTCGATCAGCGAAGTTAAGCGACATTATGTTTGGGTGGTAGCTGGATTGGGTGACCGTCCTCTGCGTTTAGATGAAGTAGCGACCCGTGGTTCAAATTCCACGTTAAGTTGTAGGTTCCCTTTCTTGTATGAATCTGCTGTTAGTAGGAGGCTGAATCATACATTTAACAACAATACAAAGAAAACATCTAGTACTGAGACAGTAGTGAATCGTGTTACAAGAGAAAGTGCAAAACTGGAAAGAAAATTGTTTAAGCGAATGGGAGATAACTTAATACCTTGGGGAAATACGAGTAGTACCTTGTAAGTAGATCTAATTCAATTAAATTCTTGCAATTAAGGCTCATTTCAGGTAAACATGCAGTTAGTGGAAATAAATCGTTGATTCTAATATAAAGATGTTAATCCAAGGTTTATTTATTACTACTACTATTAAATCTTAAATTAAATACAGTACATTTACTGTAATCATTACATAAGACTACAGGGTGTCCCAAAAGTCTCCATACATAGGGAAAATTAGCACTTTTTAGCAAAATGTAACTTTATTTACAAAACATTCTCTACATGATTGCCATTTCTTTGTAAACACACACGGATGCGTCTCTCCCACTCATGGTGAACTCGTGTTAACACATTTGGTGTTATGGACGTAATTGCACTTCGAATGCGTTCCTTTAGGGGTTAGGCGATCCATGTTCTGTATCTTTTCCTGGTACATTATGTCCATAACACCAAATGTGTTAACACGAGTTCACCATGAGTGGGAGAGACGCATCCGTGTGTGTTTACAAAGAAATGGCAGTCATGTAGAGAATGTTTTGTAAATAAAGTTACATTTTGCTAAAAAGTGCTAATTTTCCCTATGTATGGAGACTTTTGGGACACCCTGTATAATCAGATACACATCTAATGTATCAAGATTCGATACAAAAAGAAATTTCACCGCAAGAATAATTAATATTAAACCTAAGAGAATATTGGACTCTTAATCTCAAAATGAGGGAGAATGTAATGTGGTTGACTGTTTAACTTTGTGTCAATAATGATTCCATTTGGGTTTGTTGATATATATATATATACACACACACATGTATACAGTATATATCGCTTTTGGTTCAGATTATGCTATGTTTTTCCGCCTTCCAAATAGATTAATCGAAATGAGAAAAGTTTCAGCACCCGTAATATAAGGTATTTCGCCATTTGCCAAAGGTACGATTACTCGAAAGTAATAATTAATAAGGATTTACTCCCGATTTCTGTCCTTACCTCTTATTAGAAAGTACGATACTATTGATTTCCTTTCATATACGTATTCCTGCTGAACAAAGAAGCATTTTTTCTGGAATAACTATGTCGGACATAATCTGTCCTTTATAATCGAATACTTTATTATCGGTTAAAGATTTTGACAGAAAGGACTATGGATATGTTTGACATTTACATTCAATTAACAGTTCAGTGTAGCTCTTATCTCATTCTTTTTAGTGTCATTAATTGGAACATTCTTCTGATGTGACATTATCATCTTAATGAGTTTCGGTAAAGAAATGTCATATTAAAAAAACAATTTTGGAAAATGTCAGAGATATAAAAAAATTTAAAAAATTGTCCCCCGAAAAAGAATATAAACGATCTTAATTTTTTAAACTTGAGTTTATTTTCTTAATTTCGGACTAAAAATGTACTAATTTTGGACCTTTTAAAACGTAGTATGGTATTATACCCTAACATTAATAGTATTTCATACTTATATGAAATAGCAGCGAAACGCTTAAATCTAAACTTTAGGAAATTCCACTACCAACACTCAAAAATATTTTTGTTTAGTTTGAACAGAGAATTTGTTTGTATTTTAAATTAATAAAATACTGTATTTAACATTATCATAAAATACTGTATTAATATTACGTCAAAATTTTTTTTGTTTAAATTAAGCAAATATAGTTACAGTATATTGGATTATCTGAAGATCAGGGCCCCCAGCCTCAATTACCAAATGATATCTTCGTTAAAACTAACGAAAATATCACGACTTAACCTACCAAAAGTCAAGGGCGTACAGTTGACCTAACCGGGCATTCAATTTATTATTATATTTGGTACTGTAAAGCAAAAAAGAAGAATACATTGGGGCACTGATCTTCAGGTGATCCGTTATATTTATTTTTCTTACGCAAGAAGAAGGGGCCAAGGGCAAATGACCCCAAAAGCGGACTTCCCCACCCTCCCACACACAATCACCACCATCATAGAAGAAAAAGAGAACCAAAATCAAGGTCCAGGGATAGGAATTGGTTTGTTGACTTGAAGTGGGAAATTTTAAATTGATTAAATCCAAGTAAATACAATTTTAAATATTTTTAATGTAAACAAAATTTATTTTCAAATAACATCATTTAATTAATTAAATCTTAACAAAACTGAGACTCGTAATTTTAAACCCACAACTTTGTTAGTCTAAAACAGAAACAAATTCTTTTTTTTAATTAAATGAAGTTTGTTGGGTGCAAATATGAAAAGTTATTAAAAATATTAAAAAAAATGTTTAAAATAATCCTAATATATATATATATATATACAGGGCGTCCCAAAAAAATGTATACACACTTTAAATACTTATAAAGGCAGTGTTTATTAAAATACATTTCATTTTCAAAATGTAATAGAATCTACAGACATTATTTAATTGTTTTGTCAATGCCTGTTTTCAAACTGACGTCCGTTCTAGTCCAGGCACTGCTGATAACTCGAATCAATGGAATCGCAAACATCACGAAACATTTCGTTTGGTATTTGTGTGCATTCTCGTTCAATGGCTGCTCTCAATTCAGCGACTGTTGCAGGTTTTATAGCGTAGACTTTGTCTTTTAAGTATCCCCATAAAAAAAGTCTAGTGGTGTGAGGTCTGGTGAACGCGGAGGGTATTCTACGAAACCCCTTCGTCCAATCCACATCCACATCGTGCCAAGTACCACTCGCAATACTCCACTCTTCGGTCCGGATCATCATCTTCATTAATAGCATGGACTAATCTTGGAATGTAACTTTTCCATTGACAGCGCTTCAAAATGCATTGGACAGACGATTCTGAAATTCCTACCTCACGACTCGCTTGCCACACAGATTTTCTTGGACTTTGGTGATACGTTTTCCAGTACTCTTTCTTGCTTTGTGGGGCTTGTCGATGTCCGTGGTCTTCCGGAACGCTTCTTGTGGACATTCTGAACAGTTCCATCGGCTTCAAACTTATCTCTAATTCGAGTGATGGTAAGTCGCGTTGGTGGATCTGTTTGAAACTCCCTCCTAAACTGTCTTTGCACTTCAACTGCGTTTTCACACTTCCAGTAGCATTTTAGAATGAATTTCCTTTGTTCAAAGCTTAGTCTGACTGCCATTATTAATTCTAATGGGTTTAACTTGGAAAGAAAGAAACATCAATTGAGCTATCAGCTGTTAAAGTGTGTATACATTTGTTTGGGACGCCCTGTATATAGATATATATATATAGATATATTATACAGATATATATATATAGATATATATATATATAGATATTGATATAGATAGATATAGATAAGATATAGATATATATATATATATATATATATATATATATAGATAGATATATATATATATATATATATATATATATATATATATATAGATAGATAGATAGATAGATAGATATATATATATATATATATATATATATATATATATATAGATAGATAGATAGATAGATAGATAGATAGATAGATATATATATATATATATATATATATAGATAGATAGATAGATAGATAGATAGATAGATAGATATATACTGTATATATAGATATAGATATATACTGTATATATATATATATAGATATATAGATGTATACTGTATATAGATATATAGATATATATATAGATATAGATATAGATAGATAGATATATAGATATATACAGGTGTCCGAGAATTATCTGTACAATTTTTGGCTGTTATTAAAAGTCAACCATGAAGTGTAGAAATTCCAGTGTTGTCCATTTTACAGAGAATCTCATTAAGTTTTTTCTGATACCACGTTTTGACAAGTTTTTTAGAAATGTACGCGGGTGACAGACATTGATGATTTAAAAGCAAGAATCACAGCTGCTATTGAGCGAATTGATGTGGATATGCTGCAGCGTACATAGCAACATTTGGAGTATCGATTGGATGTTTTGCGAATCACTAATGGTGCACATATGGAATGTTTGTAACAACGTTACTTTAATAAAGAAACTTTTGAAAATACAGATTCTAAATAATCTTGTTTAAGAATTTTACGTGTGTTATCAAGAATTTTATTAAAAGATGAAATTGTACAGATAATGTTCGGACACACTGGAATTTCCAAAAAACTTGTCAAAACTTGGTATCAGAAAAAACTTAATGAGATTCTCTATAAAATGGGACAACACTGGAATTTCTAGACTTCATGGTTGACTTTAATAACAGCCAAAAATTGTACAGATAATTCTCGGACACCCTATATATATATATATATATATATATATATATATTATATATATATAGATATAGATATATATATATAGATATATATATATATATTAATATATATATATATATAGATATATATATATATATATATATATATAGATATATATATATATAGATATATATAGATATATTATATATAGATATAGATATATATAGAGATATAGATATATATATATATATATATAGATATATATGTATAGATATATATATATATTAGGGTGTCTCTTATTGGGTAGTCAAAAATTGAAATGTTGAATTATTTTATCTGTGCCCCCTAAAATAGTTCCATTTAGCATAAAACTAAAACTTGAAAGTTTGACACAAATTGGCTCATATTTAGGGGTCGCCCCCGGCTAATAAAAATGGTGACCATGGCATAATAGCTCCTGACATATGATTATGCTCATTATACACATAATTCCTTCCTTCTTTTTTTAGTTTGATTCGTTTTTATAAGTATAGACCTTCTTATTTATCATTGATCCTTTTCTAACCTATCCTTGATGTTGTTATAATCCATCCTTTGGTCCTCAATCCTTCTTTATCCCAATCCTTTTTCTCCTATCCAAAATCCTTCCTGGCTCTTTTTTTATATACAATCAGCAATGAAGCATTGCTACAAAAAAAAACCATTAGTTATTATATAGAGATAAATTCAAAATGCCAGTGCTATTTACATACTTTAATTACTTTAATTAGCATTATTTCCTTATACAACATTTATTTAATATACAATGATTATACAATATGGTGTATTTAAGGTGCGACCTCATTGATGGTTATTTTTTGAGAAGAACAGTTTTTGATGGAACTGGGTGACTCTGGCGGTGTTTTGCAACAATTTGGAGCAGGAACTGGAGCTGCTCTTCCCCCACTGTCAATTTCTTATTCAGCTCTTGAACTAAAGCTACTGCACGTTCTGCCCGGTCATTTACAACAGATAGAGCTGCAACAATAGCTCTGGCCCTTAAATATTCACAGTTGGATGTCCAAGTGCTGGGTGCCTTGTTCAGAAATCCTTCTGGCAAATTCAGCTTAGTAAAGAATTCTCAGTATTTCTTGTAACAAGTTGGTGTAGTCCTTCACCAGAGCAGAAAGTCGATTCAGGGATCCGAGGACGCTTGGGTGGTCTATCAGTGGACTCATCTTCTAATGCCTTTACCATGCGTTTTTTACATCTGTAGTAATTCGCTCATCAAAGAAAGCAAGACCAACTGCTTCTTCAGACAGGTACCATAAGTGGTTAGAGAGCTTTTTTTTAGTTGCATCAGAAATCTTTTTGTTAGGATAATTAATCAATGACCTCATAAGGAGCCAGTCATTAAATGGGGTTTCAATAGGGAGTGAGGATGTTGTTCAAGCCTTCATATAGATGAGAACAGAAAAAAGGGAAAGATCTCGAATTCCTCGTTTCTTCAGTCTTAGTCATCTTGAACTGGTTTCGAAAAAGCCACATCTTGATAGAATAGAGCGCTTTGGACATCCAGCGAGCTCGATGCATGGCACCTGGTGCACGAAACTTGATGCCTTTATTGGGGACACCTCCAAAAAGATGATGGACAGATCCAAAAGTTCTTGATAGTCATCCCGTAGCATAGGTGCCTGGGATCTAGCAAACTGAATTAGTTCAGTTTTAGACTGGATAATTGCTTCTTTAGTAATCGTGTCTGTCTCACCTGTTTGGAACTGGCTTTGATCAACAGAAGTCCAATTGTCACGAAAACGCTTAAAGATCAATATCTTGGACCAGTGATGTAGATCCCAATGTTGCTTCAAATGCAGCTCCCAACAATAAATCTAAAACATGGTGTCTACAAGGCAAGTACAAAATCATGTCCCAATTTTGCTTCGATGAGAGCACAGGCTCCACTATATTGTCCGTGTTTGAAGCTGTTGTATCGAAAACAAATTGCTTTCACTCTCTCTGTAATTCCCCATTCATTCAGGCAGTTAAAAACGGCTTCAGATTGTGCTTCTCCAGTTGAGTTTGGGATTTTGGGGAAACAAGCAGCTGTTCAACACCAGGTCCTGACACAAGTACTGGGAGATGATCAATGTGCTTGTGCGAGGTGAGGTCCTCCATCATCTTGCCATCCCAGTGGACTGTCATAGAACATTCTCCATGGAAATGCTCTTTAAGTTCTTTAGCATGACGAGCTCGGTTCTTATTTCGAAGGCGATGGATAGAATGTTGGTTTATGTTGTAATTGAAGCGTCCAAACCAAAGCTTTTAGCTGCCTCTGCGAGGATAAATGTTGCCTTTCTAGAGGAAATTTGTGTACGATCCAGGGCAGCAGACATCTGAATAGTCATGATGTTTTTTATGCCTCGTTTTTTCTTAGATTTTGGTAAAGCACAAGCTCCTTTGGGCTCCTCCTCTCATTCTCACTTTCATCAGTGTTGCTGGAAGATGTGGAAGAAGCCAGTACAACTCTAGTAGACGCCTTCATCAAAGATTCTGACTTTCTTTTTCTCTCTGCCTCAGCTTCCAACCGTTTGACTGCATTTTTTGTGCGGTCAAGATGTACAGTGTCCACACCACCGATTGAGCCAGGACGACCTTTTTGTCTTTGCAGTTGAAGGAACTCCCAGTCCTCACGATTCTTGATCAGCTTCTGAGCGTCTCCATGGGCGATGTCAAAGAGATCTTCAATCGCTCTACAAAATCAGCCTCCTTGGTTTTATGGCGCTGGCTTGTTCTAGAAGCATGCTTCTTTAAGCTACAAACTTGACAATTATCTCTAATATATTCATTTAATTGAATTCATCATAAATATGATGATTAATTAATTAAAAACATATGTTTAGTATACTTGACAACTGCTAGTAATTTCAAATATTAATTGCATAAATAATAGCTATATTTTATGAACTTTAATAAGCGGGGGCGACCTCTAAAAATTGTTCAATCCCAAAAATGTTTTATATGTGATGTTTTTTCAACCAATGGAACTGGTTGAGGGGGCGCAACCTAAAAAATCAACACTTCGAAAATAAGAGACACCCTAATATATATAGATATATATATGTATAGATATATATGTATAGATATAGATATATATAAATATATATATATATATATATATATATAGATAGATAGATAGATAGATAGATAGATAGATAGATAGATAGATAGATAGATATAGATAGATAGATAGATAGATAGATATAGATAGATATATATATAGATATAGATAGATAGATATATATAGATATAGATAGATAGATATATATATAGATATAGATAGATAGAGATATATATAGATATAGATAGATAGATATATATATAGATATAGATAGATAATATATAGATATAGATAGAGATATAGATATAGATATATAGATATATAGATATATATAATAGAGATATATATAGATATTATAGATATATATATATAGATGTATATAGATATATATATATATAGAGAGATTATATATATATATAGATATAGATAGATAGATATAGATATAGATATAGATAGATATATATATAGATATAGATATAGATAGATATATATAGATATAGATAGATAGATATATATATAGATATAGATAGATAGATATATAGATATAGATATATAGATATATATATAGAGATATATATATATATATATAGATATATTTAGATATATTATATATATATAGAGATATATATAGATATATATATATATAGATATATATATATATATATAGAGATATATATATATTTATAGAGATATATATATATATAGAGATATATATATATAGATATATATATATATATATATATATATATAAACAGTAATTCTGACAACCCAGCTATATAGATTGTCTCAAGTCCGTTTGAGAAATAGAGAGAGGGGTGCAGTGACGGACCCGCTGCACAAAATGTATCTGGCTCAACCCAGCTGCCCTTTTAAGGAGATTTATTTCTTCCGGTTGGGGGTTGTAGCGTTACCGCCCTTCTCAGCGCCCTCTAGTGGACGAAGAACGCAAAAAAAATATCCACTCAACCAATAGTTCTATCAAATATTTTGTGAGGCTTCGTCTCTCTCTCTCTCTCTCCTCTCTCTCTCTCTCTCTCTCTCTATCTTTATATATATATATATAATATAATATATTATATATATATATAAATATATATTATATATATATTTAACTGCAATGACCACGCAGTATATAAATGAATAGAAACGACGTAAATAAGGAGCGTCTCTGCACACGGGGAAGAGAAATAACGAATAAATGAAAAATGAGGCGAACCGCCCGGGAATCGAACCCAGGGCCTTCCAATTGCCGGTTGGATGCGCTACCATTACACTACTGACCTCGATCAATCATAAATCGAAATTCTCCTACATAGGGCAGAAACCAATGCCCTGAGAGGGCACCCTCGCAAATCGTGAATATGTGCATTTAACTACAATGACACGCAGTATATAAATGAATAGAAACGACGTAAATAAGGAGCGTCTCTGCACACGGGGGAGAGAAATAACGAATAAATGAAAAATGAGGCGAACCGCCCGGGAATCGAACCCAGGGCCTTCCAATTGCCGGTTGGATGCTCTACCATTACACTACGGACCTCGATCAATCATAAATCGAAATTCTCCTACATAGGGCAGAAACCAATGCCCTGAGAGGGCACCCTCGCAAATCGTGAATATGTGCATTTAACTGCAATGACCACGCAGTATATAAATGAATAGAAACGACGTAAATAAGGAGCGTCTCTGCACACGGGGAAGAGAAATAACGAATAAATGAAAAACTTCATTGACAGACCATTCATAGTCCATATGACAAATAGTAATAAAAAGTAGACCATAGATTAAAAATACAAATAATGGAAAAACAAACGTGTCGATGTTAAATGAAGCAAGAGGCAAACGTTTTTATGCCATGAAGCCCGTAGCTTACATGATATATGGCAGGACTGATAAATAGCTTGGATAATTGGGTTGGCTGATTTTTTAATTCTTTGCATTAGACTGTACTGAGCACGTGTGTTATATATTTATATGTGTGTATATATATATATATATGTTATATATTGTGTGCTTGTGTGTGTGTATGTATGTATGTATTTATCTGTTTATGATATATATAAACTTTGATGCCCCTCATAAAATATTGTTTAGTAAAAGTTTGGTATAAAAAATGAGTCCAAATCAATATATTTATTTTTGTATATTTTCTGTCCTTTTATTGTATATAGAGAATCGATATTGTTAAAATATTGATGTCATTCTGGCCTACATGTTGTCTTTCTCGATGTCAGGTAAAGTTTAGTGGAACCTTTTGAATTTCAAATATCTCCCCTACAATTTAAAAAAAATCCGTTACCATAGCAACGCGGTAACCGTAACGGAGAAAGCTCTGTAGAGTTTAAGCGGGTAGATTTGGATTATCTACCTGTTACTTCGATGTTACGCGAGGTGGGGACGTCACGTGGTTCGTGTGAGCTGAGGGCAGAAACACCTGAGGTTGTGACGTCACTGAGGGGAAGCGAGAGAGAAGGTCGATACTTAATTTCAGGTTTCAGAGGGGAAAGCCGCCTTGCGGAGGATCCCCTTTTTAAGGGGAACAATTCACGAGCATACAGTCCAATTGAGATTCTCTTTCTCAGTCTTCTTTTGCCCTCACTTAAGAGGACCGAATGCGAGACGGGTTCTTCTGAGGGGAAACGATGAGCTTCTTCAAGAGTTTCAGCTTCACTTTGATTAAAGTAATTTAGAAAAAAATATATATAATATTATTTTTATATTTATATATATATATAAGAGAGAGAGAGGTGGGTGTGGGTGTGCAACATATTTATTATGAAGGTTTCAAATAAATTAATACCTAACTGTATTCTGCATTATTTTTATGGAATCCTGTTATGGGGTGTAGATGCATTAAATGCAATGAAAAAATTTCAACTCAACCTCAATTTCCACCAAACTCAAGTAGGTAACAAAGAAACTTTCAAAATTAAAATTGACTTTAACGCGAAAATTGGGTTGTACAATTCGGTTGTTTACAACCTTAAGAGTATTGGACCAAATGGTTTGCATAATAACGATCGATGGAAAATTAGAAAAAAATGTAAAATTTCCAATATGGTGGCTTCCAGACCTAAACTTAATAAATAAGGGCTCACTCAATAGGCCTAATTTTTTGTCTCGTTCGAAACTTGTTTTCGAAAGAGTAAGAAATGTTTTCTATAAGGTTTATTTTGCGTTCAGAAATATCATGAATATTTATTATAGTGTAAAGAGAAATTTTATTGAAGAAACTTTATTTTTGTATTTGAATTCCGCATAGCAACATTGCAACATCACGACATACCTCTATGGAAAGATGTTTCATAATTTGACGTTCCCTCGTTTGTGTAGATCAGCGTTTCCTAACCTGTAGTACTCGTTACTCGTGAGGTTCTTTTAATTGGTACGCAACAGGGTTTTAATATGCAGTTTGCTAAGCGACAAATACTTTAAAGATAATGTATTTAATAGTTCTAGATCAGTGGTGCACAAACGTTTTTGATGTGAGGGCCAAGCGAAGAAAATAACTGAATGTATTAGCCTACTTACTTTCCATCTAAGTCATAAATTGGGTCACTTTTATATTCTAACTTTTTCATTGAATTGAAAAGACCCGTCGGGCCACTGAAAAGACACGTGGGGGACACATTTGGCCCGCGGGCCAGGGTTTGTGCATCACTGTTCTAGATGAAAAACCAGCAACCTTTCCGACTGTGGTATTTAGAAAAGTATAGCGATACGTCGACCGTAAAAGGTTGGTAATTCCTGGTGTATGTAGATGATAAAAAAAATCTTTGTTGCGCAAACAAGTTGTGAATTAAAAGGAAGGATTTTATACGTAGTTTTAGGTGCAATGTGAAGCTTAATACATCAGCTAACTTAATAATTGTAAATTTCACTACCTTCTGGAAATAATATCTTATAATAATAGGTTTGAAGGAAATTTTAGTACATTTATTAATAATAATATTATTAATTATTATTAATGACATCATTAATATTTAAAATTATTCATAAGTAGAACCCATATCTACTGTAATAAATCCTTGTCTGTTATCTTCAAACTTACAGGTAAAAATTTCAAATAAAAGTCATACGTGTATCACGGATCTCAATTTGTA